>OZ010577.1:67674326-67826826 GCA_963932145.1 Acanthosepion lycidas
CCAATGTTTCTGTGTTGGATGTCTCTCCTAAAATGTTGACTGGGGTCTACCACGGGCTTGTGTGTCATCGGAGGCTTTCCCGTCTTTTATTACCTTCCATTCTCTGTTATTGTCTGTCAGCTTTTCTTGTACTGGAAATGGAAATGTCGGAGGATGACATCTATTTAGTGTTGTCCTCTGTTCTTGATTAGCAAGAGCCAATGAAGACTCATCGTCTTTTCCTCCTGCAGTCTTTTGAGGGATCTCTTTTCTGCATTTTTCCCTGAAAACACTGCGATGAGCCTTTACTTCACATTAACCAACATGCCGGCTTCCTTCCTAAAACTATGACTTAAAGTTTCCGTCCATTTAATACAATTCCATTAGGGATTACATTGAATGCTTTCCAATCCAGCAGAAAGGTAAATCTACATTCTCCATCTTGTTCGGAATCACTGCAACAGTTTCACCATATTGCAGACAAAAGGCACCATCTTGCTTCCTTGTGATGAACCTCGGTAGTAAGAAACGTTTAATCTTATCCTTTGTCCCTTATACTCCATCCTAATCACACATTCCTCATTCTGGATGTCATTCTTCATTATTAGCACACTTCCTCTTTATTATGCTTTGCACGTGAAATTCATGTTCCGCCAGAACTTTCGATGAACTTATAAACTTGATCCGTTTCTGTCCACAATGAAGATGGGAATAATTTTGTCTTCTTTGATTTTCAGTTCATCCAGGCCTGCTAGCATCTCATTTTATTTTGTGTATACTCTCGGAGAGAGTATACGCATCTGCTTGAGAACATCTCTACATTTATAATGCACGGAGAGTGAGTTCCAAGTATTTGAAGACCTATCGACTGTAGCTCCCTTGTTTGTTGTTCTAGCGCTTGAACTCGTTTTACGAGGCCTTTCATTTTGAGCGGTCTTTCAGTAAACATTATCTGGGGTCTTTTAAAGGGTCTTTACAGCCCTGGAGTCATCCTTCTTGTCCATCACAAACAAAAAATAGAAAATTAAAACATGCAACTTTCCGTGTATATCGTTCGGTCGTCGAACAAAACTTACCCAGTTACCGACGAATATCGCTAGGTTCTCTCAACTAACAACCAGCAAGCCTGTTCTTAAAAATGCCTGGAAATTCGCCTACATATCTGCTCACATGAGCTTCATTGCCGTACTCCTCGATGGTTGATTCTTCGATGATGATTCGTCAGCTCAGATAGCCTTTATTTCAAGGCATTCCGCCCGCTTATGTCTGTTCCATGGCTTTTACTTTTGCATGAAGTGTCACTGCCGAATTCAACACTTTTCTTTAGTTCCTATACCTCGAGTTGGAATGATGTGTTTTCTTCGGTTAATCCCTCTCTCTCTCTCTCTCTCTTTATATATATATATATATATATCCGCTTCCAACCGATAATTTCCTTAAGAGACAGCAGCTTCTTGGTATTGTTTCGGAATTGTCAGGTAGTTGCATTGGTTGCGTTTCCTCATTATCGGATAGGTGTCAAATTAACATATCGTATATGGAGCTGAAGGAATGCTGTAGAATCAGGTGACAGAGAAAGATAATTCCGAGTTTTCAGTCAAAATTTCCAAATTATTTTAAAGTCTCGAAAAACTGACTGGCAAAAGAAAAGTGTGTTACTTGTACCCCCAGTGAATTCTCATTATCGAAAGATTTCCAAGAATCAACCAAGAACTAACAGTAGTCATAACAACAGTAAAATCTACCAATAGCTCGTAAGATAATACATTCGACCGTAATCAACTCCCTCCATATAAGAGAACTCGCTCCCAAATGAAGATGACCCACCATGAATGGTAGGCAGAATTCAGATATTAACCAAATATAATCACTTGGTCTATATTCGAAGAAGACTGGATTTAACACGCTGGGTTTTTAGCAACTTTACATGATCACTACACATGACAAGCACGATAATCAATATGGAAATGAAATATCGTATTTTAAAACCATGTGTACAGGCGTTTCCTTGATGACAGCTGAAGTGGCATGGTTTTCATCCAATGAGTGTTGACGAATTTTTCTTGGCCTAGGAGAGGGTATTCGTTGTCATACAGATAAATTATATATTAAAATCTTAAAATAAATCACCATAATGAATTATAGAAAACAAATATTAGAGAGTTGAAAGGAAAGTCACCATTTGCACCAAAAACCTAAATTATGGGATAACATTTTGAAAAGTATTTGGCTATTTGACCTAAAATTGTAAGAAACTCAGATGAAAAGACAAAAAACCAGTAAATGCCCCAGAGAAAAAAGGAAGTGAAAATCGGGAGGAGGAGAAAGATTCAAACAAATAAAAGAACCGTTTTAAGACAAAAACAAATACTTTAACCCGAACACACATACACACACAAAAAAAAAAAAAAAAAAAAAATTCGAAACTGACATTATAACACTGAATGACTAAATTTACACTGGTACAAGAATAGTAATAAAAGAGTTCATGAATCACGAAAAACTTGTCAAGAATAACAAAGCCGGGCTTGAAAATGGAATGAAAAAGACATTCTTTAAAACCTAGCGAGAATTGCAAAACTGTTACGAGAGAATTTAGTCAGTATGAATAAAGTGACAGAAAAAGCGTCGGAGTTGAAGACTGATGAAAGACAGGGTACAAAGAGTGAAATTTAAAATACAGATACCCAAGAACAAAAGATTTGGAAATAAACAAACGAAGAAATAAAACATGACAAAAGCTTCAGCATAACAATGGTAAATGCTTTTTGGATGAGAAATAATATTTTTCAGAAAAGTTAAAAGTATGACATTGAATCCGTGGATTCAACAGTCTCGAGCAGAGGGATGTTTTCGTCGCCAGCAGCCGGAACTACAGGGGCCTTCTTTCCTGGGCAGGAGGAGAAGAGGTGACCAGTCTCTCCGCACTTCCAGCAAGTAGGTTTTCTACCGGTTACGATGAGCGGCATTTTCCGGCCGCAGAAATCCAAACAGTTGGGTATGGAGACGAAGGCCAAACGATTGAGCATTATATCAAAAGTCCATCCCCCATTCAGGTTGTCGGAAAGCGCAGCTAAAATTTGGCCGTGCTGCATAAAAATGCAGCCAGGTGCTCACCCGTTACAGAGGATGGACCTCAAATACGGTCACGCAGGTCCATTGCCGACCCTCGTATTCTGTTCTTAAGATGATGTCCTTTGTTATTAACTCTTTTTTTGCCATTTCGAAACAATCTTCGGTTGTGGGCAGCAGAACGTCCCACATGAAAAAATCGGAACTCTTGATAACTCTTTAGGGTTTAATCCCCAGGGACAAAAGTGATTTGATCACTGTGTCTTTCGTGGAGCGACAAATTTTGCGCGTACGCTTGTCCAACACGAAGACCAACACAATTCTCTTTTCGAATACCTTTAGTTCTTGGGCGTCTTCAAGAAGCCCATCTTCTTTTACAAGATGAGCGTAGCCCTTATCCTTTTCCAAGAACTCCGCGATATCCACAATACAACTCGGTGGGGACTTCCAGCAAGTGGGCGACGGTCTCCTTAGCTTGTGCCTCCTTTGGCAGCTTGTCGTCAATACTTTTGCTTGAGACCGGCATAGTCTCCTTTTTTCCAGAGCTAGCAGACTCCGGCACATTCATCTTTTGTAAAGGATTTTTAGTAGCCTTTCCCCTTTTCTTGGATTTTATTTTATCCGGGGGGGGGGGGCAGCCATTTTTTAAAAAGGAAAAACTTCACCCGGCTGGTCTAATGAGATTTTTTTTCAAAAGGGAAAGGATTTGGGATAGGAAAAAAAAAAAAAGAAAATAAGAGAAAAAACGCAAAAGCACAAAATTTTGATTCTTCTAAAAATAAAAGAAGTTAAAACAAATAAACAAAGAAAGTCTGGATACATCAGTAAATAATCAATAAACTATTTATAAATAGAAATTATACCAAAACAAAAAGTAACAAACTTTAAAATAAAGTCTGGTAAATAAAAAACTGGGAAAACAATAAGTTAAAATTAAACATAAATAAAACTGATAAAGTATTTAAATTAAACTAATCTTGCTCAAATAAGTAAATAAAAGAAAGAATATAAAAGTCTGTTAAGACTTTAAGGAAATTAAAACGGCGCCCAAAAGCTGCCGAAAAGAAATAAAAACGAAACAAGTTAGAGAAGAAAGAGAAAAAATTAAAAGTGCAAAATTCAAAAAAACAATAAATGAACTCCATTTTTTTAAACACGCCAATTAAATTAAACTATAAAATGAAAAAGTAAAGAAATACAAAAATCTTGTTTGAAACAAGGGAAACCAAAATAAAAAAAAATAAAGGTTTGCGGCCGAAGTCGCTAAAGAAAGAAAAATAAATCAATTGGAATTAATTCGAAAAATGAAAAAACGGGGGGAGGGTATAAACTAAAAAGGAGGGAAAAAAATTAAAAATCATTTTTTTCTTTTTCTCTTTTCTTTTCTTAAAATGAACTTATTTTTGCAATTCGATAACTGAAAAAAAATAAACAGAAAGAAAGCAAAAAGGCAGTAGTCCGGTAAGACTTTGTCAAACCGTACTAAAATCAAAAAGTTGGCCAAAGCCAAGAAGCAATAATTTGAACAAAGAAACGAATAAATGAAAGAAAAAATAAATCTTAACGAATAACTTAACTTAAAGAATAAACTGTGGGCCGAAGAAAGTTCGTCAATGCAAGAAAACACGATAGATTCCAAAAAATAGGTCACTTCCGGTCAAAAACTGACAAGGGAAAAGCGAATTTTGGAATAACTCATTTTGAAATTTACTGAGTTTTATAAGCACGTACATACATAATATTTGTTTCCAAGGATATTCATTTTGACAAGGGGCAATAGCGTGTTCATCTATACTGGCGACTATTGCATCAAATATGAGTTACTTTCGAAAAGAGGTTAAGTCTAGGTAGGGTAGGAATACCTTTTTCAAAAATGTTTATGGTATTTTTCTCCGTTAAATTTGTATTTGCTTACATAAAGATTCTTTCTAAAAGGGGTGTTTGGTTAATTTGCAAAATTATGTAACCGCAGAAATCATAGCTGTCCTCTGTAAAATAAATGTTGTACAGAATCATTAGCATACCAATAAAATATCTCATCTACTGAGGATCCAGACAACGTAAATGTCTATATAGGATGAACAAGGTGTGAGTTCAAAAAAGATTCAATCAACATCAAAGTTCTTTTAGGATAAATAAATACCAGAATCAGACGTCCCTATCGAAATATTTCTGGCACTTAAAAGAAACCAATAAAACACCTACAGTAAAATGGAAATTAATAAGTAAAGCTAGAATATGTAGGTCATTAAATGACCCATGTCTTTTGTGCATACATTAGAAACTATATTTTATTACTGAATCAAAGAAATTAAATAGCTATTTTTTGCCGACATTGTCAAAACTTTTCCTTAAATAATGTTTAAAAAAACTGATGAAAGAAATATACATGCTTATATTTGTTATTTAGTAATTTTTAAATAATTTAAGTACTTATATTACATTTATTTGTTTTAAAAAAGAAGAATAGTTTATTAATAATTAAAATTAAAAATATTTTAAAATTGTAGTTCAATACATATTCTAATTCAAACACACCTTTTAGAAAGAATCTTTCTGTATACAAATACAAATTTAACGGAAAAAATTCCGAAAAACTAGTATGATGATTTTTTATGTTTTTTAATACAATTTAAACTAAACAAGATTAATTTATACTTTCTGAAAATAATGAAAGTAAACATTGAAACGTTGAAGAAATCGATACTAGTTATTCTGATGTTACTTTGGCTATCTATCCTTAGTCATATCTCAGGAACAGTAGACAGAAACTTAATACATTCAGACATATAAACTAGCCTATTAGCATACTGATGATAAAGTCACAGTTTTCTTTCCCAAATCTGGTGTTCTCATTTGCAGTCATTGAAAAGTTTTTCGTATGATTATGGAGATGTAAGCAGCAGGAGGGAGAAAAGATGAGGTTGTCTGGTGATTGTTGGGCTTGGTTTTGGTGTGAAGTCGCGGTGGTATGTCAGCAACGTCACTCAACAATGACGCCCCAATAACGATAAACATGCGGCGACTATTATAAGAAAGGCAGCGATGAAAAAAGTAAAGTCCACGAAGCAAATTTCTCGTTACTGTTGAGAAACATACAAAATAATGGCTTTTACAGAAACCAACATATGTTTACGAGAGGAGTATGAGGAATGCTATCTTATACTTCGATCCAACATATATATATATATATATATATATATATATGTATATATATATATATATATATATGTGTATGTATGTGTATGTGTGTATGTGTGTGTTGTGTGTATGCGCTGTATATTACAAGAATTACAATAGAAATAACTAAGAGAAGAAAATTAATATCGAATTTCCTTATCTCCTTTTACATACATACTTGCATACATACTTTTTCTTTATTTCTTTCAGATTCGTAATACTTCCCACTTTCTCCCCAATCAAGGCGATAAAACCACTAAAACGCAAGGGACTACTCATAGTTAATGACATTGAGAAAATTTCTGCCGAAGAAAAACGACAATAAAAAGAACAATATTCAAAGACACAGAGTATAATAATTGACGTTGCATTTAAGTATTTGAAGGGGGTGTAGTTGATAGAAAAGCAAGAAACTGGAAAAGAGTTTCACAGGTGAGAAGCTCAAGAGAAGAAACCATTACAATAGAAATTTGTTTTTTTTTATAATTTCACCCCAAGCAAGGCAATAAAGTTACTAAGATGCAAGAGTTTACTGAGTTTGAGTGAATGTGAGAAAAAAACAAAAACAAAAAAAACAAAAAAACAAAACAAAAAAACAAAAACGCTATTAAGGAGAGAACGATAAATGAACAGGAATTAAGAAAACAGAAAATAATATTGACGCTGCATTTAAAATTTTGATGAGCAAAGTAGACTGGGAAGCAAGAAGCCGGGATGAGATTTCCAAAATCGGAAAGTGCGATAGAAGAAACTGCTAGTTTAGAACTTGCGGTTACATCTAAACATTTTGGCTGTTAAATGATGAAACCTTGTTGCCCATGTAGTACTGATCTTAAATGCATAAAATCTATGTACCATATAGGAAAATTCACCAGAAAAATTACCATGGAACTATTTATAGGAAAGGCACAGGGAAGCTACATTACAGCGGTGGGAAAGAGATTGAAGCCGAGGTGCCTGTTAAGGAGTAATAACTAATCGTAGATTATTCTTTGAATTTTATCAAGAATCTCTAAATACATAGCAGAAGCACCAGGCTAGTTGTGCTCGCAATATTCAAAGCATGGATCAAATGGTAGACTTATAAATATGTAAGATAGATTCTGGTGTGAAAAATTGTCTGACAACATAGTGAACCAACTTCCTGGCCGTAGACCTAAATATTGATTCAATTTCCACTTCATGTCATCGAAAAAAAAGAAGGAGGAATGAGTAACTTTCCTGGATTTTTTTTCTTTTAATCAATTCACCACAAGCAAGGATAGGATACCATTAAGATGTAAGGTGGTACTTGGAGTGAAAGAGAACGAGAAAGCTTTAGAAAGAACCGGAAACCTAATCCTGAACAAAGAACAAGGGAAACCCATCTACTCCTGAGCAGGATTATGAACAGGACGATAGGCGAACCTATGTTAGCATTAGTCAAGCTGATGGAAGGCAAAATGTGTTCTCTTACACGCGTAAAAGCCTAACAGTTTCGTTTAGGATCCGTTAAAATTTATAAGCCATTCTTTGTCCCACTTAACAACAGATTGTAAGATCAGCTGCCATTTTTACCTTACTGAACCGATCAGATTTACTACTGAGACAGGAATAAATAGTTAACTCAGAGTTGATTAGAACGTCTATTGATTGCCCCCCCCCAAAAAAAAAAAGAAAAAAAAGAGGTTAATACACAGACAGAAGGATCAGGCGGTTGGCCTGAGACCGTAAAGACTGAAACTACAGAAGATGATTTTCAGCAAGCAGGTAATCAAGAAGAAGCAAACCATTTATTGTAGAGTTTAGAAAAATCGCGAGCCAATTAACATTTGTTAAGGACTATTTCAGGGATATCATAAAGTCCATATACTTTATGGGAATCAAGTTTAGAATGATAGTAGAAACCATGGACGGGGTTATATGCATATCATTCAATCGATATTCAGTTCTACGTAGAAGGTCAGGCAAAGATACTCTAGATAAATCAACAGTAGAATTTGAAGAGAATTAATGATCAAAACATTCTGCTTTATCAGCAGAAGATATTAACACCTCAAATTGAGTGAAGAGAAGAAGCAACGAAGAATTGCTCTTATTTAACACACTATTACAGATCACCAGTAATCACGAGAACCTAACTTGATGGGAGTAGTAGATGTGCCGGTAAAATTATCAATCTTCAACTGTTTTATAACACAATAATAATACTCAAAGCAGTCCATTGTCTGTTTATGAACTTTAGATGCCGGCATGTGTTGTGATATTGTTCAGTATAGTGAAATAATCCAGTGGAAGTTAGTTTCATGCTACTTCCTCCTTCAATACGTTTGTAAGCTGTTCATATAGGATGAAAAATGTCAGTACTACTTTGATGTTGGGAATAAAGTTCAAAGTTGGGAATAAAGTTCATGCCTGCAGTACTAGACAAGCTTCTATCCAACAACATAATACACATTCTCTCCCACTGCACACAGGCCTAAACCTGACCATTATGGTACCTAGTACCGTAAGTTACAAATAGTAACTTTAGTGTTTGTGAAGAAAATATTCAATTTTCCCATTATGACGATGATAAGCTGTTCCAGCAGTATTATGTCTTCCTGCGTGATGTCCATGTTGCTCAATATGCACTTCATACACACGCATATATATATATATATATATATATATATATATATATATATATATATATGACAAAAATAAACTTTCGCATAACTATTCTAGGCTATCCTCTGGTATATAATAAGTGCACTTATAATTATCCATATTTCTTATTTATCTTTACATGAAATATACATTTTTTTTAAACTGATGTCTCACACAGTTTTGCGAATTTAGAAATAATTTTGTATGCACGGTAATATATGTTTGTAACTTAATCATAGATTTATGCCCCTAGAGATTGACGTTAACATCTAATAGAGTTTCGGAGAAAAGAACCAAACATCGAAGTTGATAAAAGACGTTCCGATCTCTGCTAAAGTCCAATCAATCAATAAATTTTTATATTCTTATGAAAGTATTTTGAAGTGTGAGACCAAACACAATTTTCGGAAGATACACACACGTATATATATATATATATATATATATATATATATATATATATATATATATATATATATATATATATATATATATATATGTTTGTGTGTGAGTATATGTGTGTAAATTTACTTTGCAAATAATTAGTTACCACAAAGTAAGCATGATAAGAAAATAATATAATTTGACAACATTCGTTGATATAAGATTTCGTCCATACAAACATTCTAGCATGACCATTATACTTATTGCTTATTTTAAATTCTTGTAGATAGTCATTTTTGAGAATTTACAAGCGATGAGAAGCAAGGTGAATTTCAGTTTGTATAAGAATTGTCATTAATGTGTTCACCCAATTTCTGTAAATGTAATCAGTATCAGCAAGTTTCTGATTGAACCAAAGAGCAAAATACAATAGGGAATATAATTTTATGTAAATAACCAGTGATTTGGCATTTCTCTCAAAGTTATCCCAATTTGCACAAAATAACAATCTCTTTTAATGTATTTTAAACATTGCTTCAGAAAATAAATGATAAAATCTATTTACATTTTCAAACTGTAGTAAATGTTTATGTCTTTTTCCAAAATTGAAAACATATTAATTGTACCTAACCATCAAAATAATTAGATACCATCGCATTAATAAAAGGAAACATCCATTTCATTTTACTGTAGAATTAATATTGTCTATTTTCATAAATTCATCTGAAAACATTTTTTTAACATCGTTAGCCAGAACGAAACTTTGTGAGACAATTTCCTACTTGTCAGTCAATTATGATTCCTTGACCATAAACAATACATATTTTTCTAGATGACACCGTAGCACTGTTTACTTTCACAACATTATGTGAGGTAAATGCACTTTTAATTCTCATTATTATATATATTCAGCTTAAATCACGATTGCTCAAGGTTACAAAAACATTGATGTTCAGCAAATACAAATGTTATTAGAAAAAATACCACAAAACAAAGGAAAAAATGAAATTGAGAAAATTATCCCAAAAATGAAATCGGTAGATATGTAACATATAAATAATAGAAGAAAAACGAAAAAAATTTCGAAATATTGAAAGAAGAAAGAAACAATGGAAGAACGAAAGAAAGAAACAATGAATGAAATAAAAAAGAATGAAAAACTGAAAAAAAGAGCATATGCTTCTGGGTTGGAAAATAAAATAAAGAAAAATCTGCTAAGACAGCTTTGAAGTGAAGAAAAATAAAAGGAAAATGAAACGCAAAAATAAGAAAAAAAAAACAAGAAAATAATGAAAAGTAAATCGAAGTATCAAGACAATAACTTTACGAAACTGAATAAAGAAAGAAAAAAGGATTGGTGTAGAAGAGAGAAAAGCAAAGCTAAAAAAATTAAATATAATATAAAAACGAAGAAAAATGAAAGAAAAAGAATGATAACAAAAAAAGCGAAAAAGAAACAAACAAAAGCAAACAAAAAACGAATAATATAGTAGAAAAAAAGGGCAAAAAAAAAGAAAACAACAGAAACTTTAGGGAAAATGACCAATGGAATAAAAATCGAGAAAAAGAAAGGAAAAAAATGACTGCAACGAAAATAAAATAAATGTGAATAATAACAAAAACAATAACTACAATATTTTCGAAATTAAAAAGGACAAAAAATAAATAAATAAAATTGGCAAATAAATATAGAAAAAAGAAAGAAAGTAAAGACAACAATGAATTAAAAAATGTAAGAGACAGAAAATCATTTTGACATGTGTCAGTCGCTCTGTGGTGACTCTGGCTCCATTGTCCACAGATATGACAGTTGAACGCGCGGGAAAATAGGAGATAACATGCCCTTCTCATCACTGTCAGACCGACAAGAACTTGTGAGAGACGTGAATAAACCTTTTTTTTCAGTTAATGTACAGAGAGAAGCCACTGGGAAATGGTGAAATCAGAGAGATAGGCACCCCATTAGATCGACGGCAGAGATGCTAACGTACATATTTCAACATAGTCGATTTATTATTGTAAAATTTGCAAAAGCCGTGTTTATTTACTGTATTGTCTCATCATTTTCCTTCCGTTGCCATCATACGTAAGTCGTTTCTTTATTTCTTCGTCTCATATTTACTTCCCGACTTCTGTTACTATTTTTTTCTTATTATTTCTTTTCTACTCCCACCATATATAAATAGTCTGGACAAATAGTAGCAGCACGGCAAAGTCGTAATTTACGTTTAAAGCGAAACGTTCATCGGTTTGTTATACATACTTCCATTCTACTAATAATACTCTTTTTGAAAGCACATTTTAAAAATGTTCCACTGATTACGAACCATAAATGACACACCTCTGCTTTCGAAATGCAAGAAGTAGCATTGGGTAGAGGTTGACGTTTGAGAGAAAATGGAGTGTGAGAATGTTTTTGATAAAAAATTAAACATAAAATGAAGTATGCATAACGTAATGATAATGGGAAAGATGAACAATGAGTGTGATTTTTTTCAAATTGATGTAGTTTAGTAGTTTTTGTGGTTGTGAGACTGACAAGGAAATGAAAAAATGGAAAGGAATAATTATTAATTGGAACATTTATGAAGGAATTTGGAAGAAAAGATTATTTAGAAATGTTTAAAGAGCTTTTTGAACGTATGTGTGAAAGATTAACAACTTTATATTAATGATTTTTTGAGGGAAAAGATTGTAACTGCTAAAAGAATTAGGCCATAATGGTAAGTGCAGAAGGCTTCAAATGGAGAAAAAGATAGAATAAATAAATAATTTGAATTTTTGTTATGAAATTTTTCCTGTATAATGTTCGATGTATATGATCATTGAAGAAACACTGGGATAAGTGCATTGACGGGAGAAGGGATTATATTGAAGATTTTTGTATAAAATAAACGCCTTTTTCATCAATAAACTTATTGATGGAAATGCAGGTTTACAGAGCCAATATGAGAAATCATATTGGTGGTTTGCGTAAAAGGGATACAAAGAATTTTAAGAAGATAGAAATGTTTGTTGAAATTCTTTTTGGTAAGGGAACAAAAATTTCAGGAAGCCTTATAGAATTTGGTAATGGATCAAACGCAGATAGAGAACTCAGTAGCGAAAACCTGGTAAATGACGAACGGTTGTCATTGTGCATAGTTGCTATGTTGATAGAAGAAAAGTGGTAGATAGAATAAAGTTGACATCAGCCTCAGTCAACAGTAATTAATGCCCGATCGTATTTCATCTTTCGTATCAGTTCTTACTACGTACCTCCAAAAATTCTGTATACCTAAGGTTTAAATGTTTTTTTCGCAAAGAAAAAATCCTTTTTGAAGCTTTCCCCAAGCTTCAATTAAAAGCTAAAGGATTAAATTTTCAAATTTCAGAAAAGAATACTGTGGAGTATTTCAAATAGAAATTTGAATGGTTTTTAGTCGATCATCCGAAAAACCAAACGAAACGGCCATTTTTAACTTTTTTAGAGAAATGTACACAAAACTTATTTTTTCGTTTTTGAAAATCCCACTAAAATAAGATATACATTTCTGAAACGTTACTTTCGAAAAATTAGCAAATTTATAGTTAAATTAATCTGTTCTGAAACAAATATCACTTACAGCATAAAGTTCTCTAGACAAACATTTCTTGACCTCGGTGCATTGTTATTTTCACGTCCCAATCGATAATTTGATGGCTGAATGTGTTGACAGGTTTAGCATGGTGCACCAAAATTAACATAATTTTATGAATTATAAGTAACAAGGGTTTTTGTTTCTTATAATAATTTAAAATACTATAAAAATTTCTTACATTATTGAGTTAGCTCTATAATGGTATTTCATTATTTAATAGCTAAGATAATGATAAATAATTTTATTAATTACATTACGTTATTACATTTTAATTTAATAACTAAGATAATAATTAATAAAATTATTATTATATTAATAATTAAATTTTCTCACTCAGTTAATAATTGTTTAAATTGATAAATGATATAATTTTATTATCTCAATTTAATTTTTAATTTAATAACTGAGAGTGAAATAAACCGGAGACCTTTATATGTCAAGGGGCTTTCCCTAAGGGGGAGACAAGACTTGAAACACGTGACCTTTTAACCATAATGTCACTTACGAGATGACATACTAAAAATATATAACATTTTGACACACAAACATATCTTAAATTGTGATAAAAAGTTTTGGTAGCATGATATGTATTAAGCTTTTAATTTTCGCTTTGTAAATATATTTTTCATTTAAAAACTTAATAAACTATCTCGTATTCTGTTTGGAAGAATTTAAAAATATTTTTCTAAAATTAACGAAAAATGAAAAACTAAAAGAAAAATGCAAACAATTTTTGTAAAATTTCTTTATTAAACGAAATTTTTTTCTTTAGATAATAATGTCCTTAATGCATATTATATATAAAAGCAAATAAAAGTCTATCTAGTTAGATAATTAGATAGTTTTATTGCAGTTTTTATTTTACGATTTGGAGCAGATTTTAAAAAGTTGGCAGTAGTTGTGAAACAAAAATTGATGAGTTACTTTCTTCAGTTTACCATATCTTTTACGGGTCTTCATAGAACTTTTCTAAATGAAAGAAAAAATCAAATTTATGGAAGTAGTGCTGTTTCACAAAATAAAAAAAAATCTTTTGTATTTAAACCAAATATACTTTTTTACGTTATCCAATAAAGTCAAAATTTAGTAAATCATTGAATAATGTTCTTGACGATGAACATATGTAACCGCTTGGTAGCATTTTCTTTTACAGATGGACCGATAAACAAAGTATAGCCGTCGTTTATTGGAAATTATATATGATAAAAAGTAAATCTTTGTTCATGCCATGAAATGAGGTCAGAGCATGCGTTGAAAAGCTTAACTAAAAATAAAAAAAAAATCAATTTCAATTTGACAGCAGCTGCAAGGATGTTAGTGGTAAGGAGACTAATTTTTGCTTTGACTATTTTCCTGGGTGACAGTTTCTCATGCGTACATAGATTTATTTCGGAGATAGGAGAGTTGGGCCACTTAAGTGTGAGAAACAAAAGTAGGTAAATCATTTAGCTATATTTTTATAGAAGAAAAAGGGAAAAAATCTAGTGTTTCTGTATGTTTATGGGTGTGGATATGGGAATTTCCAGGTTTTTTAGTGTAAAAAATAGACAAAACAGAGTTGTCTTTTCTGTAAGTGAATTTATGCTTTATACATACATACATACATACATATATACATATAGTGTATACATATATATATATATATATATATATATATATATATGAGTGGGTAAGTAAATGACAAAATGAAAAAAAAAACTTCTTACTAATACCTAACACCGGTTTTATTGATCAGATCAGTCTTATATATGAAAGGAGTGGGGAATGTGGGAATATAACAACGTTGGTTACAGTTTCGCATTAAATTGATCAGCATTAAATCTAAATTTTCACGTATATTATATAAGCACGTACACATACTATGATCCTATGTACTCTAGTATTTGAAAAATTTAAATGCTGTCCTGCTATCTCTGAATTTCTCAGAAATTTCTTCGACTTTATTCATAGTGACAAGATACATCAAACTCTCTTATCATATATGATACTACATCAGACAGTAACTGCGATCATGAGTCGTTATAAAATATATAAACTTTTTAAATTGAATTTCCTTGATGGAGATATAATCTCTTCGATATTCTAGCTGGTGTGCTATGAAGTGACACTTACGCACCATTCCTCTTCATCTACTTAGATTATTTTTGTGCACCTCACTTAATCTGTACAGAGAACTTATTCTTAATAAAAAAAGAAATCGTAAATACCCTTCTGTTAAAATTATAGATACAGACTATATAGTTCACCTGGCCATTATATCACAGTGAGACGAGAATAGGTAAAGCATGGACAATTCTGAAAAGGTAACAATAATATGGAAATCAAATTTATCTGACAGAATTAAAAAAGAATTGAAAATATATTAGATATTAACTGCACAATTTAAGTTACAGAATATATTAAGCATTGTGATATGATCAATTGCACATATTTTCAGGAGAACCTTACTACAATGCAGAGTTTGCCAATATTCTGCTTGTTGAACGCTCTGCCTGGAGGTGGAGGGTAACTCAGACGAGGTTATGCCTATGGGCAGAGTCTCGTCTGGGGAGGTAGACAGCCACCTGACACCATGAATGCGGGGTCAATGGGGAAATTTTACCCGAGCGTACGCGTGCCATGTCCCGCCTTGTGGGGAGTTCATGGGTTAATATCGAGTTTGCCAAACCTCAGAGCTTACCAATACGCTGCTTGTCGACATCTCTGTATTCGGGAGGAGAGGAACTCAGACGTCTATGCCTACGGGCAGAGTCTCGCTCGGGGAAGTAGAGAGCCACTCGACCCGTGAATACGTGGTTTACAGGGAATTTCTGCTCGAGCATACGCGCTCGGAAGCCCCACGTTAAAAACCGGTCTTGTGCCACATCCCGCCTTCTGTCGAGGACTTGGGTAAATACCAAATTCACCAAACCTCTGAGTTTGCCAATACACTGTTTGTCGAACTATTTGCATTCCGACGGAGAGGAACTTAGATGAGGCTATGCCTATGGACGGAATCTCGTCTCGGGAGGTAGTCAGCCCCATGTTTTCATGTATGCTTGGTCTTCGGCGGAATTTTTTGCTCGAGCATAATCGCTCGTACAGCCCCACGTTAAATACTTGCCTTATGCCACATCCCGTCTTGTTGGCAGTAATTGGGTAATTACGAAGTTAATCCACCCTCTGAGACTGCCAATACTCCGGTTGTCTCATTTGGGGAGGTAGATAGCTACCCGACCACATGAATGAGCGGTCTACGGGGAATTTTTGTGCGGTTGTACTCGCTTGGAAAGCTCCACATTAAAAAACAGACTTTTGCCATATGCCGCCTATTGGGGAAGTCCCTGGTAAATACCGATTTCGCCAAATCTATGAGTTTTCCAATATTCTGCTTTTCGACCTCTGCGACTTCGGGTGGAGAGGAACTTAGACTACGGGCAGAGTCTCGTCTGGGGCGGCAGACAGCCACCAGGCCACGTGAATGCGAGGTCTACGGGGAATTTTGACCGAGCGTGTTCGCCAAACGTCATCGCAGTCTGTCAGTTCGCTGTCTGGCTCTAGCTCTGGCGGTGGTTATGACTCGTTATTGTCAAGACCTCTGTGCTCGGGCAGAGGGAGTCTAAGTGTGGGCTATGTCTATGGATCGAGACGCGACCGAGAAAAACAGAAAAGAATTATACCCGATCCTGCTAATGCGGGATCTGGATAAATTTTGACCAATGGCTCAGGTGGAAACTCACGGTTTCTCCACAGAAATATCGACATGTCAAATCTCATCTCAGGGAGGGAACTTGTGTTGGCTTTGTTTCACTATTGTCAAAACCTCTGTCTTCGGGCAAAGGGCGCTCAACGGACTGAAACACGTCTGATAAAAGAAACAAGAATTGTGCTGGATCCTGCGAATGCGGGTGCTGTGTAAATTTTGAAACGCTGGGCTTCCCCACATGAATCTTAGCCATGTGTCGCATCCCATTTCAGTGGGTGGAGTGAGTAAATACTGAGTAAATCAAACCTCGTCGGAGTCAGCGAGTTCGCTGTCTGGCTCTGGTGTCGGCTTTGGCTCGCTATTGTCAAGAACTCTGTCTTCGGGCAGAGGGGGACTCAGTCGAGCCTCCGTCTAGAGACATAGACACAACTGAGAAAAAAAAAAGAAGAAGACAAGAATTGTACCCGACCCCGCGAATGCGGTGGCAAGGAAGGTTTTGACCAATGGGTCGGGTGGAAACTCTCGGGTTCCCCACATAAATCTAAACCTTGTGTCGCATCTTATCTGAGTGGATGGACTGGATAAATACCGAGTTCATCAAATCTCTTTGGAGTCAGGCAGTTCGCAGTCTGACTCTAGCTGTGTCTTTGGCTCGCTATTGGGAATACCTCTGTCTTTGGACAGAGGGGTACTCAATCGGGGCTCTGTCTACGGACGGAAACTTGGCCGAGAAAAACAAAAACAAAAACAAAAAAAAAGAAATGTACCTGAGGCCGATTTTGCTTTTAACCAATGGAACTAGTGGGTACGGTCGTGTTTCTCACAGTAATCTCGAGCTTGTGTCATATCTCATCTTAGTGCAGGTACTGTGTCATATTTCGTCTCAGTGCAGGTATTTACTGGGTAAATACCGATATCACCAAAACTAATCGCAGTCAGGCCATCCACTACTTGGCTTGAGATTGTCAAAACCTCTGTCTTCGGACAGAGGGAGACCCAGTCGGGGTTCTGTCTTGCGACGGAGGATCGGCTGAAAAAAAAAACAGGCTTTTGCGGGGGCTGGGCAAATTTTCACCATTGGCCCGAGTAGACACGCTCGGGTTCCCCACATGAATCTAGACTTTGTGTCAAACTCCTCTCAGTCGGTAATTACCGAGCTCATTGTCTTAAGTAATTACCGAGCTCATTGTTAAGTAAATTCGTATTGTCAGTGATGCAATAAATATGCATACATCTGGGTTCCCCTCACAGTGATATGATTGGCTGGTGTCAGCCATAAATACAGACTGATGTGGAGGTACAGGACGACGCCTGTTGATGACGCCTATTGACTACGCCGATTGCCTACCACTACGACGAGGACTGGTCCATTACGGTTACCTGCTAGATTATTCTACTCGGTTAGAGTAGACCAAAACCACATTGCTACTTCGAAAAAATATATCCCTTTCCGGGACACATCAGTTGGCGATGAGATTCGAAATGACCTCTCAAGTTAAAACAAAAGAAAAAAAAAATATACAGTTGACAACACTTACAAACGAAGAACGTTAGAAAGACTTGTTCAACCCTTACAGAAAGTAAGTAATTTTTCCCTCATTTTTGTTTTAACGCTTATTAACGAGGAACGTTAGAAAAGGAAAAAAACTTGTGCAACGCTTACAGAAAGTAAGAAATTGCTCCCCCCTCTTGTTTGGACTTATAAAATTTTATTGTTTACATAAATTGGAGAAAAATCTTTTCTTGTGGATACGTTGGTAGAATGTAAGAAATTGCGGAATTAACTAAGGTGTTACAAGTCACTTTACAGCAACAATTCCAAGAACAAAAACAACAATTTATTCAGTAACAAGAAAGGTTTGAAAAGTTATTCAAACAACAGGCAAAAGACAATAAAGCACTTTGGGAAGACGTATTATCTAGGACAACAAAAGTACCGACTTCTAGATTTTTTTCTGATGAAGGAATTTCAAATTCACTCTCTGAATTTAAATACGACCCTGACAGCGGTTCAACGTTTCCGGCTAATTTTCATAGGTTTGAAACAATATTTACATATTACAAAAGATGCGAACAATGGTCCGACGAGAAAAAATCACTCTATTGTTGCAGAAGTTGGGAACAGAAGAAAATGCAAAATACGCGAATTTAATCCTCCCAAAGAAGCCAGAAGAAATTACATTCAGTGAAACAGCAGAAATTTTGTTGAAAATTTTCGATGAAAGAGATAGTCTGTTTTATACACGATACAAGTGTCTAAATATCGTAAAACAAGAGGGTGATGATGATTTTGTCATGTATGCAGTTATGGTTAACGCACAGTGTGAGGCGTTTAAATTAAAGGAATTGTCAAGCGACATGATCAGGTGTCTAATTTTTGTGCAGGGTCTAACGACGCCGAAAGAAAACGAAATTAAATCAAGAATCCTCACTATCATGGGACAGGATCCGAAGATTACGCTACAAAAAATAACAGAAGAATGTCAGCGACTTATAAACATAAAAAAAAGATAATACTCGGTTTGTGGAGAAGAGCATTTCGCGAGTACAAACTGTAAGACAACAGAAGTGGATACAAAATAAAGAAGGAAAAATTATATGCAGTTCGTGTGGATGACAGTATATAAAGAATGATTGTTTCTTTACAGATAAAATATATTTTAATTGTAGGCCTGTAAGCCATAGAAGTTCTCATTGTCGGGCAAAACAGAGAAAAGTAAAAGCAAAGTCTAAAACAAAGGTGAACGTAGTTTTGTCTAAAAACGAAATTGAGGAGGGTCAAAGAAGAAAATACCTCAATGTAAAAATAAATGGGAAGACCGTAAAATTATTACGTGATTCAGGAAGTGATATCTCGGTAATAAACGAGCAAACATGGAAAAAATCGGTTACCCGCCGAACACAGACAAAATTGCCAGGGGAGTGTCAGGAAAAAGACTTAAGTTTAGAGGTGAATTAAAATGTAACATTTCGTTCATGGGAAAAATTCACAAATCGAAAGTGTATGTGCTCCCTGGTTCACTAAACATCTTTGGTTTAGACTGTATCGTATTGCTTAATTTATGGGAATTACCTGTAAATTATTTCTGTAACAAAGTTAACGTCATAGGACGAAGCAGACAGAAAGATTTATTACGGATTTGAAAGGCGAATTCCCTCACGTCTTTTCAGAAAGACTAGGTCTGTGCACAAAAACAGAATTCAACTTCGAATTGAAAGAAAATGTTAAATCAATCTTTAAACCAAAGAGAAAAGTACCATTTTCGGTACTATACACAATAAATGAGGAATTAGAAAGGTTGGAGAAAATTGGCGTAATTTCAAAATTATCGGTTACTCGGATTGGGCGTCTCCAACTGTATATATAAAAAAGAAAAACCGAAAAATCAGAGTGTGTGCTGACTTTTCGACAGCCTTAAATAATTGTGTGAAAAACCATGCGTACCCTCTACCGCCTCCTTCACTAAATTAAACGGAGGTAGAGTGTTTTCAAAGTTGGACTTGTCGGGGGCTTACCTTCAGGTTAAAGTCAGTGAAGAATGTTCGAAGTACCTGACAATAAACACGCAGAAAGGGATTTTAAACTAAATCGTCTTCCTTTTCGATTGAAGGTAGCTCCAAGCCTATTCCAGCAAATGATGGATACAATGTTGGCTGGTATGGAGTATGCAATCGCATATTTAGATGATATTGTGATTAAAAGTGAAAACGATGCCCAACACAAAACGCATATTAGAGCGGTATTTCAGAGAATTAAGGAATGCGGTTTAAAGCTGAGTGCTGAAAAATGCGAGTTCTTCTTAAAGATACAATATTTAGGGCAGATCATGACAGTAAAGGAAGAAAAACCGGGTCCAGAAAGGGCTGAGGCTATAAAAAATATGTCAGTACCTGATAATGTGGCTAAACTCCAGGCCTTCTTGGGATTAGTAAATTACTATAGCATTTATATCCCAAAAATGCATGATATGAGAGCCCATTTAAATGATTTGGTGCAAAAGTGCGCAAAGTGGATATGGTCGAAAGAATGTGAACAGGCTTTAAAAAAAAATAAAAAAGCTGTCTATTAGCAGACCTATCGTTAGCGCATTTCGACCCGAAGAGGAAAATCATTGTAGTAGCAGATGCCAGTAATGAGGGACTAGGTGTAGAATTTTAAACAATTTGAAACTTTATAAATTATTATAATTAAAAATATTAAAATTAAAATAAATGAAACAATTCTTGTAAAGATTCATTATTCATTGACGAAAAATTGTCTTAAGACAATGAGTGTCCTCAATATATCTTATTTATAAAAGCAATTTTCTAATTAAATAATGCCATAGTTTTAATGCATTTTTTATTTTAATATTCGGGGAAGATTTTGGGGAAATGACTACCCGTTTGAAAAAAAAATTGATTATTTACATTCTACAAGGTGTTCTGCTTTTAACTAATAAAACACATTTTCCAATTAAAATTCAATTTCTCCAAATTTCATGAAATTAAGTAAGTAAGTAAAATATCTAAAAAAAATATTTTTACCAAATTTTTCTAAAAAAAATAATTTTATTTGTTAATAAGTACTGAAAATTTAATTAAAATCCGACAATTATTTGATTATTGTAAGAATTTCCAAATTAATGTGTTTTTTTTTTTTATCGGAAAAAAGACTCTAAAACACCCATAGTAATCTTTGGTTGATCGCTGACGCAAAAAAAAAAAAAAAAAAAAAAAAATTAAAAAAAATTTCGAGCTAGAAAGAATTAAAAAACTAAATAAAAATATTTTGATATTTCCTCTTAATATCATTTAACATTTTGACGTTAAAACTAAAGTTTTGATAAAAGCATCACATACATAGCTCCATAGCTTTTCAATTCCGTAGTCACATACTGGAATTTGTCAATATTTCAGTTTCTTTTTGGTCCACTATTGTATCATATGGAGCAACAAAATCACTTTCTGCTCCCATTGTTTCATTGTTTATAGTTATTAGGTCCGAAAAATTTGGCAAATTATGTACTTCATCATAAATTCACGCCTAGGTGCAGTTTATGACACAAACAGCGTGGAAATATACAAACGTCAGAATATTTTACTGGAATATTTCTTAGCTTTCATTTTGTTTTGTTTTTTGTATTTTCTCAAATTAATTGCATTTCTTTCTTCTTTCTTTCCTCGCTTTCATTTGATATGCCAAATATGTGACACTAAAGTGAGCAAATTTAAATTTGATCCGTCAATGTTTGTTGGAATGCATAAAAATTTGCACTTTTGGTTCTGTTGAAAAAATCTCTATTAGTCTAGTGAATAAGTGGAAGATGACATTTTTTTTTAGATCTGCGACACGATGTGCCAACACATATACACATGTCTAGTATAGGCATTTTTCTGTTTTATACCATATCACTAACACACAAAAATGTTATCTATAATTTATATAGCATTACACACTCTCCAATAGACATATATGTTATTCAACTGGTAAAATTTACAGAAGTATATTTGCATTTTAGTTCAGACAATGGTGGACAATGGGAAACACGTAATAAAAGATTGCAGGTTGGTAATATATTTAAACCACACATCATAGTAAGTTTCCGCTGGGTTCTTGTATGAATGTCTGTAGTTAGTAGTTATATTTTGCTACAGCAGCAAAAATAAGAAGACATAAAATAATACAAAACTAAATAAACCAAGAAATTCACCAGCAAATTTTGAAGGTTTGTATAAGGTGGAAAAAATTCACAAATAACAGTCCATAATACAATTATAATGATCGGTTGTTTATATTTAAACCAATTACAACGACAACATGGGATTTATTGGGAAAATAGTCTTAAAATATTTAATCGGTTAGAAATTAACAAAAATTATTTGAATGACTAAATCTACGAGTAAGTAAAGGGAAATTTAATCTAAATGGATGACGTAAAGACAATATTCAAATGATAAAGATTAAATCAAGTGATTAGTTTAATAGATTAATATTTTTTAAACGAGATTAGTTCAAGGAAAATCCGTTAAAATCAGGTCAAAATGAAATCTCTTACACAATTCGACAAATAACAATTCTGAATGTCATTCAAGTTGAATTGACACTGAATTAAATTATGCATTAATTTATTCGGTCGATTATCTTCATTTTGATTGTTACAATTACATCATTTCAGTCATTTTACCTTGCAGACATACTTAAGCGGTTCTATATTTAGTA
Source organism: Acanthosepion lycidas (assembly GCA_963932145.1). Classification (NCBI taxonomy): domain Eukaryota; kingdom Metazoa; phylum Mollusca; class Cephalopoda; order Sepiida; family Sepiidae; genus Acanthosepion; species Acanthosepion lycidas. Next base: position 67,697,077 of record OZ010577.1, read on the forward strand.
AATTTCTGGGTATCTCGAATCGAACTCCTCATGCAATCCAAGAAATAGTGCTCTCGATCCATTGTCTATATTTTATAGATTAATTATTAGGTCGTAAGCCAATAATCATAAATCAATATACAAACTTCCACTTCTACCATTCATATAGCTTGAAAAAAAGGAAATCCTCCGTAGCTGACAACACATAGCAAAACTCACAATTGGGAATAACTACTACTCCACAATCATATTATAGACTACAACTGGACAAAGATGGAAGACAATAATTGAAAAAATACGACGGTCAGTTTACTTTTTATCAGAGGTGTCTCGGAAAATATTCAGAGAATCTCTGGTTCATCCAGCATGGGTCCAATCCAGCATGTGTTCATTCCACCAGAGTCAAACCTGGCAAAGAGATGATAATCGAGAACTGCGTATATACCATTCTGTATATAAGAGAGAAGAGGAAGGTCAGACAAGCTGCCTCTTAAAGATAATGCTTGAATAATATTGAAAAGACAATCTACAGAGAAACCTTTAAAACAGAGCTGAATATGGGCGGCACTTAGAGTGCGATTGTCAAGAAATCCCAGATAAATCAATTTAACAACAGAAAATAAAGTGTTCAAAATAGAAAAGTTCAGTGTACATGCTATCTTTCAATAATCTTCTCAACAGGTCAAGCGTTGATGAAAGCTTTTAATTAGGAAAGAACAATTATTAGGATTAATGCTTCAAAGTTGCCCCCAATAATCCAGTGGACGAAAGCGTTCATTCAGTGTATCTGCTATTCGAAGTAGTGAAGCAGTGAATGATAAGCTCTGCTTGAACGGGAAAAATAAAAGGAAAATGAATTAATACAAGATAATCCAGTGCGTGGACAATGGAATAAGAACAACAGAATAAAGGGTTTAGCACGAAATTCCCAGATATTTATCGAAAACAATAGATATCTGAAGAAGGTTTATGGCGCAGTAGTTGAAACATTGTTCTAAAAGGAACAGCATAAAGGCCCTATGAATATTTAATGTACAATAATGATAATTCTTCATATCAGTAGTTTGTTCAGTATCGTGTTTTACTTAATCATCCATTTTAAATGATTAGCCTTGATTTAAATTTACGTAACTCGTATACCATTGGAAAAATGTTGGTTAAAATTTTCGTGCTGTATAAAATCAACACATATATTCATGAATGTATGGTAGAACGAACTTTTGTTCTTTAATAAATTTATGTCGTAGAAACAGATTGATAAAAGCTAAATTCTTGTACAGATATGTATTAGTTATTTCATAGGCCCTGCTTTCTTGAAAATCAATATTCAAAATTCTAGCTCTTACCTAAATAAGGATTACTTTCTGCGATTCATGTATTTACAGCTTTAACGTTATAAAGTTTGCTTTAAAGTTATGTAAGTAGGGTAATTTTAAATAATATTCAAGCAGATGACACACACACACACACTGGAACAAACACACACACACACTGGAAGTTCCAATCGTAATGCCTCATATTTATATATTTATTTCTATTTAAAATACTACAGCTACATAAAGCAGAATTGACACCATCGGACAAAGCAAATTTTTAGTTACAAAACTGTTTTACACATAGTAGTTACTATCATTGGCTATGCATTTGCACTAGTGATTAAAAAACACACAATATTGCATATTGCACCAACGGAGGCGATCCACTTTGTCACAACAGAACAAGCAGTGATATGTTGCTCGCGCAGCCCATCTTTCATTGATCCGAAAAGATGAAAACTGGAAATTATCAAATCCAAACTATGCTTGGGTGTGGTAGGACATACAAGTCAAAATTCATAACGGGATTCGTGATTTTCAAGTTATTCTAAGCGAAAAGTTGCCAACATTTCTGGTCTGAATCTGTAAATCTGAGCCATCATCTTATTCAGCAATGTAATATAATGTTGAGGTTCGGATTCCAGGAAAATCAAGTAGGATCACGCTTTCTTATCACAGAAAATAGTGCTTATCATTTTTCACACTAATGACTATGTCTTGAACGTTTTCTTTGATAAGGAATTCGTATATCCTAAATTTAATGTATTGTCGTCTTTGTTCCGGTTCGTACTGTTGACATCACGTCACCGGTGATAATGCAGCCTTGAAAACTACCAACGTCACCTTTGTAGAATTACTCACTGCGTAAATGTGCTCGCTCTGTTTGATCTCTGTAAACTTTCAGCAAATATCGATAAATATCAATGTGTGCGTGCAATCTGTTTGATGAACAATGTACTTGATCAAATTAAAGCATAATTTTCCTAATAATACCACTTATATTAATGCAGTTTGATAAAAGAGAATGATCGTTAATGCGAAAACATTTGATTCCACTATTAGTTTCCTATTATCGCTTCCATATGTCATACTAGAATCATCATCTTTTAGCAGACGTTTGAAACATTTTTCTCTCATAATTATTAATTTTCAATTAACTTCAACCATGCATTTAATGAACTGTTACAAATACTCGCTTTCTGCTTTCGAAAGATATTATGATGATTTTTCGTATGCAATTCGAAAAATACTTTTCATTTAACTTACGCTTTTTATTTTATTTCTGAAATTGTTATTGCATTGATATTAAGTGTGTGTGTGTGTGTGTGTATTCCAGTTAATAGGAGTAATTACTTACTCGAGTGTTGTGATAGTCCTTTATCCCCACAAAATAATTTTATATGTTTTCATTTTCAATAATGAATTAAAACTGGGATTGTATTACATTTACACATTGAAATAATGATTAAACTTTACACATATGAAATGTCAAAATAACAATCTTCAATAAAATGTAACTATTGACTATTAAGTGATTTGCATTGTCAAAAGCTTTCGCAGTATTACAGTATATTTCTTTTAGTATGGTGAAATAAGTTTTAACATATATTCTTTATGAATAAAATTGTAAGTACATTACTAATTAGGACGACAACAATTTGATATCAAATGCATCTCCTTTCACATATTGTGCGGGACAGTCTTCTCTGGAAGTGCGAAAATAGCATTTTCAGGAACGAATTATGGAAACAGTTGATTGTTAGAAAAAATGTAAGTAAGTCGAAATAAGAAGAATCTCGTAATATTATAAAAGAAAGATCAATAATGGAACATTGAATAGAAAATGAAAACCAAAAATACAACATGCACATTATGAGAGAAAAAGAAAAGAGGATTAAAAAAAAATAAGTAAAGGTAAATAGAGGAATGAAAAAAGAAAGGAAGAATGTTTCAATTTAGTATGAAATAAGAAAACACAACGAAGCAAAGAGATTGATATGAACAGGTCTTGGTTTTTGTTTCGACACCAAGATTGTATATCAGCGAAATAGTTTAACTTGTCACTTAGCAACTTCCTTTCGTTGGCTCACGTCCAATTCGCCAGCTCCAATTCACGGGTAAAAATGTGAGAAATGACAGGTATGCTGTGCGTGAATCAAACAACATGACTGACTCCCGTTTAAATAAATTTTGTGTCAGTCTTTTAACTTTTGGCAATTTTTCTCCACCGGTCACTCGTTCAGTCACCATCATTGTCGTCTTTACTCATTTATCATTTTTCATTCATTTTTTTCTAACTTCACTTCCAATTTCTTCGCTTTCAGATACTTCTTTTTGCTAAATAAAATGTCAAATATTAACTTATTGTTGATAACTGAATGTAATAAAAACACAAGTTCTAATTTACGCTAAAATAGTAGTGTGCGTTTTATAGGAACGATTTGATGCCAGCGTGTTATTAAAAAATACTAAATAGTGACCGTAACTGAATGTCATATATTGTTGAAGTCATTCTCGCGTTGTTTCCAAATTATATTAAAATTATATCAAAATCATTTTTAGAATTTTAGTATTCTCAAGGCACGAATCCTTATGATGAAAACAACAAAAATTACGTTTGACAAACATATTCAATCATAACATGAAATGAAAATATTATTCATTAGAGAGATAATGATTTTTGTAAAAAATTAAAAGATGAAACTTTTCCCAGAAAGAAATGTTTCAAAAAGTATAATTTTATAAACTTAAGTATATTCTTTATATTTTGCATATTTAATAAAATAAAATCTAAAATCTCTGCTGCTGCGAATTTCCTGAAAGATGAATGTTCTATGTACCTACAACCGAAGAAAATTACTCCAGAAGCTGCGTAATGGGTGCTGGTTCATCTTTATATACTTTTGTCTCGAGGGAAGTTTTAATAAAATCACTGAATGAATTTAAATCATAATGTTCTCTATGTAAATTGATATTTAAGAAATATTAACAAATCATTTTGGCACTCACATTTCTAGATGAATAAATCTCTTTTTTTCCCTAAAATTGATTGTTATAAATAGGTTATACATAAGAAACAAGTTTAAGAGTTGCTTTATATATTCGAAATGGAGAATATTTGGTGATGATATATATATATATATATATATATATATATATATATATATATATATATATATATATATATATATATATATATATATAAATATATATATAAAGAGAGAGAGATACATAGATAGATTCAGTTCATATTATATTTTACTCGAAACCTCCAACGAAGTGCATCTTCAAAAGAAAAATAATTATGTCATATTCAGTCTGGACAAAGAGTATAAAAAATAATGGAGGCGTATATTGACTCATTGACCTTTATCCATTTTCATTTTTATCTTTCACTTCATTATATTCAAATTATCATTTTTTATTTGTTCCAGTTATTTGATTATTTCCAATTAATATTTTGCAGGTATTCTTTTTTCATTCATTCTTCGATTAATGCTAGAAGTGTTTTATGAAAAGTCGTAATGATTCTCAGCTAATCAGTTTGATCAAATTTTGATTTTGTTCTCTTATTGTAATTGCTCCAGAAATAAGTTATAGCTGTTAAATTAAAACCTAATTGTTCCGCCTCTTTTTATCCACTCAACAGAGGCCCTCTATATTCATTAAAAGAAAATCCCACAAAAAGAACAATAAATAAATGGTTTACAAAGAGTATATTAAAGTAATGATAGCATTTTACACTGCTACGACAAATCCGACAACGACAGCAAGGGCAAAAACCGCCTGTAACATCTGACGAGATAAACATCCCTGAAACATTAAAAATCGATAGTAACAAACTAGATAATGTCAGGCGTGACATCATCAGGAAAAAAGAATACAAGACCCCAGAACTCGAAAGCATCCGAGAAAACATAAAATAGATTAAACGTTAACACCGAGGAGCTAAATGCCAACAACCGAGAGGAGACACGTGCAGAGGAACAAATAGAAACCAGTTGTAATAATCCTTTTGAGGTACACAAGCAAATAGAGAAAGATAATGACGAACATGAGAGAGATGACAAAATCATCAGATATAAACGTGAGAATGTAAAGAAAATGTCTTTCGAGGAAAGGCCAAAAATTCCAAAAATGAAAAAGAACTGTCAAATGAAGGAAGCAATTAGAAAAATAAGGGATGAAATGTAAATACCGATGAACCTGACAGAAATTAATCATCTTATATGCGCGGCCTCTGCAACGATCGCAGAAACAATAGGTGAGAATGTAAAAACACAACATAAGCAAAAAAGAAAAATGTTAGTCTGGAGAGAAAAAAATAGAAACCGAAATAAATAAACTACAAGGACAATTGTCCCTTCTGAAGTAGACAAGGGCTCCAAAATGAAAGAATCAAAAAGGAAACACCTGAAACGAAGCCTTGACATAAAGAATAATAATGACATACCAAAAATTAATGAGAATCTGAAAGAACGAATTCAATGAAAGGAACAGAGAATCAGGCATTATGAAAAAAGAAACTGATTCCTCTGGCAAAATAAGACGTTCAAAGAAGATGTCAAGAGACTATATCGAGAACTGAGGGGAAAATAGAGATAAATGACTCAGCTAATATCCAGGAAGTCGAGCAGTTCTGGTGTAAGATGTGGGAAAACTGCAAAATGCACGATGAAAGGGCTACATAGATCATGCAACAATAGGAACAACAGACGCATATAGAGTGCCAAAAATGGACGGATACCGCTGCCATTTGCAAAACCAAAAACTTGAAAGCACCAGGAATAGACCGAATAACCAATTTTTGGATAAAAAACCCTATCCTGCACCATGACCTTGCATGGGCATACAATGATATAATCATAAACCCAGAAAATTGTCCCAGTTGGCTTACGTGGGGAGTAACATACTTACTCCTCAAAACAGAAGAGACATAGAACCCGAAGAATTATAGCCCCATCACCTGCTTACCAACAATGTACAAGATCCTCACTTTTATCATAACCCAGAGAACATACAACTTCCTTGAGAAAAGCAATTTACTCACAGCAGAACAGAAGTGATGTCAAATAGGAAGACCAACTAATTATCAATAAAACAATATTGGAAGATGTGTACCACATTCATGGATAGAGAAGGGACTAAAAATATAGAAGCGCCTAAAAGTATACAGTGTATGCCCCACAACGGTCAAATTCATAACGTAGAGCATGAAAAACTGGGAAACTACACTAAACCTACACCATACAAACAGGTCATTAACATCAAGACCAACCAAAAGCGGGATCTTCCAAGGAGATTCATTATCACCACTACTACTCCGCCTTGCATTAGTGCCACTCAGCTGCTTACTAAACAACAGTACCTGCGGATGCAAGTCACAGAATGGAAAACTGAATCACCTATTCTATATTGATGATCTTAAAATGTTTGCCAAGGATGACAAACAGTAGAAAAAAAACTACTCACCATTGTCAAAACCTTCCGCGTAGACATTGATTTAGACCTTGATATCAACAACAATATTTAAGGAACTCGACCAAGATGGTACACAGAAATACTTAGGAATTAATGAAGGGGACGGAATACAATATTCAATTTTGAAGAAAACGATCCAAAAATAATATTATAAGATAGTGCATTTGATACTGAAAAGCGAATTTAATGGGACCAATAAAATGAAGGCTATCAACATCTTAGCTATACCCGTAGTAATTTACAGCTTCAATATTATTAAATGGAAGTTGAATGACATTAAAAGATTGAATGCGAAGAGCAGAAAATTGCTTACCCAAATGAGGATGCACCACCCGAAATTAGATGTTGATAGGCTGCTTGTACCAAGATCTTTAGGAGGTCGAGGTCTAATACAACTTAAACCAACTCTAAAAACCACAACAGTTGGATAGGAAGCATACCTCATAAAACCAATGACCCTCTCCTACAAATAGAAAAACACCGAATCAACTCAATCAACAAACTGCACTCTTCAAGAAACAGCTTAATATACCTGAAACCCTACCAACGAAATACAAAGCGAATACCATCTACACCAAATGAGTACAACAGAAAGCAAAACAACCAAATGAAGTTTTAAAAAAAAGAAAAGAAAAGAAACTGGGAGGACAAGGCGTTGCATGGCAAATAACTAAAAAAGAACCAAAGAAATGGATGCGAACCAACAGAATGCATATCAGTGGCTGAGGAGCACCGGATTGAAAGCTGAGACAGATGACCTAATTATTGCAGCTCAGGACCAAAGCCTCGCAACAAGATCCTTACACTGTCACATAATCCAAAATGCAAGATCTGCGAAAAATATAATGAAACTGTCGGCCATATTATCTCAGGATGTCCGTAACTAGCACAAAATGAATCTACCCACAGACACAACACGGTAGCGACATATGTGCACTGGAAGATATGCGAGAAGCACAAATCGAAACAACTGAGAGAGGGTATGACCATCAACCAGATACTGTTGCCCCAAATAACGATGTAATGATCCTCTGGAACATGCCAATTGAAACTAACAGTGAAATAAAAGACAACAGACCTGATATTATCATAAAAGACAAGAACTGTATGCTTATTGACATAGTAGTACCATCTGAGAGAAACACCTTCATGAAAATTATCGAGAAATTGTCCAAATACAAAGACCAGGAGATCGGGATTAACAGAATGTGAGGAATGAGAATGAGCCCGAGACTGTACCAGTAGTAATAAGAGCTCTGGGCCTCGTAAGAAAAGTAATGGGTAATTTTACTAACAGTGCCCCAGCTAACTACAACATACAAGTTGCCCAGAAGATCGCCCTACTAGGAACATCCCATATACTAAGAAAAGTGCTATCAATTAAGTGAAAATTCTCTTTTAGGGCCTAAGGACCATAGATTGAACCCGGCTGTACAGTATACAAAGCAGGAAATATAACATACACAAATAATAATAATAATAATAATAATAATAATAATAATAATATATGAGTAATAGGAAAAAACAGAAAATAAAAAAAATAAAAGTCTTAGAATTTGCAATCGGCATAAAAGCAAATAAAAATGTCTTAGTTATAACTTTTAACAGTATATAACAAAATTTTGACTATTTTCACTTTTGTCAGTGTTATTTCCTAATTACTACTGTATAGAAAGCAAAGGAAATGATTATTATTCTCTGCAAACTTTTCTTTTGTGAGCTGGACATCGATGTTTTGAAACTAACCTATATGCCATTACATTCCAGACATTCATTGAGTGGTTGAAGGAGAATTTTCTAGGAATTTCTAGAAATTTCAAGAACATTCGAGAAGTTTCTAAAAGTTCAAGAATTTCTAGAACGCTCTGGCAAAATAAATAGCAGTATAACTAGAGGGAACGTAAGTTTAACAGTTTAGTTTATTTGTAGCTGTCTAGCATATTTTTGTCTGTTTTGTTGAAAGTTTCGTTGGATATTCGGTGAAGTGGGTGTGATTTTTGTTTGCCACCGTCTTTTGTCGATATTGTTGCCTTTATTTTCGTCTTGTTCGTCTTGTTCTTGTATTGTTGGCATTGTTTTGAATTGTGTGATGTAACGAGGGTACGCCAACATCATGGAGTAGGAGCCTGAATCTCCTAATGCTTCCCCTAGTAAAGTAACTCCTTCCGCACTGGCAAAGGATATTTAAAAAAAAAAAACCCAAAAAACTAAAAGATAATATTTAAAAAAAGAAGAAAAATACTAAAAGACAAGTTTGAACCATTTGTTAGTGGAAATGAGTTGTTACCGTTGCCGTCTGTATTGGATACGATGAATACACGGACAATCTCTTTAGTAACAATAGACCCCCAAACTCAGAAGTTAAATATTGTGACTAGAGACGTGTTGAAGGAGGCCCTGAAAAGACTTCAAATAGCGGCAAAATCTTTAGCAAGGAGAAGTAAATCAATGGACATTTTGCTACCTACAGAAGATTCAGCGAAATTTCTTTCAGGCTGTATTCTGACTACTACTAATACAGTCAGGCTACAGACAGAATACATGTGAACTAGGAGAACGAAGGTGATTTCTATATAGGGTCCGCCTATTCATATCCGAAAATCATTTCGGATTTTTCTTTTCTAAGTATAGGGTTGTCTCCAACGACTGCTCTATTGAGAGTAAGTCTGGAATAGCCATAGGGGATTTTGAAATATCCATTACGTTGAACAGAAAGCAATTTATGGAGAAACCCAACAAGTTAATGTGTGAAGGACGTTTGATTTATATCGTGGTGGAGGGCCGTCAACCACCTTGTTGTGAAGCTGCAGGGCAAAATCCTGAACGACAACCCAAAACGAAAAGTGAGGAGGGATCGCCAACTGCACAGACAACAGCGCAGAAAGCAACAACAAAATCTGTGAAAAAAACTGGAATGTGGACAGAAGTCGTTAAGAAGGGATCCAAAAGATCCACCAATTCCCTTCAGCAGCAGCAGCAGCAGTATGACAAACCCCAAATTGAACAAGAGGACCAGCAAGTGGACCAAAATACAGTAGAGGTAGAAATGAAGGAGATGCCTCCTTCTCGGTCGTCTTCACTGGAAATGGTGAGAGAGAAAGAAGAAAAGGCGCAAAAATAAACAAAAAAGGCACGACCAAAATCAAGGCTCAATCTGTCCCGGCTTCGCCAGTCAAGAAGCAGGAAGAAATTACCACAAGAATCCTTCTTTTTTCCCCTCTGAATACACCACTGTCCTCCATTTCCAATACACCTCATCAAACACCCCCTCCCAATGCCACTGCAGACGACTCCTCCCAACAGCCTCCTTTCTACCAGCACAACGCCCAGAGACTCCCCGACGCCCAGCATCTCCTAGCAGAGTTCTTTTCATAAGAAGAAATTCCCGAGGGAGTGGGTGGAGATTGCATTATGTAGAGAGGCAGACAATAGAAAAGGACATTCCAACACAAAGGAGAACCCTTATTGAAAACAACGTCAGTAGACGGGCGCTATATAGAATACGACCGAAATTTCTCCAAGGCTGCTGGGGTAATAACTTGGATAAGGAACACAGGGCGAAATCTCACAGTGTGGAATCATCGTATCGGGGAAATGAGAACCCCATACCTAACAAAGCTGCAAAAATATTGTGCGGGGAGGGGCCCAGTAAACATCCATCCTTCATTATATAGAACCTTAAAATTGACCTATCCCTCGAGCGTCGACGGCATTGTCCTAGATGGTCGCATGACGGAGGAGATGGGGATAGGGAGCCTGGGGCAATCCGTAGGGATCCTTTCATCAGCAGATGTCCGTCCTATCTGTGACTAGGGGAATCAAATACATATCAGGTCAATCACCTTGGGCGGGAGATGTGGACGTGAACACGTAAGTGTCCGTCTACTCAGGTAGCCAGCTACCTGGATAGAATGTTAGTGAGAAGGTCCGATATAGACTTGCTAGGTTGTTCCACGTTCCACTGTATAGGCTATTCGGACTATAGACTTGTTTGTGTCGGGATATCGTTAGATGCTAGGCCTAGAATGGCTGGATACTGGAAGTTCAATCTGTCTTTATTAGATAGGCGTTACTTCCAGCAACAGCTAATTAGACTAGTGCAGCGAGATCTAGTGGGGGTTGTTATTGGGTATAGGTAGTGTTAGAGGCTTAAGGATAGGATTAGGTCGTTCACCACCGAATATCGCCAGCGGCTCGTGATAGCTAAGGATAAAAAAGTGAAGACTCTTAACGATAGTCTAACCCGGGCGGAGGCTGCGGTGGGGATGAGTCCGTAGAGATAGGTTGAGTTAGGCAGGCTGTGGAGCACGAGGCAAGCGAACGCTACCAGGGTCAGTTAGTTAGACATAGGTTAAACAAGATGTCTAACGAATCCGTGAACATGGGCACATAATTGTGCAAGGAAGAGATCCGTCGATGTTCCGATCGTTACATTTGTGAAGTTAAAATCCCGGAGGGACGTACTCTGAGGTCGACTGACGACATGTGCGGGGCGTTTCTGCGGCATTTCGAGAGCCGGTTTACCAAGGAGCCTGGTCCGAGTGGTGATAAGTTCCGCAGCTATTTGGCTAACTTTCCTCGGCTTTCGACGACTGCGGCTGGCTGTGAAGGTGAGATCACGGAGGACGAAGTCTACTTGGCATTGAAGAGGGTCGGCAGTGGCAAGTGTCCAGGACTTGATGTTTTACCCTATGAATTGCACCTGAGGCTGTCGCACATCTTTTTGCCGATTTTGACTGTCGTGTTCAACAACTGGTTCCGGCAGGGGTCCATCCCCAGTCGGATAACCAGGGCTGTGATCACGCTGTCGAAAAAGGGCAAGGATTTAGATGATTACATACCCATAACTCTGCAAAACACAGACTTAAAGATTTTGGCCAAGATGCTGACGGAGCGTTTGCAGTCAGTTGTCGAGAGTCTGTTGGGACCCGATCAGACTTCTATTGTGAAGGGCGGAACAGCAACCTGCATCAGATCCGCACGATCCTAGAGGGTGTAAAAGACGAAAAACGCGCTAATCAATTTGGATCAGACCAAGGCATTTGATATCTGCCTGCTGTATCTGCAGGCCGTCGGATTCGAACCCGACTTCTGCAAGTGGATTAATCTCTGTATCGCTCCCACAGTGCTTTGGTACAGATGAACGAAAAGCGGTCGCGCGCTTTTGCGCTGTCTCAGGCGTTTCGCCGGGGTTACCCCAACATTATGCTTTGGCGTTGGAGTCTCTCCTTCGCCGGCTGAGGAACAGGGCGTGCGGTCCGTCCCTAAGTGGAATCGCTTTTCCTGGTTTGGCTCGAGCCAGGGTTTCCGCGTACGTCGATGACGTATCCATTTTCGTATCGTCCCGCAGCGACATTAAGGTGGTACAGAAGGCGCTTGAACTGTACGAAAAGGTCAAAAGGTCCAATATTAACTGTAACAAGTCTTCCGGCTTGTGGTTAAGTGCCTGGAAGGAGAGCTCACTTCCGAGGCCCTTTAGTTGGACGGACGGTCATGTCCGCATTCTTGGAGTGCGGTTTGGACCCAACTGCCAGCTGGAGAAAAATTGGCCAGAAGTACAGGCAAAGGTCGGAGCGTCGGTTCGGACTTGGCTCTGAAGGTAGATGTCCTTGAGGGGTAGAACTGAGGCGTGTGCCACTAACATCCTCTACCGATTGATTCGAAATATGCTATCTCTCAACAACATGGCCTTCAGATGTGGCTGGTTGTATTTGTCCGACTGTTACCAATGTGATCAGCTGAAAGTGAAGATCAGAACTGATAAAAATCGTTTTGTATCGACAGATTTCAACGAAAGGTGGGTGAAAGTAGCGAGCTTGGTTCGTGTGAAAGGAGCTATTGGAGACTTCAGAATGGCGGCCTGCCTGATAGGTCCCCAACGTTTTTGTGTTATCTGCCTTTGGGACTACAGGGACACTACCACAAGTTGGACTGAAGTGGGGAAGAACAACGGGAGTCACTGTTGGACATGCGGTAAGCACTAAAAATTGGGCCTTATGAACCAATTTTTTACAGCTCTAGATAAAGAGTCTGCAGCATTGAAGTACCTTCAAGACTTAAGTTGTCTGCGGCAAAAGACAAAGCAAGTGTCTTCGTCGAACTACAAATAAAGAAGATCGTAGAATACAAGGGATTCCCCAAGAAACTCACTCGGGAGGAGGGACAGCTTTTTTGTGGGGAATCAAAAGGCCAAACAGGTGGAGCGTGTTTGGACACTGGTAAAAACTACGGTAAAAGTGGACTGCAGGGTATCCCTTAGTCCATATCCTTGACGCTTATCTTGATAAATTCAAGGAGAACATGGGGGTGTAATCAGAGGAGCAAGGCGAATGTTTCCACCAATTATTCAGGCCTTTGAATGCCGCTACCAAGGTTTGTATAATGAAAACATGACGGGTGAATATATTTGGGGGCTGATTCGTGAAATTAATTTAAAGTATGAGTAAATTGCGTTTTCTATTCACTACTCACTTCTAAATGTTTCTGGTCCCTCTTGTGTACTCCTAGAATAAATTAATGTTACTTTTTACTCATACGTCGTATTGTTCTTACTTTTTGTGAACGAGAATGTTTACTTTCGCAAATGTCCCAATGTGAATAGATAAATTTCAGAAATATTATCCTGATCCTAAAAGCAAAGTTTGAAACAAAATTAACCATTTTCGTACTTTCTAGGCGTAAGCAAATAAGAAATAACATTTGCTACCCAAGTACAAAAAACGTGTTACACAAAGCAATAGAACTTATAAACCAATATAAGATACTTACATATATAATACTAATAATTCTAATCATACTCCAGCTGTATTTAAAAAAAAAGTTTGTATCATGATAAATTGAAATATAAAAAGTGCATCGATAAAAATAATAGAAAAAATTAATTAGTCATCCTTACAAAAATAAAACAAAAATAAAAATATGGAAGTTTCCTAATACTTTCGCAAAAATATTAAATTATCAATTATCATCGGAAATAATATTAATTTAAGTTGCAGTTGCATAGAAAATATGGAAAATACAAATAAACATAGCAAAGATACTTAAAGTCAACATAGATTTCAATAATAATAATAATAATAATAATAATAATAATAATAATAATAATAATAATAATAATACTTTATGTATATTTAGAAAAAAGCCAAATCTCCTCTGGATAATAAATATCTAATAATTTATAAAGCTCTCGTAACAAATAATATTACTACAGAAGCAAAAAAATGGTAGTAGCGACAGAAGATAAAAGAAAGCTAAGATATTGCAATCATCAATTATCACTTAAGAATAGATGATATGCGAATAGATGATAAGCTTCTAAGAAACAGAAAGAAAAAATGTCCCTAAAAATAGTAAATGGGAAATCATAAAATAGGTATATCCTTGCAATATCAATAGCAATAACTGCAAATTATGCTTAAAAAAACAAATTAGAAATAATTATTTTTAAAAATCAAAATAAATTACTAACTGAAAAGAATGAATTATTAGAAAAATGCAGGCATATCACTTTGCCATATATAAAGCCAGATTAAGTATAGACCTAATCCACACCGTTTAAAATAAAGTTGAGGGGGGTCTATTTCAAACGGTATGAATCAAAATAACGTTTCAAATAACACACACACACACACACACACACACACACACACACACACACACATATATATATATATATATATATATATATATATATATATATATATATATATATATATATACGAAGTTAGATAAATAGATAAGTATCGGGACTGATGCTATAAAAAGAAAACTACAATACATATCAATTCGGCATTTAATCTCTTTCAAAATAATCTCTTTTTCTGAAACCACACAGCGTCATTCCCATTGAAACTCCTTTTTTAGGATAGCAATCATTCTCCGAGTCGCATTCTCTTGGGTTTCCGCGACGTTTTAAAATTGTGTTCCTTTCAATTGGAATGTGATTTTTGAAGTACGAAAAGTCTCAAGGGGCGAGATCTGGGGGGATATGATGGTTGTCAGACCTGGGAACGTTGTCATTAGCAAAAAACTTAGGCACAAGCCATGTGGCGAGACAACCGGATTCTGCACACTTTACATCCAATCAAGGCTATAAACAACGAAAGTGAGCGAGAAAATTACAATTAATGTATATGCGCGACAGAGTTCAAGGTCAATCTATGCCAAGGAGCTTCACTCTGCGTACTTTAGCTCAGTTTTCATAGAAACGGTGCCAATAATTTTTATCAGACCTCCTAAGTGTATTTGTGCGCGTGTGTGTGTGTAAGTATATCTATATATATATATGTGTATATAAAACGAATATAAGAAGGTGGGCCGAAAAGTTCATAGGCTGTCTATGAAGGAGTAATGCTAGAGCTGTGAAATCTTACATGCATTAATTTCGACTATTCTTATTAATAGCTGCATTGTTTTTTTCAGGTAAACTGTTATCTGAATGTTCCAAGAAACTTCAAAAGTAACCAGTAGCGACTTCTCTTGAAAATGGACAAAATTTGGCATCATGGTTCCTGCAGAAAAATGGTGTAGCCCTAATGACATTCATGCTTACATGGTTGCTACATTAGGGGATGACACTCCATTTTTATCAAACGTGGGCAGATGAATTTAGTAAGGTAAGGGAGTGTCTTGAAGATGACCCAAGTTTTTGGACTGCCCCCACCGAGGAAAACATTGATCATGTTCACCACACGGTGATGGATGATGGTTGCCATTAAGAAAAAATACTGGAATATTCACTCTAAATAAGTTTTACGGAAATCCCCAATAAAAGCTTGAGCTTTTCAAAATTACAAGCCGAAGAATGCAAATGAGTTAATTAAGCTTTAAAGAGAAAATAGAATTATGCTGTTAAATTTATGTTTATAACATTCTTTCTTAAATCGGATGTCGAAATCAAAACAACTCAAAACAATAATTGACTTTATCATAACTTCCTACATACACGGACAACATGTAAAGTTACAAAGTCAACATGCTAAAACTTTTTGAGCTATAAACCATTTGGATTCATTCTAATTTATATTCTTCAATAATAAGAATCTTTCGCTACTTCCTTATATTAAACATTTCCAAAAACCGATCTGTGATCTTAGACATTTCCATCTATATCTTCTCCTTCTGCTCCACTTCCACGCTTTCTATACCAAAGAAGCAATTTCAAAATCTGAAATGTTGCATTTGTAAATCGTGTTATTGTCGTGCAAAGCTTTATCCACTGACGCAAAATTTTTACGATGTATCATAAAATGAAATTACACCGAGAAAGGCTAGGGTTTGGTCGATTCCTTACGGTTGAGAGTGATACAGAAAATAATTCTAGAAGCCATTCACGAATATTGTCTCAAAGTCGCAATCATTTATTTTCAGAACAATAAAAGTGATCTCAGTAACAAGAGAAATCACACATGAAAGATGTGTGAAAATTGATAAGTGTTGATGCCAAGGGTTAGGTAGGTATAATAAATTGTTAGAAGAATTAGTAGAAGTTGGTGGGAAAGAAGGAATGGTAATGTCTTAAAATTCAATCTCACAATTTACACAAACACTCAGTCGTATATATATATATATATATATATATATATATATATATATATATATATATATATATATATATATATATACATACGTCAGAATGTAAACCCATAAATAGATAAAAGCACAAAATATTGTCCGTTTACATCTGATGAAGACATCCACATCTTATCTATTTATACTAGATATTCTCTAGTATGGATAATGGAATAAAACAAATCTGCCACAGCAGAGTGAAGAATGTACAAGAAATGAAGAATTCAGTAGAATAGAGACTCTAAAACATTATGAGAACATCAGTTGGAATAAATCAGAGTATAATAAAGATAAAGTTTCATTATAGAAACCAAGGCGAAAAATTGTTCTTTTGTTAGCAGTTCTTTCTTCAAATACTGAATTGATGGTTGTTCCATTTTAACTTATACAATAAATTTAGTTGAGCGAATTTTATCGTTCCTGTATTTCATGTAGTTTCCTTTCAGTGTCTGTTACCAACACTATCATCTGTCGCTTACGTTTTTAAGATTGTGACATTCCGATAATGAATCCTGGTAGGACTTCTTTCATGATCTCCTCACTGCAATAGTTGAATAACTTCTACCTTTTAAATTTTATTTTCTTTCCCTTTTCGTGAACAGGAGTAGAGGCTCATCCCTTGTTCCCTGTTTAGGAAGGGGTTCCCGGTTCTTTTCTTTTTCTCTGTCCTTTTCTATTTTCTTAATAGCCTGTCATGAATCTTTTGTAATGTGCGTGGATTGTGGCAACGTCGCTTCATACTGAGGGTATCGAGTTGGAAGTTTCCTGGTGCTGTTCTCGATTGGTAGTTAGGAGCCTGAAATCTTGAGTAGTGTCTTGAGAAGCTGCTCTGATCAACAATTGCATAATATCGGTGTTCTTGTAGTAACATATCGCGTAAGGATGGTTGTCCTTGCACGCACCTCCGATGGGCAAACCCCAATGCCACACTATGTTGTAGTCTTCTACCCAGGTTTCATTTTATGACTGATTGTTCCCTCTACCCTAGGCTTTTTCCTTTCCAATATAATACATCATGACTATAAACAACCAAAGATACAAACCGAAACCAGCTACGAAAAAAAAAAAAAAGAAGATATAATGAAATAAACCACTTAACCTTTCCTTCGTAGTATTCGTACCAAATTTTGCAGTGTGGAAACGTTCCTCTTCAGAAAGTCTCCGGACATTCTAGCACTCTGTGAAAATAAACTTAACTCTTTAATCCCCTCCTTTGATTTGTCGATTCCTAGCTACCTTTCTATAATCCGAAAAGGACTCCAAGTCCACATACACAGCCTGAGAATTTATGTCTGCGAACATCTCCTGCCGGCTAGGGAACTCTCTCTTGAATCTCCGGACCATTCGTAATTCAGTCAGCTATCTCTTCTTTCTCTATCGATTCTCTTCCTTTCATGACTGTTGTATGCTAGATTGTGTATTTCCGATAATATTGACAAGGCCACCCTCCCTACACCCTGTCTGCTAACATATTCGTGTTCAGTGATTTCAATGCCCACCTTGGCAGGTGGACTAAGCACTCTGTCACTGACAACGATGACATCTAAACCCTTAACTTTTCAATCATTCATTTAACACTTAACTTTTCAATCACTCGACAAAATCCAATGAATGATCTGCAATGATGTAATCGGTCCTGACTTGACACTTCGACTTCAGACACTTTCTTATAGACGTGATGTAGCTTCCCCCTGTTTTTCTACAAATAATTTCATGGCAACTGTTCCGACGAGCTATCTTCCCTGATGTTCCGATTACATGTATTTAAGAGTATTACTAGATTGGCATCTAGGTCCCACTCTTTTACTGTTGAACTCCTTTGCTCTTACTTACTTCCATGATAACTGAAATGTTCAAATATTTAAATGCAACCACAATCACCATCTTCTGTTGCCGAGTTACCCGTCCTTCTTTCATCCTTTCTTCAATCTCCTCTGTACGGTGTTTTCCCTCACTTTCACTTTCTGTAAACCACCTGCGTGCTAGTAGCTCTCCTGCCTTGATTGGGTTGAAATGCTTACAAAATAAAATATAAAAAAACAAAACAGAACAAAAAAACAAAAAACAGAACAAAAAAAAAAAAAAACTATTAGAAGACAATACACTAGAAATGGATATTACCAGGCATTATTTATGAACAGTACTGAAATTATGTGGCAAAAATATGAATCTGCTGTTATAAAAAATAAGTAAATCCCATTGAAAAAAGTTTATTTCAAATCAGTATTTGGTGTGGCCGCCTTTGTTTTCTATTACTGTTGTAGCCTTCTAAAAGTGACTAAAATCACTAAATTCGTGTAGTCATTGGAACAATTTTCCATTTCAGGAGTATGAATTTTTTCAAATCTCTCTGCCAGAATGGTCGCCGTTCTTCTACTTTCCGTTTCGAGACAAGTCCGGCGATATGTCAGGCCAGTTAATCAATTTTTTTAATCTTTAGCTCATCGCTTTACTGAAACGTAACTCTCCTAAAACATTTGAATAAAGACATTTTTCTTTCAATGTATTGCAGTAATCTTCAATATTTATGATGAGATGCAACTCACTTGTGTTATTGTGGCTCATACAACCGACGACTATGTCGTTTCGAAATCCTGCTTAATTGTTGATATCAAATATTTGCCTTATACGCTTGATATTTATTTAAACTAACCAAAACCCAAAACGTTAAAATTTATCCTTATTTTTCTGCGCAATCATTGAATTTTGCTTCAGTTATGTTATTCTATGCAGTTGTTGGTTATATAAGTGGGGTTTGTTCAAGAGAGTTTTGATGTAGCAGAAACAGTCATGGATGTCATAAGCAACATTTATAGACGATTTCCGCAGGCCAAGTCTCCTAATAAAAGGAGTAAACATTACTGTCAGTTTTCATGGACGACATGCTCTGTACACCTTTGATATTTTCGCTTTTTGTGATTATATACAATTTTGGCAGCAATGTTTTTATTCAACTTTAGTTTTGTAGATATTTTAGTTTTCTACCCTTTCTGGAAATAACATATTTTTAAACCAGAAAAGTGTTATTTTCCATGTGGAGTCATTATTGAACTTTTGTTCAATGAAAACTATTATCACGGAGCGAGTTCAATTCTAAAAGAATTAAATAAACCTGATGATAGCAAAAAATATGAAAGACATAATATTTATATTTGTATTAATAAACGTTTGATGAAAAGAAGAAAATGAATAAGAAGAGATTCAAGAAGCCAATCTTGCGAATGCCTTCTATTTACAACTTTTCGACACATTGCTCCCTGACATAAAAGATGTTCGGTATCTTTGTTAAAATCCCTTTACCTTCCCCACTCTTTACCCATTTGTTCACCCTTATTTGAGTTCGTTCCAATCTCTTCACTGGCTGAAACTATGTAAATGCTGTGGCGGTAAGTAATCAAGCGTGTGTGTGTATTTGTGAGTGTGTGTGAAACAAGACATTCGTATACAGATTGATACACATAAACTTGCATATACATAGCGGAAAATTTCATAAACATGCGGATACACAACCTACACATGCACTAGAATGAAATGGCCCAAATTCAAGCATGCTTAGAAACTACTGAATCTCACCCCACAAACGTACAAACCCTAATAAACGTACGTAAGGATATTTGGCCAATTGGTAAGATATCTGAAAATAGTTTGAACAGAGAAATTTCAGCATGTTTTCACGCATATTCACATCAACAGTTTCCTATACACACCCGCAGAAACCCATATTTGGAAGCACACACACGTCCAAACTGCCTTGTCTGCCTGCGTGAATTTCCTTTAAAATACTTTAGCTTTTAGCATGTCCTGCACAATTTTCCCTCGAACGATAAGATTAAAGTTTGAATGTGCCAACTGAGTGGGTACTAATGTGCTTGTATAATTGTTATGGTCCAGTTCCTTGTACCACGGTGATAGTCCAAGTTAGAACCAATAAAGAAGAACACGAACACGGATATGGAATAACACGGATATATTACAAACAGGAATCATGTGGCACAAGGCTGGTTTAACGTGGGATCTCCGAGCCCGTCGGCTCGGCCAAAAATATGCCCTTTTAACCCGCATACACGAGTTCAGGGTCGGTTTACTTCCCCGAAAGAGACTCCGCCCTTCGGCGTAGCCTCATTCGGGTTCCTCCCTGCCCGAAGGCAGAGAGTTCAACCGACCAGCCGGTCGCCCGACTTCGGACTGAACGGTATTTAGTCCCCCCCACGAGGAAATCATGTGGCACAAGGCCGGTTTAACCTGGGATCTCCGAGCCCGTGGGCTCGGCCAAAAATATGACCTTTGAACGCGTATAAACGGGTTCAGGGTCGGTTTACCTCCCCGAAAGAGCATCCACCCTTCGGCATAGCCTCGTTCGTGTTCCTCCACGCCCGAAGGCAGAGAGTTCAACCGATCAGCCTGTCAGCCGGTCGCCCGACTTCGGACTGAACGGTATTTAATCACCCCGCCACGAGGGCATCATGTGGCACAAGGCCGGTTTAACGTGGGATCTCCGAAAAATATGCCCTTTGAACCCGCATACACGGTTTCAGAGTCGGTTTACCTCCCCGAAAGAGACTCCGCCCTTCGGCGTAGCCTCGTTTGGGTTCCTCCCTTCCCGAAGGCAGAGAGTTCAACCGATCAGCTGGTCAGCCGGTCGCCCGACTTCAGGCTGAACTCCCTGCTTCATCTTGAGGTGCAGTATTTATTACGTAAGGAATAGTCCATTATGTTATTATTATATCCCATAGCAATAATGAATATAATTCAAATTATTAACTTAAAAATAGTTATGTAAATCTATTGGGTTTTCTTCCATTTATATTACCAATTTCAGATTATACAAATTGCTCAAGCTTCGAAATTTCCAAACACCTCTAATCAAATATATTTCTATATTCTGTTTTTCTATATACAAAAAAAGTATTTAAGCATGCACTCATAAATTATTGTTTCTCAAGAAATAATAGATATTTGTTTTACGGAGCTATGTTTAACTCACGGTCTACATTCACAGAGCAGTAGATAAAAAACATGAATTTACAAGAACTTTCTTTCGAGACAATTGCGTAAACTTTCTATACAGTGGCAACAATTTTACGGGTTACTAAGTGCATAAACATTTTCTTTACATACAATATTGTAAGTGAAAGAACAAGTAGAATAATATAAATATAGTTCTTGTTATTAATAATTAAAATGAAAGCGAGAAGGAAGGTGAATTAACTGAATGAGAGATACAAATTTCCTAACAGACGAAGATGTGACTTGAAGCGACAGAGATGTGGTTCAACAAAAGGATGCTAAGAATAACATCGAATATTTTAAGGAAAATAGGAATGAAAACACTTATACAAACAGAAAGAGAGAGTTTAAATTTCTGCGTCATATAATAAGGAAGGAATGGTGGTGAATTTAGCTCTCACAAGACAATCCTGAAGGCAAGAGCGATAGAGGGAAATCCTGAGGATGTCAATGCGGGGACTGAGAGAGATGGTAAAGGGACAAATGTTTCCTTAGAGCTACGAAGAACAGAACCGTGTGATGAGTCATGATCATCAACATCCTGAAGGGAGACGGCACATAAAAGTCTCTACAAGAAAGCATGGCAGAAGATTTTGGAAAACTGTACTAAGTCAATCTACAGGCATTTATGGCGTTTCTAATTTCTTCAGTGGAGTCTAAAACATCGACAAGGATTTCTTTGAGAAGCAGGTCTTACGTTCTACTTCGTTGGAAACATTGATATTTATACGTGGATGATACTTGTAATAATAACCAGATTTGTGTGAATAGAAAACCAATATAAGGGATTAGAATTTTACTTCAACCTAATCCGTCTATGTTAAGGAAAGAATAGTCTGTTACCTTCAACGTCAGGTTTAATTCATCAGCAGTGAGACCAAGAATCTAAAAGAAGAATTTTGACATATAAGTATGTGAAGACGATGAGACAAAGTGAAAAAACTATAAATGACGCGTTTCGTTGAGAGCATTTTCTCTCTCTGAGTTCTTCAGATTACAATGAATGAAAGACAAACCACATGTGAAGAAAAATGCGTTGGAATCTCCAAGGATAAATGGAGATCATAAATCAAACTGTTTTATGTCATCCATGACCAAACTCAAGGGTTATATATACATGTATATGTGTATGGGGTACATGTATATGAGAGGTCATATATACATGTATATGTGTGTACAGGTATATATATATATATATATATATATATATATATATATATATATATATATATATATATATATGTGTGTGTGTGTGTGTGTGTATAAGAAAAATGTGTACGTGTGTATGCATAAAAATAATAAAAAAATCTCTAATATATGAATATGCCTGGTTGGATGTGTATGTATTTATACTTATATACAAGTATATACATAAAAAATCTCTACTTTCGGTTTAAAATACAACAGACACCAAACAACACTGATATATACATACATATATATATATATATATATATATATATATATATATATATATATATATATATATATATATATATATATATATAATGCACACACAAATACGCGCACGCAAATATATAAAACTAACAGACAAACAATAAACAGGCAGACGGGCCATAGATGAGATAAAGTAATTTGACGTATAGCCCTCATCTATCCTCAGATATTCAAACACACTTTCTCTTACATACAGTCTGGTCTTTCTTTCATTCTAACCTGAAGAAGCCAGAGAGAGAAGATGCTCTCAGCGAAACGCATCGTTTATATATTTTCTATTTTGACTCATTATCTTCACTTTTATTTCGGATACTATTATACATCCGTGCAAACATATCTATAAGTGTGTACACGCCAAAGTAACAACCACCTGTCCTATATTACTTTGAAGACAAGAAATAATATGTTTGTTCGAGGAGATACCCTTTAAGGGTAGTTTTCTTAATCCCATTCTTTTCGAAGAATGTCAGATACGAAGAACACAGAAAAAGCATATTCAAAGAAGAAAAAAATGATAGGGTAGAGCATTTCTGAAGGAAGAAGGCTTCACGTCACTCTTTCTGGATTTAAGCAATAGTTAGGAAACGTCGCTTGAGAGTAAAAAAAAAATAAAATAAAATAAAAAATAAAGATGTAAAGTATTAATAGAAACGCATTCAAAACGGGACTAGCTTAGATTTAAACGTGGCCTTAATTTCTGTGCCCTGCAGGGTAAATACTAGAGAGAGTTTTTGTGTATAAAAATATAAAATCACATTACATATGTTACTGAGTTAGAACTGCTTTTGTGAGGCGTGTAGTGAGAATAAACTGACCTGATCGATTTATTTGTCACTCTTGTTGTACCATTTTCTTGACAAAAGGAAAAAAACGGTGTAGCCGACGTACTTGTTGCTAAAAAAATGTTTGTTTATTGTTTATGCTCCCTCAGACTCTTTACCTAATTGCTTTGGATATTAAATGTGAAAAACTTAAAAATAAATAAGGGAAGCCTTAATCATCGGCAACGTTACGGCCAGAGATCAGAAAATTTCGATAAGGAGGAATAATTCCGTAGGTTTATCTTGGTTTTGGTGCTTAAAACTAAAAAGCTGAAGTTTTAAGAGAATTCTGCAAATCAAAAGCATGTATAATAGAGACCGTTCTCTCTTACAAATTCCACACATAAAACGTTCATATAGCAGCGTATACTTTTACCCCCAGAATATCACTTGTTTCTCTCAATACAACAAATCTTATCTGGTCAGTAGTTATTGAATTAAAATCATAACCTTTGAATGTATATAAAAAATGATTGTTTTTCTCTGAAAATGATGGAAAGTTTTGCATTGATCTAATACACTTGTGAAATGAAAAGAGGAAAAGAAAAAAAATTCGATAGTGTGTTCGTCGTTAACGAAACGAGGCATAAGTAAAGAAACAGTTCTAGCAAATTAATCTAATTAAATAATTATTCCAGACGTTTAAAGATTTAGTTATATGTTTCAAATTAATTTATAATAATCCTGTTTCTAATTTCAATTCATTATGAAGTATTCGAAAAGAAGTAAAAAAGACGTATATATCATGTGTTTTAATTAAAATTTAAATAACTCAGTAAAAGAATCTTCTGATATTTAGGCTGTTTTTTTACCTCCCAGCTGATGCTCTATGCCTTCATAAACAGCATGTATTGTGAAGCTATTGTAAACTGTTTTTTAATCACTGCTTTTGAATTTGCCACAGATCTTTATTATCGAATGTAATTTTATACCAAATTTGAATTAGTCCAACATTTACTTATATTTGAGTTAGAAGAAAAATAGCCGAGTTTTCATGTTAACGGGTTGAAATGATTAGTTTACAGCTGAACAGAACTATTTACGCGACAGCTGAATCTATTTACACATATAGTTGAAGTGATTGACTGATGCAGAACACCTGTACCGATTACACATTCACAAATTGACAAGAAAATGAATGTTGATCGAATGAAGGAAGATTGTATAATTGTTGTTTACTAAGCTTAGATTTTCGCTTTCGACATGGTTACAAGCATGTGGTATCAAGTGTGGATCGAAATCACTATTCACAAGTAGACTAGCTTACTAAATATTACCCTATTCCGATATCCTATAGAGATTGTAGTTGATTGAAAAAATAACTTTTGACTCACCAATGTTTTCAAATATATTGAGATGGAAGGCAGAAAGAAAAAAATAATGGCGAGAAGTTGAGTGTGTGTGAGAGAGCGAAATAGATAGATAGATAGATAGAGAGAGAGAAAGAGAGAGAGAGAGAGAGAGAGAGTGAAAGTCATGTCATTTTAACTTAAAAAATAAACAACATATTTCCCTGATATTATATATATCTTTTGTTAACTTCAACATTTCTACTCTAATTTACGTTACAATTTCAATTACAACTTTATTCTTTGTTTATATGACCGATGCTATCTTACTGGGGAATATAAGGAGCCATATATATCGATTTGCTTTCGCCATTAATCTCAATTTGAATGCAGTTAAGCGACGGATAAAGACAGACTCATATCTGATTATCTATAGAGCAAAATTGATTGGACATCATGGTAGCAACTGAGTGTCTGAAAATTAAAATAGTCACCGGATCATAAGACTTGTAAATTCTTCTTCTTGCTCAATGAAGGACTACTGTAGTACGAGTAGGAAATATGCATCTGATGAATGTCGCTTTTTGTCATAGAATTTAGAAATAATTCAAGCTGTTTACAATTTTTAAATAACTTAAACTGTTTACTTTCTGAGAAAACATTGTGCAGTAGAATTGTAACTGATTCACTTTGTCTCCTTGCAGCAAATTATATTCCTGTTTAATCGGCCAATGTAAAAGTAATTCATGTCTTTCTTTATATCGTACTTACTGATTCATATTGTATATCATTTCTAAATAGAAAAAAAACTATGCTAAGCTTTTGATTTTCTTTACTTTTCTTATCTTCTTTTTTTTTATTTCATCTTTGCCATGGCAACCAATACTGTAAGTTCGATACTAGACTGAAACTTCAAATAACTTCTCGATTGAGTCGTTGATCATAAAATTCTTGAGAATTACTAAATCTCACACCTCTTGAACATACAGTCAAAATGGCTATACTGAGGTTTTCAATCTGCTTTTATCTTTGAGCATTTATTTGTTTAATTTATTTGCACTACCTGTGTGGAAATTAAACAAAAAACAAAAAAAAAAAAAAACAAAAAAAACTGATTCTGTTTATTTCCTTATTTTGCATGTCTGCACAAATACAGAGAAAAATGCATTATTTTGTATCATTCTCTTAGCATAATGAACATAGGTGAATCAATACCCTAAAGATGAAAAAAAAAATTATTTTATACGGTGCTATATACATTGCTGCATAACATCCTTCCTTATCAATACAGTGAATATAAATCAAACATACAGTGGAAATTTTGATCAAAATTTACTAACAACTATGTGTCAGGCTTATTTTTTCATTTTCGTAAATAAATATTGAAATATTGATCCGACTTGAGGCAGATATTGTCACAGCCCAGCAAGTGAATGTACATTTCTTAAAAGGATAAATAAAAAAAATATAAATAAAAATAAAATAAAGCACACCAGATGTAATGGCGATTTCTCCTAGAAAGGAAGATGCAGGTTCGAACCCTGCGAGAGAGCACGTTTTCTTCATTAAGTTTGCTTAAGTGCGAAGGCCGGTAGACGTAATACATGTTTAAAATAAAAGAAACAAAAAAACGGGGCATCTATTTCAAACAGAAGTATCCACTATAAATATAGTTTGAAGCAATAAAATAATATTTATTATTAATCAGTGTATCACTACATATAAAGGCTTGCTGTCAAATCTGTATGAAGACTATATTTTCAAACTTATTTTGAGAACAGGTCACGTTCGTTGAAAAGAAATATTTGGGGATGAGTTATGTGTCACGAAGTATGATAATATTGGAAGAAAATTCCTATAAGCTTAAAAAATATAATGAAATATCAATAGGCTTAAGTTTTTAGTCGATTTATAATGCAGACAGGTCGCAATTTACCAGCTCTATATAGTTTGTAAATCATAACAGACATTGAATATGGAGATGTATGCTAATGGCAAAAAAATCACTGCCAGGTTTTTTTCATTCCCTGACACCATATCCTCTCAAGCACTTCATCCAGGCATGAGGAAAAAGAGAGGTACATAAAAAAGAAAATTGTCGACTTAGAATATACTTGAAAGAAAGAGCAAAAGTTGAGTGTTAAAGTTAATGTAATTGTTTTCGGAAAATTTAGTATACAACAAGAGTTGGTGGATGAGAATTGCTTTTTAAACAAAGGCTCGTGTTCTAAGTAGGTTTCTTTATACGGAGACGGAAGATAACGATCGCAATGTTGTCATGTTTTTTTTTTAGTCTTTGCATAAATTTGAGTGAATGAGTGAATGTATTGGTTTCAGGGTCGTAATTTACAGAATGTCGCCGACATTAGCGTTATTCTATGAATCTATAAAACGTATAGACGGTGATAAAAATAGATTATATGAAAACAAGGGAAGATATAAATATACACTTTGGCATCATTATTTACCTACCTACCATCAGATGTGATTTTCTTCCCATTTTTGTAAAGTCACCTACAATTTCTTTCTTCGTTGACATTGATATTTTCCATTGTACAACTTAATCACCATTTCTATAAAAGTGAATTCATACACGTCACTTAAAATGATTTCTTTTGGAAATTAACTTTTTGAATTTGATAGAAGCTCTTTATTATTTTATAATATTTTACATCACAAGTATTGGTTTGTTTTCGCTGAAAATCAAATCACAGTAAATCTGTTCGAAAGTCTTCTCAGTATTTGCACCAATTTCAATTATTATACTTTCTGAATATTTTCAAGAGTAACTCAAATTCCAATCTTCTTTATCATCGCCCGAATAAGAATGATTCTGATTCTTTTTCTCTTACGTCTTCTCAAAATCTCGATATTTTCCCAGTTTTTCTAATTCTTTCAGTTAACTTTTAGGGGTCGCTGGAACGGCTACATTTACTATTTGAGAGATTTGTTTTCAATAATCACATCTGATTTCCTGGCTTGCAAAAATTTGAATTTCAAAGTTTTAAATGTTTTTATTGTTTCTATTTTCCATATTAACATCTAATTTTTACTTATTTACTTTTTCATATTTCAAAGAATAGAGAAACACGAAAAAATATACGAGCGTCATCCTTTATGCCCAAGATTAAGAATTGTTAAAAATCTCTTTTTATTTTATTCAGCTCTTTATAACGTGTACGTTTTTGTAGTACTTCCTTTACAAGTGTTATAACAATTTCAAAACTAAGAAAATCGTTTCCACATAAATTTATGGAAAAGAACATCCATCACCGTTTAACTATTTGTTTTTCTATAGATAAAGAAAGAGATAGAGAAAAAAGTAGTTTCTTTTTGGTCAAATAGATTTATGTTGCAAGTAATTGGAATAGTTGAAAGACAGCGTAAGAACAGGAATGGTTGTTTCCTATACAAAACCCATTCTCCTATTAGAAATGCAATTGCAACTAACATACCGTTGGGATGGGAAGTTCTTCCATTTTGTTCAATCGTAACACATTCAGGATGGTTTCGTTCCTGATAAAGAGTTGCAATATTGAAACATTCTTCGAAGAATTCATCGAATCAAAATCGGAATCATTCTTTTACGATGAAATACACAATTTAGAAGTACGTCATAGAAGGTCAGGAATATATTTTGCTAACTGAATATTGTTACTATGAATTTATATGAATAAAAAACTGTAAAATATTAAAAAATTCTGAAATGTTTTCCATCAGCTAAATACTTTCTGAATATTAAAGTTATGTATACAATTTCTTTTTCTTTCCTTTCTGTTTTTATCTGCAGATATAACTCTGAAATTGTTTCTCCTTCATCACCCTCAAAAGTCTTCTTCATCATACTTCCATTGCCAGTTTATTTTTCTTCTTTCACATTCGTGTCTTTTTATGAATTTTCTTTGTATTTTACAAGAAATTGTTAACTCAAATTCTTTATAACGAATGATGTTGAAATCAATTTGTCACATATTTAAATTTACATCCATTTCGATATCAAAATGGCTAACATTTTCGTATGTAAAGAAGATAAGTAAAAACTGTTTTATTCCTTGGATGGAGGAATAGGGGAAATGAAAACAGTCTCTCTTTCGCTCTCACTTTGTCAAAGACAAATTATATTCATTGCTATATCTATGCTCTCAGGATGAAATAAAGTTCTTTTGATATGTAGATAAAACATCAATCTTCATGATTAAAAAATAGTGTTATAAAAATTTATTAAAATAGATTAAATGATTGTAAATGTCTGAAGATTTTGAGAGAATTTTTAATTAGAGTGGTTTTACTTTTGGTAATTGAAAAAATACAGTTCAGTAAAAACTACCAGGCTGACATTGTTACGTTAATTTTACATGAGAATACATCAGACCTTTCGCAAGTGCTACTCAACATAATTTGGAATCTGAAATGTCTTTTGAATGTCGCCTCTACATATTTTAAAACAACGTAAAAACAGCTAAAGCGAAGTAAGTTGAAGAAGCAGTAAACGCAGGTACACTTAAGAGAGAGAGAGAGAGAGAGAGAGAGAGAGAGAGAGAGAGAGAGAGAGACCTACAATACACTAAAAGTTTGAAATAAGAATGGCACTGAACAAGATGAACAAAGCATAATGTTAGATGGGCTCTTCTAAAACGGCGACTCTTCTCGATTTTTTCTAATAAAAATAAGTCAATTTTAGTAAACCAATTTCTGATTCAGCATGCCAAACAGATACGTTGTTCCATTCGAATAACTGTAAAAATCCTCATAACGCATTAAGACAAGATGTCAGAAACTTCTATGCTAACATATGTATAGTATATTAGCATAAATTTATATATCAATAATTTGTGTTTGAATTTGATGGAACATTTCATATTATTACATCTTAAATGAAATTGATAATATTTCTAATTAAATCAGTTCCATTGATTTCAAATAACGATTTATCTATCTATTTATTTATTTATTTTTTTAAAATCTGACATGTATTTAATTAAGGTTCATATTTTGCTAAATTTAAGGTTTTTCAGTAGTCATAAAGAAGGTTTTTATTGCAGATGAAGCAGCTGGATAAGAAAGTGTGACTGATTAAAATTGTATTCACCATCTGCTTGTTTAAAGAGAATAAGATTAATATCAGGTAGAAATCTCTTTAATCTGAAGAAGCATATTCAGAAGTTCTATATGTCAAAACTTTCTGAGTATAAGAAAGCTTTATCCTGGTGCACCTAAGTATACCAAAACCAATAATATGTCAGGTTTCTCTAGGAAAGTTACTCAAACAGGGGTAAATTACAAGATCAGTGTATTGGACTGCATATATTGGTTTGAGATAAGAATTACATTGAAATCCTGCAATACTTATAGTTTAACTGTAAAAACTCTCTCCTACCCTGCTCTCATGACAATATTTCCTCAGAAATTTCAGGCGATGAAGGCGTCACTGAAAGCTATTTTTTATTGAACTGAATTATGCATGTTTCACCCGTGACTGTTAGTCAGACATACATATAATATTCTGACTAAAATCATTAAAATAAACTAAAGTATAACAGCTTCCACAACAAGTAGTTGTAGTGACGGACAATGCCAGTAACTTTGTGAAGGCTTTCAAGAAATTTGCTATTACTGAGGTTTCTGGTGAAGAAGACTTTGATGAAGAAGATGATGACCTAATTACTATTAAAGGTGCAGGGGGATGTTAGATGAGATGTTTGAAGAAGTTTTCCACATTTCTCAATACCGTTGCATGGGGCACACACACACACTTCATTTAATTTCCACGAAAAATGCAAAGAGAGTAAGTGAAGACAACCTAAACTCTCTAAGGGACATATATGAACTTAAAAGGTTTAAAGAAGAGGAACTTTTCTTTAAACTCGAATACTTAGAAGTTATGAAACTATTTGCTCAATCTCTTAACATTCTCCAGTGTGACAAACACTTTTTAGTTCCCATGTTCAAAAAACTCTTATCTGGTTGTAAATCAATAAAGAACTGTTAAGCCTAAAAAATGAATTCTAAGTCAGTTAACGAGAACTCAAAGGATGTGTTCTTTCAAAGCAAAGCAAAGAATTTCTCAACTTCAGACATGGTAAGGCAACATTCTACTGCCAGGTTTGCGACGATTGAAGAATTAAAACACTTTTCAGAATTTAAAATGGTCTCTAAAAATTTAATAAAATCGTACAGAGAGCTGAATCAGCACAGTGTCATCTACCGTAAACTTTAAAAAAAAATTAATAACACAAAAGCGAAACATTTACGAACTTATGTTTATATGAACTTTTGTTCTTTCTTTAGTGTGAGGAACCCGCCCTCAAAATGTGTAATATTATTTTTGATACACTATATATATATATATATATATATATATATATATATATATATATATATATATATATATATATAATAAAAAGGCTTAAACACTAATATTCCATGATCATAATTCATTCCATTGGAATCGTAAATACGATCCAATTCATCAGACCTACAAATTCAACAAGAAAACAGAAAAAAACCTACTCCGGAAATAAAAATAGAATTTAGAGAGAGTGTAATTATGAGAGTGTGGGACGAATGTTAGTTTATAAGAGAGGGGTTTAACAGAGAGAGTTTTATAACAATAACAGATCTAAAAATAGAAAGAGGAAGGTAATATGGTTCAACCCACCATATTGCATCTCTCTAATATTGATATAGGAAGTTTTTTTCTGAAATTAATTGATAAACATTTTCACAGTAAACATCCATTAAGTAAAATTTTCAATAGGAAGACTCTGAAAATTAGTTACTCATGCGTTAGAAATATGGAGA
Organism: Acanthosepion lycidas; assembly: GCA_963932145.1. Lineage (NCBI taxonomy): Eukaryota > Metazoa > Mollusca > Cephalopoda > Sepiida > Sepiidae > Acanthosepion > Acanthosepion lycidas. The sequence continues at coordinate 67,728,799 of OZ010577.1, forward strand.
AAATCATATCTTCCCATAATTGCAGAATACTTAGAAACTACCATTGTAATGTGACTCAATCAAGTAACCCTACCTGCAATTGTAGGAATAAAGATCATTGCCCAATCGGGGGTAAATGTAACTACAAAAATGTAATATACGAGGCAACTATCTTTCCAGAGGAAAATATAAACGAGAAAAAAAGATATATAGGTATATCCGCCGGTAATTGGAAGCAGCGTCTATACAACCATAGACACTCGTTTAGATATAGATGCCTTAGAAGTCAAACTTCCTTATCCAAACACTACTGGGATCTGGTGGATAAGGGGTTAACCCCACTTTTAAAATGGAAATACCTATCAAGAGCCAAAACACCGAATAACTTCCGCGATCGGTGTGATCTGTGCTTGGCGGAAAAAATTTTTATTATCAAAGATAAAAATCAAGATGAACTGTTGAATCTTCGTAATGAGATATTTTCTAAATGTAGACATAAGAAAAGATTCAAAACATAAACACCGTTTTGTAACTTTCTGTCACTTATGTCAGTTCCATCTTGGTTCAAAACATCGGGCATGACATTTTAACGGAATGACTATTATGTTTATTTTGTTTATCTCTATATAGATCATTGTGTATGTTTTTGTGATGCGCTATGGTTTTTTTTTTTTTTTACGCCCAAATTGTTGAAATTTTACTTACTTAGTTCTTACATTCTAATTTATATGTATGTATTTGTACGTATTTGTATGTATGTGGGTATATGTGTATATATAAATTGTTGAAATTTTACTTATTTAGTTCTTAAATTCTAATTTATATGTATGTATTTGTATGTATGTGGGTATATATATATGTATGTATATATATATATATATATATATGTGTGTGTGTGTGTGTATGTATGTGTATGTATGTATGTATGTACTTGGCTACGGGTATATGTAGGTATATATTTAGGGGTGTGTGTATTTGTATATATATGTATGTATATGTATGGATATGTGTGTGTATGGGTATGCGTATGTGTTGGTATATATGTACCCATATATATGTATGTGTATGTATGTATGTGTATATATATATGTGTGTATGTGGGTATAGATGTGCGTGTATATGTGTATGTATGTATAGCTAAACGGATAGATATAGGGATACATTGTTTTTTTGTTTAATTGTATAGAAATGTAAGGTTTTAGGTATATATGTTTATGCGCATGTATGCGTATGTTCATATGTACAAGTGTGTGTAAATGGGTAAGGAGTGGATGCCTATGGATGTATGTGTGTATATGTAGGTATATGTGTGTACATTTTTGTATGTATATATATATATATATATATATATATATATATATATATATATATATATATATATATATATGTGTGTGTGTGCGTATATATATCTGGTTTTTGTATGTGTGTGTATGTATATATGTGTATGTGGGTGCATGTGTATTTATGTATATGTATGTGGAAAATGTGTGTATAGGGTATAGGTGGATATACGTGTATATATGTGTGCGTATGTATATGTATGTATATGTATGTGTATGTGTGTATGTATTTATATGTGTATGTGTGTGTACATGTATATGTATGTGTGTATGTGTATATATATGTATATATGTATATATGTGTGTGTGTGTGTGTAGTATATACATGTATGTATGCGAGTAGATGTTTGTGTATATGTATGTGTGTGTGTGTATATACATGTGTGTGTGTGTCTATGTATATATATGGATGTATGTGTGTGTGTGTGTACATGTATATGTATGTATGTATGTGTGTATATATATATATATATATATATATATATATATATGTATATATATATATGTGTGTGTGTATGTGTATGTGTGTGTATATATATATATATATATATATGTATGTATATATATATATATATATATGTATATATGGAGGTGCGTGTGTATGTGTATGTGTGTATATATGTAGGTGTAATTATTTCTTTATCATATGCGCGGTAATTATTAGAAAGCGCTTAGTATCTGAGATATTGAATCAGATATATGTATATGTGTGTGTGTGTGTATGTATATGTATGTGTGTATGTATGTGTGAATATGTGGATATATGTGTATGTGTACATGGATATATGTATGTGTGTATGTAGGAACACGGCGATGTGTATGTATATACGTGTATAAGTTATTGTGTATGTGTGGTTTTGCATGCGTTTTGAACATAAAAATATAGGTCCTCGCCAGATTAGATAATCGTCATATTTATTGTTTATAATATTTGATTTCGCTTCTTTTTAAAAATTATATCGATATTATTTTTGTCAAATTTTCTCAATTACACAGCGTCCCTTGCAATTTTAATTTCACCCGCCCCATCTTTCTTCCCCACCACTTCTTTCCTTACCTCTCCCTCCTTCTTTAAGATTTGATCGGCCATGGTGTGTGTATGTCACCTCGATGTGTATCCTTATACTGTTTTAGACATCCGACAACAGTCATTTTCCCCCTTCCACTCACACCTAATTTTAAATAAAACTCTCTCTGTTAAACCCCTCTCTTATAAACTAACATTCGTCCCACACTCTCATAATTACACTCTCTCTAAATTCTATTTTTATTTCCGGTGTAGGTTTTTTTCTGTTTTCTTTTTGAATTTGTAGGTCTGATGAATTGGATCGTATTTACGATTCCAATGGAATAAATTATGACCATGGAATATTAGTGTTTAAGCCTTTTTATTATATCCTTACTCTGTCCTGGACATTGAGTTCTACCTGGATTTTATCCTCTCGGAAATTTTTTTATTCTAAAATATACATGTGTATATATGCACCTGTGGATTTTGCATATATATGTATATTTACCACTAATATTATCTATCTATATATATATATATATATATATATATATATATATATATATATATATATATATATATATATACATATATATATAAAGATTGATTAAAGACCATCGAAAGTTTATTGTTAATAATTTATTTATTTTTCTACAATTAGGGTCATTTTCATAGTTTCGGGGAGCTAGTAAAAAATAAATATACCAAATAACTAATTATTACTCTAAACCTACTTTTGAAATATAAATGTTATGGGGTCCTCCCCTTTTTCATATAAGTGGACTCGACCAGAGCGTTACTTGGACTACTGTCGTTAAATACCCAGAGTCAGTCAGAATATAGACATATGGGGAGTGAGCAGAGATCGTGATTGCGTTGGAGGTAGTGTAATAGTGTGAGGTAACTGTTTGTAGAAGTCACAGTTACAAGCACGTAGACTCTAAGGAAGTCCTACTTCGAGACTGTATATATATATATATATATATATATATATATATATATATATATATATATATATATATATATATATAATTGTTGCTACTAACGGCGTTCCTGGATTTACTAACAGCATTACCCATTGTATTATTGTCTAAATACATTTAATTTCTTATATTTAATTCTTGCGTTTGTCATTCATTAGAGACCGAATTTCATCTCGGAATCCACAACAAACTGGCGACAAAGATTCGAACCCACGCGGAAAAGAAAATTTTGTAATAAGAGGAAAAGTACAACATACAGGACAAATTATGACAAATATTGGAACAAATATAAGTCCCCGCCCCCATCAGCATGTTATCGATGTGGAGGGCTATATTGGAACAAGGATTGCCGCTTTAGATATAAAAACTGTCTTGAATGTGGGAAAAAGGGCCACAAGGCATCCCAATGTAGAAATAGAAAAGATACTAATAGAATAAGAGCTACAAGGATGAATAACAATGACAACACCAACGGAAGGAAATATGTGGAACTGGAAATTTTAAATAAAAAGGATTACAACTGGATTCGGGTTCCGACCTCACGATAATCAACTTACAGACATGGAAAAAACTTAATAGACCTACCATGTTAGACACAGAAAAAATTGCCAAGTCGGTTACAGGCAAACGAATAAAATTTGAGTGAGAAATAATCGTGAATGTTAAATTTCACGGCAAAATAAAAAAAACTTAAGATATACGTCATGAAAGATACTGAAAATCTAGTAGGTATCGACTGGATGCAGAAATTCAACGTTTGGAACCTACCTATCAACTCTTTTTGCAAAAAGTTAGAGGTTGAACTATCAGATACTATAAAATTGAAGGAAGAATTATATAATCAATTTCCTGAGTTATTTTCAAGCGGGTTGGGACGATGTAACAAATTTAAGGCCAAAATAGAATTAAAAGAAAACGTCCAACCAATTTTTAAAAAGAAGCGAAATGTACCGTTCGCTACTATAGAAAAAATAGACAAAGAATTGGAGAGACAAACTGGGATTCTATCTAAAACAGAGTTTAGCGAGTGGGCAGCGCCGGTGGTTTATGTAAAAAAGAAGTCAGGAGAAATCCGCGTATCCGCAGATTTTTCGACGGGACTCAACAAGGCAATAAAAGACCACCATTACCCACTACCGAGCCCAGAAGAAATATTTACAAAGGTCAACGGCGGTAAGATATTTTCAAAAATAGATCTAAGTGAGGCTTATCTACAAATCCCAGTACAAGAAGAGAGTACGAATATCCTTTGCATTAATATATTATTCTTAATGATGAAGCTACTCCCATGACGCTTAAGAACGCATGCAAACAAAATTATAGGAATTAACCATTCTTTCTCAAAATTTCACTTGCAATCAAATTTCAGTAAGAAAAGTTCAAAACTTCTTTTTCTTGCACACTCTACTCTTTGGATAAATAAACAACTTTTTCATGTCGCAGGATTGACATTTTAAATTGCATTTTTCTATTAGATTTTTAGTTCATAAGTTTTTAAATTGTTTCTAATTTTCAATTCTCCTAAAAGAAAAAGGAATACATTTAGGAACAAATCCACACTTTTAAAGAATTATCACTTCCAAAACATTTTCAATTAAGTATTTTTACACACATCACGAGTAAAAAATACTTTGACGAACATTCTTAATAACATGCCAAATGGTACTTCAGTTTCATATTCTAGCTTTAAGAAAACATCTGTGCTAAAAATATAATCATAATAATAAAATAAGTATTTGACATGGATTCCAAGAATAATGCCACTGATGCAACTGGGTGTGATTCTAGGAAGCCCGCCAAAATTATGACACTGAGAAAAAAGTGAGTTGTATATACTTCGTAGAATGCAGTTGGATATGCTTCGTAGAATGCAATTGGTCATCATTATATGACACCAACGATTCAACTTTGCGTTATATTAAGAAAAAATAATAGCAGATCTGATAGACTGTGATATCAAGGAAAATGTACTTACATACTTCCTTTAAACAACGAAATAATGCTGAAGGAACAAGCATGGATTCTAGAGACTTTCAGGCGAGTAAAGTTTGTTTTGATAAACTTAGGATGAGGATTAACCTACGAAATGTCAAAATAATTGGCGAAGCGGCATCCGCCAACAATGAAACAGCAGAAGTATTTCCTGAAATTCTTCAGAAAATAATTAAGAAATGTTCAATGCTGATGAAACTGCACTGTATTGGAAGAAAATGTCTCAATTCATACCAGGGGAAAAGCATTAGGCTACAAATGGGAAAAGATTGGGTGACAATTATGCTGTATGCAAATGCATCCGGATACATGACTAAGGATTAATCAGGATTAAGAAGAGTAAAGGACGTCAGTGATACGTTCATTGTAAGTGAATGAATGGTTGGAGGAAGAACTTTCGGTGTATGAAAATATTTTTAAAAAGATAAAGAAGGAAAATTTCAATGTACTTTCAGAATAAAAGCAAACACCTAAGACTTCTATTTCCTTAAGGCTTTCCATCCACGAATAAGAATAATGACTGGAAAAAATTAAAATAAATATCAATACTTTATGAATTGTCTTATTTCCTTGTAGTTGTGTGGCATCGTTTGGAGAAAGAAAGTAAATAAGTGGAAATTGAGTCACGATGTATAAAAACAAGTAGAATCTCGGGATTAGCTAAACATAAACAAATTGTAACTTTATTTTAATTTTGGTTTCGAATGTTTTATTTAATTTTAAGAATTTACTGTAAGATATTTTCCATAATAATGTTTAAAACAGGAAAATCAAGTGCATTTCTGTTTCTACATTTGTGCTCAGATAAATTCATTTCTATAAGAATTAAAAACGAAAGATTTCATTTCAACAGAAAAATTGTATGGATTGATTTTTGCATCAAGACATTTAATATATTCCAATATTTTATAAAACAACTGCGCAAACTGGAAAACGTAAAATTATTTCAGGAGCTAAAATATGAGTTGGCTAATTAATAATCTCGATTCCAGATGTCAATTACTTAATGAAATATACTGATTTAAAAAATAATCATTTTCTATCTTAACATTTTTCTTTTTACATACGTTTTTCCTTTTTTGTTTATTCATTGCTTTCGTGTAAGTATGCCACAGAAAGACTCTGAGAGCTATAATTTTCTGTACTTATAGTTTTTTATGATATTCGTACTTTACAAATACTGAATAAATAAATTGATATCTAATAAATAAATAAATAAATAAATCGTATAGCGTATGCCACCCACTTCTTCAGTTTTTGGACTTTTTAAACATTTGCGAGGTTTGCATAGGTTCAAATTTATTGAAGGATTAAAAAATCGCATCATTTTATAACAAAACAAAATGCCAAAACATGGAGGAAATATAGCTGATTTTCATATTTCCCAATAAAAACTTAAAATAAAGATAAAATGTAGCTGATTTGCATATTTGTAAATAAATGTTCAAAACAAGGTGAAAATATAGTAGATCTTCATATTTCTAAATAAAAATCAAAATATTGAGAAAATGTACTGAGTTTCATATTTTTAAATAAAAAGTAATAATACAGAGAAACTAGCTGATTTTCATACTTCTTGATAAAGAAGTCAGATGGAAAAAGGAAGCATATTTTCATATTTTCAATCACAAAGACAAAATACGGAGAAACTAATTTTCATATTTCTGAATAAAATGTCAAAATATGGAGACAATGTAGCTGTTTACATATTCTTAAATAAAATATCAAAATATGAAAAAATGCTGCAGATTTTGGTATTTCTAGATAAAAATAGGAAATCACGAGAAAATCTAACTGATTTTCATATTTCTAAATAAACTCTGAAATTATGTAGAAAATGTAGCAGAAAAAGTTGAAATATAAAGAAACTATAGCTGTATTTCATATTTCTAAATCAATAAGGCAATTCATATTACGAAATACTTTCATATTTCTAAATACAGCAGGCAAGAAAGATGATAAACTGAAACAGACTTTCATATTTCTAAAAAGGAGTAAAATATTTTCCAATTTTTAAATAAGAGTCAAAATATTTAGAACATATAGCAATTCTTCATGTTTCTTAATAAAAAAATGTCAAAATAAGGAGAAAATATAGCTGATTCTGATATTTCTGAATGAAATACCCAAACATGGAGAAAGTGATAATATTAATAATTCTTAATAAAAAAGGTAAAATATACAGAAAATGGGGTAAATTAACATATTTCTAAATAAAAACTATAAAATAACTATGAAATATGGTACAAATATGAAGGTAATTTTCATATTTCTAAATACAAATATCAAGATATGTAAGATAATGGAGGTTATTTTCATATTACTAATGAAATTCGTAGTAATTTGAAAAATGAAAATCTGCTACATTTTGTTCTTTTTTAACATTTTATTCAGAAAGATGTAAATCCACTATAATTTCTCCTTTTTGTAACCATTATATTTACAAACATGAAAATCTGCTACACAGTTTTAAAAAATTTAAATAAAAATATGATAATATGCTGTATATTCATTTTTTAACTTTTTATTCAGAAATTTGAAAATCTGCTACATTTTCAAATTTAAAAAAAAATTCAGGAATATGTAAATCTGCTATATTTTCATCTATTTTTTATAACTTTTTATCTACAAATATCAAAATATATTAGATTTTCTTTTTTAACTTTATTTAAAAGCAGGAAAATATACTATATATACTCCTGATTTAAAAATTTTTACTTAGAAATATGAAAAGCCCTTATGTTTAATTTATTTAATTTTAACTTTTGATTTAGAAAAATGTAAATGTGTTACATATACTTAAAATTCATTTAGAAATATGAAAATCTGTTACATTTTCTCTTTTTTAACCTATAATGAAAATCTCCTACACTTTTTCGTTTCTCGTTTCTTTTTGAAACTTTTGATTCAGAAAGATGAAAATCTATATTTTTCAGCCATTTTTTACCTTTTTATTAAGAAATGTGTTTATTTTCATTGTCACGGTTTTACGAACATTTTTATAGGGAAAGCTGGAAATCGGCTCCATTTTCATCTTTTTTAAATTTGTTATTTAGCAATATGAAAATATCCTTCATTTTTTTCTTCTTTTGAAACTTTTTACATAGACAAATGGAAATCTGCTAAATTTTTCCGCTTCTTTATAACGTTCTTTATTTAGAAACTTAAAAATCTACTATATTTTCCCACTTTCTTTAACTTTTTATTCAGAAATAACATAATCTTCAATTTCTCCGAGTTTTTAACTTTCTTTTTAGAAATGAGTAAATTTGCTTCATTTTTGTCCTTTTAAATTTTTTATTTTATTTCAAAAAGAAAAACCCTGCTTCATTTTCTCCTTTTTTACTTTTTATACATAAATATGCATATTTACTATTTCTTTTTTTTTTTGAGAATTATGAAATTCTGCTATATTTTTGCCATTTTCGATATTTCAGGAATATTAAAATCTGCTATTTACTTCTTTTTTAATTCAGAAACGTAAAAATCTGCTAAATTTAACTCTTTTTAATTATTTATGTAGAAATATGAAAATCTGCAATAATCTTTATTTTTTTCACTTTTCAGAAATATTAGATTCTGCTAGATTAATTTGTTTTAAATTTCTTATTCAGAAATATGAAAATCATCTACATTTTCATGCTTTTTATTAAAAAAATAAAATATCCTGTTTTTTCACCTTTTTTTAAAACTTTTTATAGGGATATACGAATATCAGCTAAATTTCCTACCTTTCTTATCTTTTTATTAAGAAATATTGAAATCGTCTTCATTATCATCTTTTTTAAAACGTTTTCTTTAGAAATATGAAAATCTCCTTCATTTTTAACTTCGTATGCCGTAATATGTAAACATCCTACATTTTCTCTTTTCTTTTCAAAATATTATTCAGAAAAATTACAATATAACACATACATTCTTTTTTAACATTTTATTAAAAAATATGAGTTTATATACTTTTTGGAACTTGTTTTTGAGAAAATCAGAAAATTTTGTCCCTTTTTTAACTTTTTATACAGAAATATGTAAATACGATATGCCGTCTTCTTTTTTTCACGTTTCATACAGAAATAGGAATATCAACTACATTTTCACACTTTTTAAACTTTTTATTTAGAAATAAGAAAATCTGATGAACATGCTATTTTTAAACTCTTCGTATAGAAATATAAAATCTGTCACATTTCCTCATTTTTAAACTTTTCATTGCGATATATGAAGTTAATATTAAAAATTTAGATTTCTTTTTTTCAGAAATATGTTAATGATCTAATTTTGTTCTTTTAACTCTTTTTTTAAAAAATATGATGATCTACTACTTTTTCTATTTTTTAACCTTTATGTAGAAATATGAAAATTTACTACATTTGTTCTTTTTTCAACTTTTTATTCAGAAACATGAAAATCTGCGACGGTTTTATTTTCCAAATGCATTTTCACCCTTTTTTGAACATTTTATTCAGAAATAAGAAATAATCTAATCAATCTCCTCCTTTGTTTTTACTTTTTATGCAGAAAGATGAACATCTACTACATCTCCTATTTTTAAATTTTAATGAGAAAGCTGGAAAAATTAGCTACGTATCGCCAAACAAATCTTCTTGCATGCAAAACTCTACATTAATTTCAAATTTCAACGTTCGCAATAAATAAGCTACCTGGACTTGTCTAATCTACCACTGGACTGAAAATTAACGTTATCTTTATTCGGGAACACTGCTATTTTCATAGTTATGTCAAGCTCAGACATCACTGTGTTGGGAAAAGCTGGGTCTACATCTCAGTTACGGCTTGAAAAATTCCACCGGTACTACCATTGGTTGTTAGTAGATTACTCAGTCCACTAGCCCATAAAGTGCTAATGAACATTGAATTATCATAGCTAGCTTCAACATGAACTATATAATGAACATCACCTCAGGCTATTCACCAACAAATTCTGGCAACGAAGAAAAAGTGACACATTTCTATCAATGCTTCTTTTCTCTTGTCAGACTAGTCCAAAACCATAGGTTCCTGATTATTGGTAGGGATATGAATGCCCAGGTTAGAAACAGTGACATACACATATTTGCATAATATAAGCGTTCTCTTAGAGAAATGGGATTTTTTTCGAAAATTTTTTACAGAAAGAATAAACTTGAATGCCTAACCACCAAATTTCAAAAGAGCTCAAAACAATTCATCCATGCTAATGTAGCAAAGACCCAACTGGAGCACATCCTGAAAAACAAGAATTGGGAGAACAGTACAAACCTTCAACATATTTGAAGGAGCATCATCAGACCATCTCTTCCATCACCCGACTTAGTCTTAGAACCAATAAGAAGAGGCAGTCTGCTTTCTCACCGTACGACTGGTCTCTTCTAACATCTAACAGTCATCTCAAAGACCAGTACACCTTGCTTTCAGGAATAAGTTTGAAACACTACAAGCAGATGGCGAGGAACCATTTCCTGACACAACCTACAATAATTTTGTTATTACTCATTAAAAAGGCCGCAGCAAATATACTACCCATAAAATCTAAACATCAGCAACACACTCCTTGGGAATTAAATAGCATTGAATCACAAAGGGATAATGTGAAAAAGCCACCATAAGAAATTCAGATCCATCCCTTAAATCTATACAAGATTTCAATGAAGCGCTTGGTCAACTCAAGAACTCTTATGAAGATAACAAGCTGAATACATCCAGGAAAAACTGATAATTGATTTGATAACATTCCGCGGGAGGTTTGGAAGACCCAGGATTTCAACGATATTCTACTCCAACTCTGTAACGCCCCATATATTGAAGGAGTCATAGAAATATTAAGATGTCTGCATACTTCCTTTCCCAAAGAAAGGCGATCTCGGATCGGCCAAAAACTATAGAATTCACACTCATCTCGATTGCAGCAGACATTTATAACTCAGTGTTCCTCAACAGAATACAAGCGGAAGTAGAGAAGGTGCTTCGATAAAATGGATTTCAAAAAAATAGATCACCCCTTGGACAAATTCCGACTGTTCGGCGGATTATTGAGAGCATTAGGACAAAGAATCTTACTTTTTGTAGGATTTCTCTAAAGTCTTATATTATTATGTATATAGAGCATTCTTTCTGCAATATGGAATCTCCACTGAGACTGTAACTACTATAATGATATACAAAAATGCCAAATATTTGGTTAGATCCCCAAACGGATACACTAGCTTCTTTGAGATCAAGTTGACACCCTTGCACCTTTTCTTTTTGTTATCACACTTGATTACGTATTGAGAACTTCCCACAACAATCATCATGATCTAGGTTTTACTTTATTATCAAGACTCTCAAGTCGGTGTTCTCAAAAATTTTCACAGATATTGACTATGCAGATGATATAACTATCACTACAGACAACATTACCAATGCCAACATCTAGAAAAAACTGTCAACGATGTCAATGCTTCTTAAACTGAATTCATATGCTTCAACTAGCAAGGCCTAATAAAATCAATTAAATTTTACGAATCTTTTACATATGTAGGAAACGAAATAAATTCTACTGATAATGATGTGAAAATTCGCATAGCTAAAGCCTGGAATATAATTGATATAACCTGGAAATTGGATCTACCAGACAACCTCAAGCGAAGATTCTTTCGAGCTACTGTAGAGGCGGTGTTAATGTATGGTGCCACTGTTTAGGCATTAACTAAACCCTAGAGTTTAAGCTTGATGGAACCGACACACAGATGCTGAGAGCTATCTCTTGGAGACATCATCACAGCTCTATGAACCCATCCCTGATATTTCTACAATCTTACTCGAACGCGGAACGTGAGCTTTTTACTGCTCTGGATGCCTAGTCATAGATTAGTGTGGGTTGGTCATCCAGCAACCACTTACATTGACCAGCAATTTTATGACACAGAATGCCATCCTAATGACTTTAGGACCTTGATGTAAGACCATAATGGTTGGCATTATAGACTCATGAATATCCAAGATAGCTCGACCTATAATAAAAAGTGAGAAATATGAAAGTCTGATACATTTTCACCCTTTTTAAACTTTGTTTTATTCAGAAATGAGACAATCTGCTACATTGTATTCTTTTTAACTCTCTATTCATAAATGTGAAAATCTGCTACATCTATTTAATTTTTTACATATAAATATGAAAATCTATTATATTTCCTTTTAATATTGTCATACAGAAACATGAAAACCTGCTACATTTTTCTAATTTAAAGTTTTAAAGTTTTTTTTTTCAAACTTTGTTTTCGTAAATGTGAAAATCTGCTATATTTTCTTTTTTTAATGAGAAAGATGTAAATCGGCCCCATTTTTGTCTGTTTTAATCCTTCTATTTACAAATTTGATAATCGCTTAACTTTTTATTCAGGAATATGAAAATTTACTACATTTTCAACTTTTATTCAGAAGCAAAACGTCTGATTCAACATTTTTCGTTTTTTACATTTTTATTGAGTTTTCAGAAATATTAAAATCTGCTAGATCTTTTTAACTTTTTATGCCGAAATATGAAAATCAGATACATTTTATCCTTTTTTCAAAAATGTTTATTGGAAATTTGAAAATCTGTTATATATACATGATAAAAATAGGAGGATTTGTGATAATCATAATTAAGCAATTCATCGAGTCTCGAAGAAACCTCAAGAGAATGCAGAAATCAATGGACGGTCGTTTCGCTTTATATTTGGGACTCATCTGCAGTGCGCACCAACTACCGAGAAATGAAACACGGACAGTTACGATATGGCCTCGGTGACGAATTAGACTCGATTTATCTTTGTTCTGAACTCGACTTGGTTATCGGTAACATATCCTTTCGTCAAAAAACGAGACACGATATGACATGGATCCACCCAAGTTCAAATTCTGGAAACATAATTGACCATATCATTACCAAATGCTGTGATTTGAAAGATGTCTGCGGTGTACCTGTTTTATGCAGTACTGAGTGTGATACGGACCATCAGTTTGTCCGGGGAAATTTTAAATTGCAGGTCAAAAATCTCAAACGTGTTTTGTGTCCAATATTATTAATAACATTAATAAGTGATGGGGTATTTAAACTAAAACCCGTGAACTATATGTATCAACATATAAATGTACATGTATGTATGCATGAAGATATATACATTAGATAGGACTGATGACATTCCTTCTTAAAAAAGTAGGTGTCTTTCCATTGTGATTTCTTGGATTTTCTTCACTTGTAGTGCCAGACGCAAATAGAGAATGACATTTTAAAGTAAAAAAAGATTCATTACATCTATAAACTTTAATATTTCCAAGTCATATGCCTTATTTTACAAATAAGTGTGTTGGGCAGCAGGATTTATTCCATTGCTCCGGTATCACTCATAATCTATAAATCTATGACTCAACTAATTTACATTAATCTTAACGGGTTGAAGTTTAAATTGACCATCACTTATTAATATTATTAATAATATTGGACAACTGTAGTTAAAATATATATATATATTTACTCTGAATCCCCCCAAATAAAATTCTTTTATAAGAAACACCACATTGTACGAACATCTTATCTTTATATACACACAGACACAGACACATATATATGTATAATTTTGTGTGTATATATATATATATATATATATATATATATATATATTTATATTATGTATATGTGTATATAGATATATATCTATATATATGTATGTTTATATGTGTTTGTATATATATCTTTGTGTCCATATATATAGGTGTGTGTCTGTTTATACCTATGTATATATGTGTGGGCATATATATACATATGTATGTATTTGTATGTCTATATATGCGTGTGTTTTATATATATATATATATATATATATATATATATATATATATATATGTATGTTTGTGTATATATGTCTTTGCATTTGTATATATATGTGTGTTTATGTGTGTGTATATATATATATATTTGTATATGTATGCATATATTTGTGCGTATATATATATATATATATATATATATATATATATATGTGTGTGTGTGTGCGTGTGTGTATGTATGTGTGTGTGTGCCTATGTTCCTGTCGATAAAATCTTTGCTTGAATCCAGTGACTTATCCCAAATAATGTGTTCAATGCCTGCCTACTATAGCGTGTACAACAATATCTGACTATGGACTATGGCCGAATAGGCATGACACATAGGACTAGTATAAATATTTCCGTTTGTTATTCCCATCACTTCCTAAAATCCATTGATTGTAAAGACATTCGTGAATATCCCAAAAAGTGGATAAGTAGCTGAAGAATGTTAATAGTTTAAATAATTACATTAAATCATCTCTCATATATAGATGTTTATTAAAACTACTTCATTTTTACTTAATTCTAGAATGAAATATGATTTTGCGTTGTGATTAAAGCATATGACCTGGAAATATTAAAGTTTTTACATGTAATGAAGTTTTTTTTACTTTAAGATATCATTCTCTGTTTGCGTCTGGCACTACAATTGAAGTTAAGCCAAGAAATCACAATGGAAACTGTTGGGGATTCCGAGATGAATTCGGTCTCCAAGGAATGACAAACGCAATAATTAAATATAAGAAAATAAAATGTATTTATACAATCATACAAAGAGTAATACTGTTAGTAAGTCCAGGAACGTGGGTAGTAGCAAATACTGATAGATATATACAGTCTCGAAGTAGGACTTCCTTTAGAGTCTACGTGCTTGTAACTGACTTCTACAAGAGGTTATCTCACACTATCTCCGTTCGTATATTCTCACACTCTCCGACTGTCGACTACCGACTACTACCTTACTGCCTGTAACTCTGGGTATTTAACGGTAGCAGTCCAGGTACACTTGGTAGAGTCAACTTATATGAAAAAGGGGTGGACCTCATAACAGAAACACACCTACTTTTTTAAGAAGGAATGTTACCAGTCCTATCTAATAACAATTAGTTTGAGGAACGGGTTAGCTGATTTACCCTTGAACTGGCTGTGTAGGAAAACTATTGAAAATGGGAACCACCTTTTCAGTGGCTGCACTTGGCTGTACAAAAATTGTAACACCGTGATAAAGTAACCCTCAGAATACAATGGGGAATTTATACTCAAAATATGACTTCGAATGCGCAGTGTGACGAACCATCTTTATTGAAAGCAGTTGAAGAGCAATCTCCTTGATATCATTCTAAGAAATGTTGTGAAAGCTTGGGATAAGAGTGGCGTGAAGGTGGAGTAGGCGAAAATATGTACCTGGCATGGAAATTCATATTATACATATTATATCAAATAGAAGCTCAAATTGTCTGGTTTTTTTTTTGCTTACCGCACTTGGGACTATTTTCAGGAATCTTTATGCTTCACAAGACGCCTTAGGGATACCTGAAATCATTGGGAATTGTACTGGGGAAAATGTTGTCACTTCCATTAGCATATAGATTGCTGTTACTTGTCTGGCCGAAACAGTAAGTGTTGATGAGGATATCAAATAATAATGTTGCTTAATTAAATTTTATGAACTTTGGTAGGTAGAATTAACCATCTGAAATAAAATTCTAGTTTATGGTAATGAGTTTTAGGGATGAAATTTCGCATATAAAACGTAGAGTGATTTCTAGAACCATTTATTGGACAAAAACAGCATTCGGTAACACACACACACACATACAAACAGGTATTTGTCTAGACTTAATCTTAACCACCAGTCTACGTTACCGACAATGTAGATCTCCAACAGGGCCTTAATGAACGAGTGTATGAATAATTAATCATGTGCAAGAAAAACGCAAAATAAATGTGTAGCAGGCAGCTCATTAGAACATCTTAATTAGAGAATGCTAGGCGATCGGTGGAACAATAAGGTTTCTGATGCCCTAATGTCAGACGAAATTATTTGTTTCCAATGGTAAAGTAAATTTAGTTTTTCTAAGTTAAAGAAAGACAGAACCATTTCGGATTACAGAAAAATGAAAATGTGAGGCCAAAGGAAAGGGTGTAAACATGAATATGGCTTCCGATGAAGTTTGCTTCACAAACGAAATGACAAAATAGAAAAAAATCAAGATATCGAGAAGTTTCCTTTCATTTTTCATATTTCCATACATTGTTTTTGTTATTTTCTTTATACATCAGCTGACTTTAAGAATCAAAACAGGCTGCATGGATAGTTGACATTTATTTAAAGTCCAAAACTCTACTGATTTGTTTTAGTTGCAGTTCGCCATTTGAAGCCACAATTCCGACTTTGAATCAAGAAATTTGCGACTAATTTGAATAATATAGCTAATGGCACCAAATACAACCGTCTCCGCTGTTTTTGAGTAGAAACAAACGGCACACATAAATAATTTGTTGTGGTTGCATGTAAATAGAGATTTTTTTAATTTACTTCTCAACATTTTGACTGCTATTTGTGTGTGTGTGTGTATATATATATATATATATATATATATATATATATATATATATATATAGATAGATAGATAGATAGATAGATACGAATAGTAACTATGGAAAAGAATCTTTGCATGGCTAATATCATTTAATCATTCGGGAAAAGTGCATTACCATTCTACTCAACCGGTGGGGTAAGTTGATATAATCTGATAGGAAAGTTAACTCTTTTGCTTGTTACGGATGTGATTGAGAAATAAACTAGATTAAACAACACATACGGATTAACAGCATTCTGGTAAAAAGTAAGATTTTAAGAATATAGTGACAAATTGCACCGTATGTGAGATCGTAATGATGCATTGTTATAAGGTGGAATTTAGAAAAAAGAACACGATGAGAAGAATGAAGACAATAAAAAGTAACTTATAATCCTCTTCTAATAAAAAGGAAATAGATATCCTCATGTACACATACAAGCTTCCAATGAACAATTCATTAGTTTCATTCTTTATAATAGATAATTAATAGTCAAATTGGGAAACATAAGCTTTATTGACAAAAATATCTGCTATTTTCTGAAACGCCCTGGTTTTTATCTTAACGTTTAAATTCTCCAATTGCCATAACGTTGAAGTTTTGCCATTTTTAAATTCGTTTTCTTTTGTTTTTGGGGCACCCTTTTCAAATATATTTTTCTGTTTTTATCTGAAAACTTGAAATTTTTAAAATTATATTTTTTTTAATATTTTTGCTCTTTTACCGCAATTGCATTATTTTCATAAGTATACGTGAAAATATCTGATCTTTCTCTAGGTGTTCACTAAGTTGTTGTTTGCTTAAAGTATAAACCATTTCAACAGAGACGTATTGTTTACATATAGAGAACTATAATAATAATTTATAAAAAGAGAGAGGACATTGAATAATATTGAATAGCGGTATGATGAACATTTTAAAGAAAATGGAAAACGGAAAAATGAAAAGAAAAAAGAAGCATCAAAGAAAAATCAAAGTGAGTGAATAAAGCAAAACAAACAAACAAAAAAGCATATACAAAAGTTCTCTCGTCCACGGGCTCTATTGAAAAATGATTATAATGGACGAATGTACTAAATAAGACATAGATATGCTGGGAAAGAGACACTGATTTGGAACATAATTTTACAAGAGTGACAATTCTGATTTAGCACCAAGTGTTATATTTGTAAAATTATGAACGACGGTTTTTATCTGAAAAAGTACGCAGTCAAGAGGTGGCCGACAATACGCAAAAGACAATATTTGCATATTAATTTGCATGCGAAAATAGCTACAGGATAGGGGTTGTTGCTAAGCAGTAGACAAGCAGACATTTTTCAATAACATGCAGACATTTTTCAGTAAGAGAAAATTTTTAAAAAGCCGTTATCAATATTTAATTGCTCATCTATTTTTATGTGTCTGTATGTATAAAAGAGGATTATCATGTCTATGTAAGACTTTTTGTTTATATGAGTACGTGATATGGAAAATTTATTAGTTTGTAAGCGTGTCAATGCATATTTATGTCATTGTATTTGCATAAATTTTTATCAATATATTTCAGTTTAATTAACTACATAAAAACTTTGCACTAATTATTTTTATTGTTATTACAAGTGATATCGTAATTTTATTCTTAAGAAAATTACTATTAATAATATTATGGAGGTTTTAAATTTGTGTCATCATATTTTTTAAATGTACTGTTTCTTGCAGCGAAATTATCAATCTCTAAATTAGCTTGAAGTGGATTTGAATTTCTGATTTAAATTAGTGCATTGTGCCTACCAAAATGTGCATCCTATTTTTATACTTAAATGGCATTAATAGCGTTTAGTTTTCACGAATTTTGTTAAAAAAATCAATTTCAATTATGCGACAACTGTCAGCACTTTTTAAAGAATTTATAAAAATTGTCATATTTTTCGTTATTTATTCTAACATTAAATGCTGAAATGTGTCTTGTCTCTCATTAAACATGAGAGACAAGACACATTTCAGCATTTAATGTTTTTATAACTTAAAGCAAAATGAAAGTCCCATATAAAGATTTTTCCAGTTTTTTGAGAAGATATTGTAAATAATGGAACGAGTGAAGAGTTTTTTTGACACTATTTTGTTATGCAATATTTGCATATTGTCATTATACGAATTATAGTTTTCTGCAACTTTTTAGTTGCAATGGTATGGAAAATATTAAAATTTTTAACATGAAAATAGGAGATGAAAATTTTGGGATTTGAGATTCGCTCATATAGGAATGTGAGGATGTGCAGGTGGTGTAAGGGGATTAGCAGTCAAGTTCTTTACATTCACTTACACGCAAATAACTTTCGGAAAATTATGAATACATATCTTCTCTCCATAGCTATGGGTTAAATAGCATGACAGACTGGACTCATTAGCCATGGTTGGCAACCAGTCTAGAAGAACGAAAACCTTGAGTTCAAAACCGATAGATACCTTAAGCAAGATCTCTATTAGGTTTCAAAGTGTTAAACAAAAGACAACTCGTTGAATAAGATTTGTGCCAGTATACTGTAATAGATAATGCAATATTTCATTTGACTTATTTTTTGCAACATAGAAATGTAGCAATATCGAATAAAAACGTGTTCTTTTTCGAGATCAGCATTATCAAGTACGAATAAAGTCGTGAAATACGAGATTTAGTCATTCTAATACTGGAAAATAACTTTCTTGGATGTAAAGTTTCGAATATCAAGATTTGGTGATACTTAAAATAACATTTTCTCATTTGTACCTAAATATTTTTATCTCCCCAAAAATTAATTATGACTGACAAGAGTCAACTAATTATTCTAGTATAGGTAATTGATTCTTACTTTTCAAATTATCTTTAATATACTAGAGTATGATAAATAACGTTCGGGAGTGACAATATTAGTCAGGGCAACGTTTCCTCAAGATAGGAAGGATCTTTTTTTTATCACTGTTTATTGGAACTGAAAATTTATGACTTTCTTATGATCGATGTCACGTTCATCACCTTTTAACAGCACATCAGTTGCTACTTCTATATGCAATGTAAATAATATCACTGCTCTTGTAACTGAATGAATCCAATTCTGTGAAAATCTGTAGAAAGAAATGAAACATCCAATTCCTGCATCTTATCCTGGTTGACTTTCTACCAATGCATTTTCTACATTAATATACAAAGTGAACCTTTCCTAAAATGTTGATTAGGAAGATAGTTTCGTATACAATTACTAGTGGAATAAATTCAATAAATATATAGTATCACACTGTCCTAGCACCCGGGTCGAACAAGAATTATCAAGAGTGATAGTAAGTAATTGTAGCAGGCCATTGGTAGTAAATTTGATTCTCACTATCGTACAATGCAAAATTGGATCAATTTCTCCATCATGAGATCATTCAATGATGATGTTGCGCAATGTTTTTATGGTAATCATCATCATGCAAATATGGGGTTGAATGCTAAAGGTAAATAAAGATAAAAGTTCGGACTGCATATCACTGTCAAAATATATTATTTTTGCTTTTGATATTGTTAATTGGATATTAACATTAATACGATTTCAACTTTGTTTAAAATCGCAGTTTATTTCTACTATTGTATTGTTAATATTATCTTTTTTACTGATGCTGTCAGTATGTCACCGAATCCAAGTGTGAGACAAGACCCAAATCATGGATCGCCTACTTTAGAAAGAAATCCTCATCTCATTGTGGCAGTTACATTTGTTATTACTATGAATACTGTTTCTATTTCATTGTTGGATTAAAAAGGAAACACTGAAGAAAATCAATTCAGATCAGTTTCTGTTAGATATCACAATGTAGGGCTTAATCTGGTTACAGTGGAGTTTTGGACTTAACAATAAATATTCATGATTGCTCATGGTTGATACTACTACAATAACTACTACAATCAATTCAATTAGGTTATTTTATCAAGGCAAGTGGAACCCCAGCACGATGGTGGACTTCTGTTTGATGCTCTAGCGGGACATATCGGAGGGTAAGGTACGCGAGACCATCCACAAAACTCACCTCTGACTGCTGTACTACGATGTATTATATTGGCCAAGTGATTTAGTTCTGTCAGTGCTCTGTAGCTCTATACTGATTTCTATTCTGTAATATGCCTTTGTAATAGAATAAACACATTTTAATTTTTATGCAGTATATCAAATGTCATATGGGAAACCAAAATAACGAATAGCTTACAGAGCAAAAGTGTTCAAAAATTTTAATTCTGAACCTCAACATTAGTAATATATATATATATATATATATATATATATATATATATATATATATATATATATATATATATATTCACAAACAGCTATTCTCAAATATTTTTTGTAAACTAGTGAATTAAACGTATTTTAAATATTTTCTACTTATGCTTCTGTAAGTATTGTCACTTGATCTGTGATAATCGTTGGTAAATTTGGAATTTAATGATTCTCAGCTTTGAAATTGATGCTCAACAATCTTGATAAACAACAGATTCAGTATATTTAGAAGAGCATGGTTTCAGTAGTTCACTAAATAGTTTTCCACGTTTAATTTACTATTTAAAGTAAAATAATGCTCTAATCTAAGTAAGGAGATGACTAAAAAGGATAATATATTTGGACAAAACTGAAAGAAAATGATAAAGATGAAAGAAAAACAGAGATAAGAAATAGATTTTCAGTAAATATTAAGAAATAATATTCATTAGGAAATATAATTCTACAGAATTCATTTTCCCTAAAATAAGCGATGGGAAAGATAAGTTTAAGCAAGAAGGAAAAGGTTACTTAGCATGAAGAAGAAATCTTACAGAAAAATACAGAAAACCAGCCTACTACAAACAAGAAAAAAATGAAGAAAGAAGTCTTTGAGAAATTGAAACTCCGCTAAAACAGAGACAAATACGAGTATGGGAGGAACAGAGATGAATAAGAGCTGAAAAAATAATTAGAGAATAAGATAAATTCATTAAATTAGAGACCTAAGATATGAGACAAAGAAAAAAGAAAACAAATTGAAAAGTAAACGAAGGCTAGAATGAAAAGGAATAAGAGATTGTGGTAAAGGAAGAAATTCTAAAAGAATAAAGAGGTGAAAAGAAACTTGAACATGTATAAAAGAAATGAGGAAAAATGAGAGAAGAACAGGTAAATAACGAAGATGGAAAAAAAAACAATTTGACTAGAGCTAATCTTCTGAATGGTCAGTTATCACTGTAGCTTTTATAAGATTTCTTTTATAAATAGTTTGTTGTGCTTCTTTTTAGCATTGAATCTCGTTGTTCTGCTCACCAGACCAAATTCTAATGACATTCTAGGAGGAAAACAAACAAAACAAATTTGATTTGCATTGCGCATGCGAACCTAATCAATCCCTTGATATTAAGTCTTCTGCTGATCACATAGACGATACGTTTTAATTATATCGGCGAATTACATGTAGAAGCCCCAGTCAGTATATACGGTTGGTTTTAGGGGTGGGGTCTGTTTTTTTTCTCTTTTTACTGAGTAATTTGCAGATCGTATCAAAGATAAGGAAATGAATAACAGCTGGAATGTGATCGGAATTTTTTGCACGGTGAAATAGAAATTGTTATTTATGGTTTTATTTATATGTCAGGGTGTTTTCTATTTGTGCTGTTTCTAATTCTGTAATGTCGCCGATAGCCAGAACGGGTTACATACACGTGTCCGCGTGTGTGCTCGCGCATGTACGAACAAATATAAAAGAATGGAACCCAATTACTTTTCAGACTGCCATTTCAGAGGATTATATCACATCAATAGTACCTGAAGGCAGGGCTACATGATAAAAGTATATCCAATGTTAAATCTCTTTCCGATCCCTGACTGTAAATCTCAATATCACTAACTTATCTAAACGTGTAGAAAAAAATAACATCATCGATTTATATAATTACCAATATATGTAAGTTTGTTTTACTAAATGAACATCTTTACAAAATATTAAAATATTTTAGCACGTTCTTTTAGATTAATCTCATATTTGTTTTAAGGGAATGACATTTCTTTTTGTCTACTTCCGTTCTTAAGATAATCAAACATTAATTAATGATTAGGCATTAGAAATTAGGAGTTAGGGTCAAACTTATAAATAGCGATCTAGACACATGTCAACAGGAGATGATAAGCATTAGAAACACTCTTCAATATAACAACTACCCTGCAAGTATAACATCAAATTTCAATAAGAACAGAAAAGGTTCAAAATATCTGTAATTTACAAAACATCAAGACTATATTCAGAAGCAGTTCAACACTTCGAAGATTCTCTCCCGACTTAAAATCCACCTCGAAAGAAAACATCAATAAGAACTATGTATTCCATATTATGAATTTGTGCCAAAAATACAAGCATGAAATCAGTGGCCCTTTGAAAGTAAGAATGGATGAACATCAAAAGGAAGCGAAGTTGAAATCCTGCATGGCTGATCACATATGGAGAGTTAAATGAGATCATCAACCCACGTAAAATGAAGTCATCATAATAGAACAGAACAACACTAGAAGATAAGACGATTGAAAGACTCAGCGCACATGAAGAGTCGGAGACCTGATTTCAAATTCCAATCGAGATCATTATATTCAGTTACATGCTATTATCCTTGGTGAAGATATGAATCCATATCTTCTCCATCCAGCTATTGGTAAATAACAGACTGTTAGCTGTCATCACCTCATAACTTCTCAATAACACCGATAATGATAAAGAAAGACATGAAAAAATTCAGACACATCGTTAAAAAATGTTTGGAATCAATTTTTTTATGCTATAAGTAAGTAATGTTTGTTTCAAATCAGATTAATTTAACCTTAAATTTTCTAATTTTACTCAAATATCGTGTCCGAAATATATAATTTATTTTAGGAAGAATTTTAAAATCGAATTTTTTTTGTTTATAAATTTCTTAAAATTTAAGAAAATTTCCGCTTTCAAGAAAATTTTTAAAAAATCGAGCATATATTTGACATTCGAATCTATAATTTCTATCTGAAATACACCAGAATATTTTACTTAATGGAAATAATAAATTTAATCCTTTAGCTTTTAATTAAAGCTAAAATAAATCTTTAAGAATGCGTTTTCATACCTTAGGTATCGAAAAATTGACTGAAGGTACCGAGATTACTGCAACAGAGAAACGAAAAAAAGTCAGGTACGCCTGTACAGTCGCGTGACGTTGACATTAATGTACAATGGCCAAAAGAACTGGAGTCTTGGAATAGGGTCCACATGAACCATGCTTGTGTTACTGATGTTAAATTGTTACTTATTCAAATTGACTCTTTCTTGGGGTGGCCTCAAGTTGTTCGGGTTTTGACAATTGTACTGTTGTGCAAACATTTCAAGTATTTTTTGACATGGAATGCCAAATCTATCGAATAAAACTCCATATGTCTATGGATAAGAACTCCATATATATATATATATATATATATATATATATATATATATATATATGTATATATATATATATATAAACACATTCCTATCTAAAATTGAACGGGACTGCAGAATGAAAGTTTCAAGCAGTAAAAATCGGAATGAAGGTAATTTTTTTCATATAGCAGATTCAACATCTAGTTAGAAAATTAATCTCCCTGAAAGTATGAATTTAGATGCCCAGTAACCTCCAAATGAGATTCTACTGGCCAACGAAAACATTATTTTAAATGCTGACTAGCCTCAGATACTTCGTAAATGAGAACTATTAATATATTACGAAAGGGAAAGAAAATAAGAGAAAATGTCATGGAACTGCTGTATAGGAAAAGTAACTGATCTAAAGGGACATTAAACTCATACGTTTCCGGTGATGTAGTGGTGTTATAATTTAAATATGTGAAGAGTGGAGACTATAGGCAGTATGCTGTCTATGATGATTTTGTGTTTGTACTTATCAACCACTACGATATACAACTTTAAACAATTTGATTTGTATCAAACAATAATTATTGGAATTTACATGAAGCGTTCTTTTTAACTGTTAACTTGAATTGGGTCACTAAATTAAGTTTAAAACAAATGTATTGCAATAAACTATCACTTTTTAATATATAGCAACAGCAATAAGGAACAATTGAAATTATTAGGGCGCATAATGAGGAAAGAGAGCTTGGAAATTTTGATACTCAGAGGACAGATTGAAAGAAAATGGGACTGCAGAAAACAACGCATAACCTACCTAGCCTATTTGAATAAATGAATGACGGACCAAGTTTTAAGAGTGATAACAAAAAGACAAATATTAATAATAGCTACAAAGAAAAGAAAATTGTGGAGAACAATGATCGTGTACATCCAGAAGAAGAAAATATGTATTGTGTATATTTAATAATGACATACATTTTTTGTGGTACAAAGCCGAATGGGGAGTGGGGAGAGGGTGGTTATCCATGACTATTCTACTCCTAGCTAGTTCGATTCCCGACCGATCCGTTCTAACAACTGATACAACTGATATGTATATGGCGCACACCTCGACCCTACCCTTTATGTACAACCGCCTTTGGGGCCAAGCTCGGACTGACGCTCCTACCTTTGCTTGTACCTCCGACTAATACTTCTCTAGATGAATGTCTGGCCTGAATCACGCTCCTGGAATGCGGACAGGTCCGTCAGTCCAATTGAAGGTGCTAGGAAGTCCCACATCCTTGCAATAGCCTAACCGCAAGCCGGTAGACTTGTAGCCGTCAATCTTGGCCCCCATGACATTTCTGTACCGTTCAAGCGCTTTCTGCACCATCTCGATATCACTGCGGAACAACACGAAAATGGATACGTCATTACCAGGGAGACTGATTCCACATAGGTCCGCTCTGCATGCCATATCAGAGCATAAAGTAGAGGCAACAACGGACAACTCTGATAAATCGACCGGGATAACGCAAAGAACCGCTTTCCGTTCACCTGTACGACAGGATTTGTGGAGTGATACAGAAGTTGAGTTTGAATCTGGCAGCCTACTACAAGACAGCCGGGTACGGATGGCCGACCCTGTCGAACGCTTTGAACTGATCCAAATTGATCAACTTTTATGCCCTCTATGATCGTGCGGATCAGATGCAGGTTTGGCCCTTCACAGCACTTCTTCGGTCCTAACAGAACGCAAACGAGCCGTTACGATCTTGGTCAAAATCCTTAACTCCTATAGTTGTCTACTTCCCTCCCAACATGCTTATCTTGTAATAACAACCTCGGAGATACGATCGGGAACGGATCCCTGACGGAATAGGTACTCACAGGTATATATTTGCTACATGAAGTAAAATAATCGATAGAATTGATACAAGACTCTGCAGAGGCGACAGTCTCTTAATCTTAGGAAACTATAACAAATAAAACATAGAAAAAACTAGAAAAAAAAAACATAAATGTTTCTAGATATTCTAGATGTTACCTTCAACTTAAGAAAACGTACATACAAACCTTATGGAAAAGCCGATGATAAACCACTGTATATACACACATTTTTCAACCACCCGCCATCAATACTCAAGAAGATACTACAATCAATTAACCGCTTTCCGACAATTCTTCAAATAAAACCATATTTAACGAAGTTAAGAAGTTAAGAAAGACTATGAAACAACCCTAAAAGATAGTGGATTCCCGGCAACACTCACAAACACTCCAGAGAGCAGAAAAAAAAGGAAGAGAAACATCAGATGGTTCAACCCACCGTACAGAAAAAAACATAAAAACAAACGTGGGAAAATCTTCATTGAACTCATACGAAAACACTTCCCTGAAGTAAGCACTATCTACAAGATATTCAATCAAATCACAGTAAAAATAAGCTACAGCTGCACCGAGAATATGACATAAATAATAAAAAAAAGTACAGCAGGAAAACAATCAACAGACCACCTGAATAAATTAAACCCACGTGTTACTGCAGAATAAAATACTCATGTACCTTAAATTGCAGTTTGCAGAAAAATGTAACCTACCAAACCACTGTAAATCAGCAGATGATGAAGAAAAAATGGTAACTGAAGGAGACTGGAAACAAATAAACTACGCTCACAAAACATCTTTTACACATAGTAAATACGTGAACATCACAGTACTTTCTAAACATATCTGGGTGATTAAAAAAAATGACACCAAAAGCATCATGGAAAATAAGAAAAAAACATCAGCCTACTAATCCAAAAACTGTAAACTCTGCTTGGAGGAAAAAAATAGTCATAATTACCTCCCTAAACAAAAACAAACTACTAAAAAAACGATCGGAACTCATCTCAAAATGCTGAGAGGAAAACAAATTTTTACTACATTACTTAAAGATCGAAAACTGAAAATAAACAAGAAGAAATGAAAACAATAAATAAAACAATCGAAAATAAGTAAAATAAATTAGTCCAAAGAAATACATAAGTAAATAAACTAAGTAAATAATAAACAAATTAACGAACCACGAACACCAAAATAACAATCAGAATAAGACAATAGACTACCCACAATGCATCCCTAACGTGTATATAAAAAATGTCGAGCACAAGGAACATAATCTGACGATTACGTTTAGCATGAAAGAGACTTCAATGTCCACTTTTATATTTACATTTACATACGGTCTTTTAACTCACAAATATAACATACCTTAAACGTATATTTTATCATATATATATATATATATATATATATATATATATATATATATATATATATATATATATATAGTGTATATATGTATATGTATGTGTATATTTTATCATATATGTATATATTTTATCATATATATATTTTATCATATATATATATATATATATATATAGTGTATATATGTATATGTATGTGTATGTATGTATATATGTATATGTATGCATTTATATGTATATATATGTATGCGTATAGGGATGTATGCATATGTAGGCAGATGTGTATGTAGATGTGTTTATATATGTGTGTGTATGTTTTGGTGTGTATGTATTCATATATATCTGTATATAGGTGTATATGTATGTATGTATGTATAGTTAGACGGATAGATATAGGGATACATTGTTTATTTGTCTAGATGCGTGTATGCAATTGTTTGGAGATGTAAGGTTTTATGTATATAAGTTTATGTGCACGTATGTGTATGTCCGTATGTATATATGTGCGTAAATGTATATATATGTAGGAGTGGATGTGTATAGATGTATGTATGTGTGTATTTATGTATGTATATGTATACATATGTCTATATGTATGTGTATGTATACATATGTATGTATATATATGTATATGAATATATATATATATTCATATACATGAATATATATATGTATACATATATTCATATACATATACATATATATATACATATACATACATACACATACATATACACATATACATACATACATAAATACACATACACATACATCTATACACATCCACCCATACACATATATATACTTTTGCACATATATATATACATACGTATGGATATGTATACATAGGAGTATATGTATGTATATGTATATGTATATATATATATATGTATATGAATATATATATATATTCATATACATATACATATATATATATATATACACACACATACATATACACATATACATACATAAATAAACACACATACATCTATACACACATACACATATATATATGTGTGTATATGTGTACATAGGTATATGTGTGTGTATGTGTGTACACGCCTATATGTATGTATGTACGTGTATATGTTATTGTGTGTGTGTCTATACGCATGTGTTTTGAATATAGAAATATAGGTCCTTGCTAGATTAGATAATCGTTATATTTATTTTTTATATGTTTATATTTGATTTGTAACCCGTTTGTCAAATTTTCTTAATTACACAGCGGCCCTTTTAATAAATGCCCTTCAGTTTTAGTTTCCCCCTGCCCCATCTCTCTCCCCCACCCCTTTTTCTTTTCTTTTCTTCCCCCTCCCTCTTCTAATCTTTAAGATTAGATCGTCTATTGTGTGTGTATGTCACCACAAAATGTATCCTTTCCGATTACATCTTTAATGTATTAGACATCCGACAACATTCATATTTCTCTCACTTAAACCGTCTTTAACTTCCCTCTCTAAAACTTCTCTCTGTTAAATTTTAATCCCCCACCTTCTTTCGTCTGTTACCCCTCTCTATCGCTCTAACATTCGTCACACACTCTCATATTTACACTCTCTCTAAATTCTATTTTTTTATTTCCGGAGTTGTTTTTTCTGTTTTCTTTTTGAATTTGTAGGTCTAATGAATTGGATCGTATTTACGATTCCAATGGAATAAATTATGACCATGGAATATTAGTGTTTAAGTCTTTTTATTATATCCTTACTCTGTCCTGGATATTGAGTTCTACCTGGATTCTATCCTCTGGAATTTTTTTTTAATACAAAACATATATGTATGTGTATGCATGTATGTATATATATATATATATTTTCCATATTTTAGCCTAATATTATTTATCTATTTATCTATCTATCTATATGTATATATATATATATATATATATATATATATATATATATATATATATATATGTGTGAAAAGCGTGTGTATATAAATATAAATAAATATATATATATATATGTATACTTATTTATATGTATACTTATTTATATATTATATTTATATTTATATTTATATGTATACTTATTTATATATTATATGCGCGGTACTTATTAGAAAGCGCTCAATATCAGAGATAGAGCTAATATATATATATATATATATACATACACAACCTATTTGAAAACTTTGGATTAGGAAATGAATTACTTAAACGAGTCTAATGTCAGTTTTACAATTTAGCTTTCTACATCAAGTCTGACGTGTTATTATGTGAACTTTGATCTAAATCTTTAACTGTATAATGTTCTATATCAATAATATTCACTCCGACATTAGATGCATTAAAATAGGGTATTACTGTATGTATTTTTTGCGTGAAATCAATGCTTTTTTTCTGCATTAGACGATGTAAATATCAATGGCTTAACCATCTGTTACTATATCCTGATCCGCATCGTGATCGCATGTGGATTTGATTGATGTCGTCGTGTGTCACATGTTTAGTGTATAGTGCAATTTAACAAGAAATAAAAAAAAATCGCTTTCGTGCCCTAACCGTGATATTCGGATAACAGCTGGAAAATATATTTATGCAAAGTAGAAAAGACGCTTGTAAATTTCGCTGGAAAAGATTATCTGTGTTCAAATAAATCTGTAGATTTTCGCGCGAGTTTAAATTAAAAACGATATTTTTACTGCTTTTGAGATCCTATCAAAATCAATAAGGTTAACCGCTTTTCTTGGTCGTTTATTAATAAAAAAAAATGAATCATTGCAAAGTGAATCGGGTTGATTCCCTTTCAAAATCCGCCTTATTTTCAATTGTGAGATCTCAAAAGAATCTGTGCTCATTGAAACTGACTTATTTAATTACCCGACATATTCATGGCTGAAGAAATTGACTCACGTGGATTAATAAAAAAGATAATTAATTGATCATATGAACTTATTAAGAGTTTGTAACAGAACACCACCTTTCAATATTTGTATCCACTGAATTAGTTTCAGGGAGTGGTACCTGAGTGGTCCTCTGAAGCAACATGTTAAACAAAGTCTAGTGTTATTCCTTAATCATTAGGAGGAGGAAAAAGAAGAACCTAGATTTTACTGTTATAATGAGTTGTATTTTTATCAAATTCCAAATTCACATCCACTATATATCGCATTGTTAGACGCTTCACGTTTTATTGATATATAAAATAGATATTTATTGAGTAGAAATTATTTTTTTCTAAATAGTGGCAACATTTATCCGTGAAGGCAGGGTAAAAACAGGTTCGATCTGTGCAGATGTAAATAAAGAGTAACAATTTCATAAAATATTCTAACTTTCGAAGTCTTAAATAAACATGTTGAGTGTTTGAAACTGATATTGATCCTTAGCTGAATTGACGGATTCTGTCTTTCTCAAGATGTAGGCGTTGTGCCAGTGAGGATATAACAAAAAGAACAAGATGTCTTATCCTAAATGAAGGGGAAACCATGGCTGATTGATCACAGATTTCTTTAAAAGATATCTGTGAGAAAAATTAAATGAAATGGGCACCAGAATACGTGAAGACATACTTGTTAATCGTTCTTTTCATTGAATAATCTTGGCGAAAACTATGCTCACAGGCAGAGATGTTTAGAATGGCGGAGATTTTGGAATGGTGAAGTGGTGGGCTCATGAGCTCCTGGCGCACATTAATTTTTGAAGGCAAATATGGAGCGCCATCATTCAATAAGAAGCTAAAAGCATTAAGAAAGAAGATAATTTTCATGTAGAGACAATGTCCCATCACTCTCGACATAGAAAACTAATGCATAACTAAATATATTGCGTTTCAAATATATTCGTTTGATGAAGAGCTTAAATTGTTTAGATTGAAAACTTCTAATACATTCTGAAGAGGATGCTTTGCATTGGTGGGGGGTAGTTTACAAGTAAAAATGAATTTTGAAGTGATATTCTTTATACTCTACAAGCTGTTTTCTATGAAGAGATATAACAGCTCGCAAAATCAATGTATGGACGGCTTCTAAAGCTAGTTTCATACTATGGAGCTTACATTTTACATTAATCTTGTCTTTATAACACTGTCCTAATAATGACTCCATTTTAATTTTTTGTTGTTGAAAACATTTGTATATGATAACTTTTCACGGGTTCTATAATTATAATTTGTTAATTATAACATAACCATTTTTGGTGTTTTTAATCTGATGTTAAGATTGAAACTATTTTAAATCAAAATAAAACAACATATTTAAATATGCACCATTAATATTCATATTTCACAAGCAAATCGAATTCATTACTAATTTGAAAGAAATCATTATAATAATTTTAATATTGGAAATATTATGTATGTGCAATAGTATCCAGAACTTGAATACACTGTAGGAAACCTGTTTTAAAAAGTTGGAAAGTGTAACTCATACAATATTATTTGAATAAACAAATCAAAATTTTACATTATTTTGCTTGTTCATATCAAAGCTTTTTTCTTATCCAGTTTTTTCTTAGAATGCGAAATTGTTTCA
Organism: Acanthosepion lycidas; assembly: GCA_963932145.1. Taxonomy (NCBI): domain Eukaryota; kingdom Metazoa; phylum Mollusca; class Cephalopoda; order Sepiida; family Sepiidae; genus Acanthosepion; species Acanthosepion lycidas. The sequence goes on from OZ010577.1 coordinate 67,760,621, forward strand.
GCTATTAAGTTTTATTCGTCGCTTTTCTAGCGAAAAATGTTTAACTCGATTAGATTCAAAAGGGCGAAATAAAAATCCAAACTATTCATTTTCTAATGAAAAAAAAATAATTTAGATTCCATATTATATTCGATTTGTGTAATTCTTTAATAGTTTATTCCTTAATTTTTCCTGAAATGGAAAATTTGTACTAAATGTCACCCACCACCCTACTAAATCGACGATATCATAGAAATTCAGTTCATTCTCCGATATCTCATTATTTAAATCAACGACAGACCTAAACTAATGCGAAAAAAATTCTTCTATAATATTAAAAAGGAAGGCGTGTCATCAGTTTTCGTTTTGAACAATATTTAAATCTTTTTTTTTATTCTTTCCTTCATTATATTTCGAGTTCAATAGATAAGAATTTGACAGAAATAAATGTAGATGTTTCTCACATTTATCAAGTGTTTTTTCAAAGAAACTACTCCCTTCATCCGAACATACAAAATAATGGTTCATTATTACTACCTTTCGACAAAAAGAAAAATGACTGGAGTTCGAATTGAAATTGTTGGACTACAAAGTCATTTTAGTTTAGATTAATAAAATTCAAACATAAAAAAATTAAAAGTATTTACATGTTTCTTTTTTTTTTTTTAAGTATGGACCCATTAGCTCTAAAGCGTTTTTCTTTCAGGGAAAAAAATAAACTCGATGTACTTTTTGTAGACAGTTTTAAACAGACAACGTCTCTTTTTACCCTCACATTTTTTAAATTATTGTTAGATAAAGGTGTTTCAGAATTCTTTCATGTAATCAGTATAACATTGGTAGACATTGGTAGACTTACACCTCGACTGAAGAAGTTTTCTACTCGTTAAAAGAGACAATGGGCAGGTAAAAATGTTACGATCTCCAATACAGATATTCAACGCAAACAGTGGTAAAAATTCGCATCGTACATGCATTGTCACCGATATTTTGATATGCAAAATCCTCGAATCGAGATTCAAGTTGTCCTTAGTTCCAAACATCATAGACTTTTCAGTTGATCAAATTGATCAAATAAACACGTTCAAAACAACGTCTGTAATTCATAGGATTCAATATTTTATACGTGGAGTTGATCTTTGTTGTAACAGGTGCTTAATAAGGATTCACATCAGTTCAACTATATCCATGGCCTTTCAATTGTGATTCCTTCAATTTGTCGCCTAAATGGCCGTCTAATTGTTTTTCCTTCTATTTCTAACTTCTCTTTTGAGTTTTTACACCTCTATTCTTTTCTTAGTGCGTTTGCAATATTTGCTAATTGCAATATTTGCTAATTGCAATATTTGCTAATTGCAATTAGCCTTTTGTAACTATAACTTTTATAACATATCCGTTGTTGTTGACACAACCTTCGGTGTTGATAAGTTCACTTCTATTTCTCCTTTCTGTTTACAGTCTATCGATATCATCTTATAGGAGTAAACATTTTTTTCTTGCTGTTAACTCTTGTCTTTTGTGATCAAACTTCCTAAGTTTTTAAAAGAACAAGACTGTAATATTAGTATAAAATAAACTTTAATAGAAGGAAGGAATGAATTCACTTTTTGTACTTAGCAGAATAATATAAAAGGCCTAAAATTATATTGATTTTGACTCTAACCTTCACTTCACCATAAACCTTTGTTTTCAATGAGCATCGTTGTTAATTTTGAATTGGCCTTCATTTTTCCTTTTCGTATTTCGGTTCCCTTTCTTTGGCTTCTTTCAACCCAAATTAATGTTTATCTCTAACAGCATTTGAATTCCAACCTTTGACTTACTCTTAGTCAAAGTTTGGCATAATTTTCTTGAATAAATCGTTTAATCGCTTCAGCCCTAAAAAATATTTTCTTTTCTCAATGTAATTTATTTTTCTTAAACATATTCATTTAATCTAAGAAAAACATAAACACGATGGGACTTTAGTTTATTTTGATTAAAGCTCTGAAATTTGATAATGAATAATATTATTGCATCAAAGACAACGAACTTGCATCAGAAATTGTACATTAATCTTTTGTAAGTGGAAACAAAATAGAAACAATACAATTTAGGAAAAGCTTTTTTTCTTTTGAACTCTCAAAATAAGTCATGATTTAAAAACTATTGTTTCAGCGAGTTAGTAGTTAATTCGCCAGAAATAGATGTTGGCACATTTCTGCTTGTTTAGCGAAATCCAAAATTAATTTCTCAATGAAGATCCTAGTCAACGATGTTGGCTTCTTCAAGCAAACCGTGCCACAATTAACACTAGTGTCAAATCTTACCATGGAATGGTAACACTGAGTGAAGGAAATGTATGTTACGACTGGTTTCAGTACTATACAGAATTCTTTTATTTTGACCATTTTTTTCTTTTTTTAGTGGGATTGAAATTTGTCCGCGTGTAAACGGATAATACATTATTGGCATACTTATACATGTTTGTACGTACTTACAGAGATGCGCATATATTGACATGGACACTTTAGCAATTAAACTGTCGTCTTAAATATTTTGCTTAAATAAAATAATATTTGCTTAATAATTTTGCTTAAATAAAATAATATTTGCTTAATAATAAATGCTGGTCTAAGCAAGAAACTTAATTTGAGGAAGTGGAAGCTTCACTTATTAGTATTTTTCTTTTCCTACTATTTTGGCGTATCAGAAACAAGGCCATAGACGAAATAACTGTCAAAGTGACAAAACGCAAGTAGAGTTAGATTCAGATATTATTATAGAATTTTGTAAATATTTAACTTGACTAAGAAATCAGATACATTCAAAATAGGTCGAATTTTGAGTAGATTTGATAGTAGTAAAGAATAGAAGCTCACGAATAATGGTGGATTTTCTTTTTTTTTTAAAAAACAACTTCTTTCTTACTGTTATCGTCTATCAATTAAGTCGGTCTTCATTGATGTTGGGTGCTATCAGCTATAACCTTGCTATCGTGGTAAAAGAAGTGAAAATACCCGTTAGAATTTTTTGTCTCTGAAATATCCATAATTTAAAGGCTCATGCATTCAGTCTCAATTTAAAATAATCTTCTCAGGTTTAAAAAGCTTTGTATCTATCAGAAATCCATTGTTTTTGGTGAGGTTCACACACACATATTTTAAGGTAGAAGTACAAAGATTATTAAAAAAGAAAAATCTAAAAGATTATCGTTGGTGCATGGTAATCAATGGAAAAATTTTAATTAGAAATCCTTATGGAAAATGTTTTAGTATCAATTCTTTACTTTGATACGTGAAATACATTTTGAAACAATATTTAACCTCAGGATTATATGATAGACTCGATCATATCAGTCTGTTTCTTACATTTCAATTTTTGATTGAATATTTATGTGTATATACATGTTGGTGTAGTTTTACTTGTGTGAAAAAGGTTCTACATGTCTAATCATTCATGAATGTATCACATTAAGTATATCTAAAAATTTGATTCTATATCTTCCGATATTTACTAACTCTAGCCGAGTCTGGCATAAAGCCAGAAATAGGAATCGCCTAGTGATGAACCAACTCAAAACAGTACCAATGGTTTGTAAGTTCGTTTCATAAACATTGATTTACGGCAAGCGATTTCAAATAATTGAGAAGGGACACTGTAAACTTCTCAACCCGACCAATAACTGGTTCAAAAAATGCTTAGTCATTTGTCTAAAATTCAGAGAAGTGGAACTTATTGAAAAATTAATCACCACCCACTCGGATGCATAATATTTTAAGAAGCATAACTGTTTACGCATATGCAAAAATTTAAATGCAATGTCAATCGCTATCTACTGTCCACCTGACTACTCTTTTCTCTTCCCGCTCATTATTAATGTTTTTGTTTTTAATTCTTCCATTGCCAGTAACTCCATGTGTCTTAGTGGCTTTACTGCCTTGCATGAGGTGAAACCGTTTTAAAAAGTATGAAAATCTGAGGATTTGCCTGTATGCAAAAGAGCATTAATTTTATTCATTATCACAGATCATATGAATATATTTACATACGTAATTTGCATACGTAATCTATGTACGTATATTTTTTATATACGAAACCATTATTTGAATAGGGGAGGTGTGTCATCTGTCTAACTGTAACTTGAGTGACGCCAATAGAGAGTTTCGGCTGGACAATGGAACCATTTTACCCTAGTATATGCTTTTTAAATCTTTCACCCGTACATATATATACATTGGCAAATCGAATAAAGAGAAACATTTTTGTAGCTCTTTTCTGACTGCGGATAACACAAAAAAAAAAATCAAAAACCTATATACGGTAATGAAAAGTTCACAGCCAAACCAAGAACGCCTATCATCCCCAAAATATGTTTGGCTATTTGATTAAATTTTGAAAACTAAGTCCGGCTGCGATCTTTTCAGCATCTCTCCTATAATTAGAATTATTTTTATCAACTTATCTTCCAAAATGTGTTGATATGGTTACTAGCCTAAAATTTATTAATGATTTTACTCCCATGGAAATATCTGAAACGTTCAATAATCTTTAATAAATTGTCTTCACAATAAAATTAGTTTTAGCCAACTGATTTATGTCGCTTTTTCATTTGCACGAATACACTTATTTTGGTTGTTTTACTCATTGCGTTTCGACCATTGTACTCTTTGGCCTCCTTACGGTATTCTGTAATACTCGTTAACTTTTTCGTTATTTTTAATCGAACCCTTTATTCACTTCACAGGATAGATTGTTTTCATTACAGTATTTATATTTAGGGCTATCTCGTTTTAGTTAATTTTCTCTAGTAGTTGATCCATTTCTTTCACTGACTGGAGTACATGACTATTACAGATTACCAGACTCTGAAATTGCATTCACAGGGATTATATAAATGCTGTAATCTACTAGGATATTTACCTCTTAGAAAACCTCTTGACATTTTGGAGTATCAAACAATCTACTCAGGTGGTAGACTTTTCTTAGTGTATATTCGTCCTTAATTAGAGCATTCTAGACAGTGTGAAAAGAGCTGAACAATAATTGAGCAGTGCTAAATAAAAACTAAACAAGATATGCCAAAATATGATCAGCAGAACGAGATCCTGTAGATTAAATAAAAGGTCCAGTTAAAAATTTCTTGAAGGTTATTCAAATTGACAAGCACCTGATACAAAGGCTGAAACATTTTGATAATAACAACGAAGATAAAGACAATAGTCAGAATACAAATAATGTAAATAATAGCTGGTGTCTTTATGGTAGGGCTACTAAGTAAGTTGTCAAAAACTAGTACGTGCGTTGCTTCTTTAAGTTATCTTATGCTCTCGTGTTGTTGTTCTCTGTGTATTATGTTGTTTTTAACCAAGCATCAACAGCCTTGAATTAAGCGCCACTCACTGAATTACAATATTTCGATGTTTTCCCACTCTTTTCAATCAGTTAACGTTCTATCATCTTCTGCCGAAAAAGCAGACTGTTTTGTTCATAATTTCTCTTCCAGTTCTACTCTCAACCTATCAGGAGTAACTTTGATTGACTTTTCACTTAAAACCGAGTCTCTGTTGTGCATATCATCTCTAAACATGATCCTCACAAAGCATGTGGACTTGATGGTTTTTCTGCAATTATCTTTAAGAAATGCACCGCTGCTCTGGCCCCTGTTCTCTTCAATTTCTACAATATATGCCTTGCTGTTTCTTGCTTTTACGATTATTGGAAATTCTTTTCTTTTGTTCCTACTTTTTAAGGACTTGAGCAACCATTTCATCCTTCGAACTATTCTTTAGTACTTTGCTAAAAACAGGTAAAAAGACTTCTACTTTTACTTCTTTTTGGCAAATTACTAGTGGCTTCAATCAACTTCGAATTGGTTAAATATCTCAGCTAACATGGTCTTTTTTACCGACAGACAATATAACTTTTTCTTCTCTAGGTTAACTGACGATGTGTTAACACTTATTGCTATTAGAGTCTGTCAGGAATGGTGAAGCTGAGGTTGTTAGTTTGAATATCTTGAAGGCATTTGACAGGGTTTAGCATTCCAGGTTATTGTGTTTCTGGTCGATTTTTGATTTGACTCATTCTTTCTTATGAAATCGCGAACGGCTACTCTTCTAGATCTTTTTACATTACTACCCGCAAGAGCTATGGACCTACTCTTTCTTTATTTTCATCAAAACCTTTCCAATATAATCAGTTTCCAAATTGGTGATGACAAGTATTTAATACTGTTTAAGAGTAAGTCTGAAAGGTTCAATAAAATCAAATTAGCAGATTATCTCGAAAATGACCAACACTGTTATTAACTAGAGAAAAAATCTGTTCTTAATTAATCATCATCTGAAAGAAATCTTTTGCCTTCCATCAGTATATCTGATTCTAACCTCCAGAAGAGTAACTTACTGAAAACTTTTTAGCCTCACATTTTTCTCTAACATGAACGATTATTTTGAATCAATTGCTATGTCTCCTGCTAGAAAAGTTGATTCCCTATGTCACGCGAGACAATTTTTCTCACCAGAATCCATCTTCCACATTCATAAGTCTACTATTCACCCTCGCATCAAATATTGATATTAAATCTGGTCTGGTGATTTTGCTATATGTCTTGAGATTCTTAACAAAATCCCAAAAAGAATCTGTAACGTTAACGAACTGACTTGGTATCTCGGTTTCAGTCTCTTTCCAGTCGCCGTAACGTAACTTCTCTGTGCCTCTTCTATAAAGAATTTATGGTAAGTGCTCTGATGATTTTTCCTCTTTTGTATTTCAACTTCACAAATTCAAGCGCAGTACTTGTTTGGCAGCTAGGTCTCATGATTTCACTGTTGAAATTGCTAGTTGTAACTTTAATTTCTATGTTAACAGTTTCTTCGCTCACACTTGTCGCTTCTGGAACACGTTTTCATTTCCTGCTTTTCAGTCACCTTCTTCTTGTCTTGTCCTTTCAGGATTTGGACGATCATGATCATCCACATTTTCATATCCTTCGTAGCTCTTAGTAAATTTTGTCTTTTCACTGTCTATCCCAATCCCTGTTATGCCAATCACTTACACAAAAGCCCATTAGGTAAGTTTGGGTTGCTTTCATCTGTCGCTCTTGCCTTCGACATTTCATTGTCAAATTTTCTAAGCACTCTTTCTTCCTTATGTGCCTTAGAAATTTCATTTATCTTTTTCTAATGTTAAGTATAAGTGTCTTTTATGTTTCCATTTTCATTCAAATGTCATCATTGCTCACATATTCACTCTATGGTATTTTCAACATCGTTTTGTAAAACCACATTTCTGTCACTCGAGTCATTTTTTTTTCCTGCGATGATATTGTCCAGCATTCACCGCTATATAGAAGAACCGATATTTTAATATTTGCTTAGCATTTGGAATGCATCTTTGGCTATTCAAATTCGGTATTCTGATTTCGGTGTCGCACATTTTGTCCTCTGTTAAAACACTTCGTAGATATTGAAATTTTTGTATTTTCTTGATTTTAGAATTTCCAATTTCTCCTTTTTGCTGACCATCATGTATTTTGTCTTCTTATAACTGATAATTAGTCTTTTCATCTAGCTTTCCTTTACTACCTTCTGTAGGAGTTCCTGTATCTTCTTTTCTGTGTCTGCTATCAACATTGTGTCATCTGCATATCTAATACTGTTAAGATTGTGGCTGCCAGTAATGAATCCTGGTAGGAGTTCTAATTCTCTCAGAATCACTTCAATGAAAAGGTTGAATAAGTTCGGTGAGAAGATACCACTTTGTTTTGCCCCATTTCTATTTTTGTATATTTACTGAATTTCTATCCATATGCAGGCGGTTTTCTTCCAGTATGAGTTCTGGATAATTCTAATATTCTTCCCAATTACATAAAATTTACCGAACAGTTCCAACAACCCTTTTTTATACTCTATCAAATACAAAAATATTCATCATTTATCAATTGTTTTAGTCTTTCTTATAGAATTCTGATCATAAAATTTGAACTCAAAAATGTAAATACAACATCAATGATCATCTTCCGTTCCCTTGAATTATTTTATTTTCTCTTTGTTTCTTTCACTCTCAGTAAACCTTTTCATTTTTATGACCTTTTTGGAGTGAAATGATTTTTAAAATACATCATCAAGATTCTTCAAGTCAAGAACGTGTTAAGTTCTTGACATTGACAGTGTATTGTTTAATTTACTGCAATTCCATTAAAACCAAGCTTTAAGAATACAATACGCATTTCCATAGTAATATTCATTAGCCTTAAACATCGAGATTTCGAAAGTCAATTGTAAAGTATATCATATAGCATCAGTATTTTATGCAAACCTTCTTTCTAAATAAGTGCAGTTTATTAAATCTTGTCATTTCAAAGATTTTTCTGCACAAGTGTCATCATTCGTCAAGTATATGGACTAATTATTCTATTGAAACACCGCAACATAATCTTTATTTAAAAATAAAAGCAAAATAAAATCTGGCACATGTTACTTTAGTTGTCTTTAAAGTCTTATGAATGTTTAGTCCAATGGAAAATTAACGTTGCAGAATTAACTGATTGAAAAATTCATGTTGCAATTATTTTCTTTCTAAATTAAGTTTACTGTTCGCAGACGCATATTCATTAAATAGACTGAAACTATATTTTATAATTCGAGGTATAAAAATGGAGTTCATTTAAGTTGAATAAGCAGTAAAATAGTGGGAAAGACTGAGTTTCTGTTCATTGTATCGGATTGGAGGAAATAAACAAAATCATTTACATGAAAGAAAAGTCTAATTATAAACCGATTCCTGAATCATTTCCCGAAAGTTGTTAAAAGCTATCACTTTTGAAGATAACCACACCATACTAATGTCGGTTTTATTAATTAGGTTTACTCCTCTATCAATTTTAGTTTGATATTTCGTGAAAGTTCCTACTCGTAGTTCATTCAGCTGCATTTGAAGTGGAAGCCAAATATTGTAATTTAGAGCTCCAACATTACTCACATGTCTTCATTGATCAGTTTAAAGCTAATTTTTTATAAGAATAAATCAGTCATCTGCTTGTAATTGCATCACACTGAATGAATTCACTGAGAGAAAGTTAATTGATGATGTGGAAACGACTCTAAGGAGAAAAGAGCTAGGCTCGCCGATAGATTTAATTACACATAATAAAAAGATAGAAATATCCAATAGCCACTAATGTACACGAAATAAATATTTTCTTTGAGTTTAAAGTAACCGTTGAGATATATATTCACTGTCAACCTGTAATCAGCAAGTATATTGAAATGGACAAGGAGAATAATATTAAATACCAAAGCATTTTCAAATATGTTTGATCCTTTCATTCTATCAAGTAGGTTATTATGCAGATTAGAGATCCATTTACAACTATTTTTGATATTAAAAAATACAAATATATGAAACATAATGCATAAAAAGAACATTAATTTCATAGTATCGACAAAATTTAGTTTACATTGAAACTTCCGCATTATTAATTCACATGTCTGATAGTATAAGGTGAAAGATTTCAGTTCATTTTCAATCATTGACACACATACACACACATGTATATAATTTATTAAAAGAACATGTGTTGATCATTTTATTACTATGCAAATGTGAACGAATAATGGAACACCTACTGTGGATAAAATGTCCTTAATTTTCATACATGTGTCAAATAACAATCAATGTAAACAAAAATATACAAAAATGTAATTGTGTCTGTTTCTCTGTCATCGACATAGTAGACACGCCAAACAAATGGGTATTGAAGAAGAATTCTATACTGTGAAAAGGGAGCCTTATTGAAATAAACGAATTATATATATAATAGTTTGATGATGCAAAAATAATACATACATACATATATATATATATATATATATATATATATATATATATATATATATTACAGAAAAAAAACAAAAATTACCTCAACATAGAGACAGTCTATTTCAAGCCGTTCTGTACGCAGCTATCATCAACCCCTAAGTGTCTGTCTTGGAGCATTGTTTTAAATTTATTTTCAATGTCAGTACTCCTCTGGTAGATGCCTTGTTAATAAGAATGGGTTTGTGTTAGCGGTTGATGGGGGCATAAGGAATAAGATATTATTCTGTGGGAAGCGGTCTGGTGTTGGAGTTTATTTATGCCTAGGACCTTTCGTTGTTTATACATATATATATATATATATATATATATATATATATATATATATAATTTAAAATATTGTTACAGCTAAATGATATAATAAGTAAGAGATAAACCGTTATGAGAAGTGATCATATTATTAAAATCTTGATTTTATTTTTGTCAAAGGACTGCCGCTTTGTGAGAAATAAGGGCACCTGCAACTATGTAATATTAAAGCCTGTATATTAATCATTTTCGTCCAAAATGCTCTCTGACCTTTTATGATATATGATGTAACTACAAGACCCACATTAAAATGAAACTTTGTTTCTAGATTAAAACAGTCAGTCACAACAATTAAATGTAAATCCATTATGAAATTATTTCTAAAAGTAAAAACTTTTCGAAATAATTTTATAATGTTTTCCTATTTAATTATTAGAGGTAGAATAATATATACAGAAAGAGAGACAAACAGGTTTTCTCTTAAGAAGCAAGAATAATTTTGTAAGAAAATGATTATACATCATATTCAGACGCTCACTGCAATTCTACATTGTCTCATATGTGTGCATATAAACAGAAGATGATATAATGCCCTGAAATATTAGCAGAATAAGTTTGTGCATATTAAACGAATGTTGATCAACTAACGAACATTTTATATATATATATATATATATATATATATATATATATATATACTTAGAAACTACAATAGTAATATATATATATATATATATATATATATATATATATATAGATATAGATATATATATATATATATACTTAGAAATATATAAATATAAATATAAAAATATAGGTCCTTGCTAGATTAGATAATCGTTATATTTATTCTTTATATGTTTATATTTGATTTGTAACCTGTAGTCAATATTAATTTTGTCAAATTTTCTCAATTACACAGCGTCCCTTTCAGTAGATGTCCTTCAATTTTAGTTTTCCCCGCCCCATCTCTCTCCCCCACCACTTCTTTCCTTTTCTCTCCCTCCCTCTTATTCTGATCTTTAACATTAGATCATCTATGGTGTGTGTATGTCACCACGAAATGCATCTTTAATGTATTAGACATACAACAACATTCATATTTCCCCCTTCCACTCACCTCTAGTTATGTTACCCCTCTCTTTAGCTCTAACATTCGCCCCACTTTCTCATACTTACACTCTCTCTAAATTCTATTTTTATTTCCGGAGTTGTTTTCTGTTTTCTTTTTGAATTTGTAGGTCTGATGAATTGGATCGTATTTACGATTCCAATGAAATAAATTAAGACCATGGAATATTAGTGTTTAAGCCTTTTTATTATATATATATATATATATATATATATATATATATATATATATATATATATATATATATATATATTGATGTAGAACATTGTATCTTATATTTGTACAATTTCTAATGTTGGATTCCCGCATCTTTATCGTAATTACTATGAACCCTGATTGTAAGAATGAAAGAAATATAAAAACGGATTGATCGAATTTCTCCAACTGATAGAATTTTCCAAACTAACTGGGGACAGGTGTTGGACTATAAGAAGGATAAGGCGTTTAAATTTTGATAATGTTCGCAGTAGCTCTGCTATGAAGAAACCCAAACACTGATGATTCTTGGTATACATAGGCTTTATAGTGAAAGTTACAATTTGTCATTATTTTACAAGCCTTGACCTGAGGTGTAATGTTGAAGCATGTCTTTTTAGAGCCAACTGCATCAGGAAGAGTTCACTAGAAATTTACAGTTCCCGGATTATACACAATGCCCTAAAATTTATCACTTCAGTATTTAATAGAGATAGAAAAAATAGGATGGTGTGAAAATTAAACATGATTTTTTAATCCAAGAGTGTAAGTTTTATAATATATGCCTGCCCGTCGGCCAAAATGTACACCATTAACGTTTCGGATGATTTATTGCTTTGTCGAATTTCATGTCGTAAATAAAAGATTATTGGGTTGTTCATAATACGAGAAACTCTCCAAATATTTTAATTTCTAACACATTAAGAAATAAAAAGATATTAACCAAGTTAATAAAATAACTGAAAATATTTATTATTTCAGCAATATAATGCCGTTATTTCAGTGTGACTGTATATAACTGACTGACAAGCACATGTTTATTGGAAACCTTTCTAATTAAATGTTAAATATATATATATAAACTTGGAAAAAAAATTTAAAAATATTCATCACTTCAATAAATAAATACTTAATACTCATGATAAATCTAAAATTATTTACTGTATATGACTTCATATATTGTTCAATGTAATCACTTGAAACTTAATTATGTTTATTATTAATTTGGCTCTGAAAGGTGAGTGGATTTCTGGAGAAACACTTTTTTACAATAATTATAAACGCATTAATTATAAACCCACAAATACATGTAAATTTTATGTTCAAATGGAACACAGTAGTATTTACAAGTAAACAAAATTGTTACGTGGAATTTCAGAGAATAAAAATTAAAGTAAATTTTTCTTTCTGTTATTATTTTACCAATATGCTTCAACAGTAACTTATATGTAAAGTTAAAACATCTGTTGACAACTGCAGATAGTGGACAGGAATATATATATATACACACACACAGACTCTTTTTTATAGTAGATAATTAATTTAATTTTCTTGTTATTGTCGACTGGGGTTGTGTATTTCTTTATAACGTTTCTAAGAGAAAATTCATCTTGCTTATAGTTAGCATTTGGCTTTTATAGAAAATGTTAATGTTATTGTTTTTATCTGTATGTTTGGTATTGCTATTAGTACTTTAGAAAGAAATAATCTGATCTGGTGATCATTGAGATAATTCCTAAAATCGTTAACTGTTTCACATTCTTTATGGAAAAAAGGAGACGAGAGCATCCAATTCTTGTGTGTTATATTGAGCAACGCCTATTTTATATCTATTGGATATATCACTAGATGCCTATCGAGAAGATTTACAACTTTCTGACCATACCTCAATTATGATCAATTTAAACACACTCGGAAACATTCAGATATAACTCTAGATACATACATTTAAAAAACATACATTCAATTAAAAATAAAAACATCCTCGATAATTGGTAAGAGCATACCCGAAAGCGCTCAGATAGGCAGAACATTTGCGCAATTTTTCTGCATTTTATATCCAGAAAAGAAAAGACTTATACGAACACAGAAAAATTAAATAAAAGCTTCATCGCAGTACCTTGTCTGTCGTCTAAAATGAAAAATATTATAAAAAAGGGATTGCTGTCCAAATGCACAATTTTTATATATATATATTAGTGAATTGCGTTGATAAAGTTCCGCAGAGGGTGAAAGGAAAACGCATCGCGTAAGATAAGATTAAAAAGAAGAGAAAAACAGCAAACGTTTTTGGTTGTAATATGGATTTTTAAAAAAATATATATTATGCTTTATTTTACATAATTTTGCTACACGCGTTTCTGGTCTCACGACATTCATCAGGTAAATAGTGGATATTTCCACATATTATTAAAAGGAATTAATTTTTCTTATGTTTTTCGATGTTAAACATTCTCGATTAAACATTCGCTTTTTGTGTGTTAATGACAAATGTCTTCCTTGAATTGGCAGTGAGAAAGTTTTTCTGCGTGAAGGCTAATAAAACAATTAAGATTGGTCCGATAAAGGGTGAGACAAGATATCTGTATTGTTACTTTTTAATGAACCCTTTGTGTTCTTAGATCTATTTGTATTTTTTGTATTCTGTGTATTTTTATCAGGATGCCTATGTATACGTATATTCCCTCTTCATACATACATACATACGCGTCTTCATACATACATACATAGATACATACTATTTTATTATAAGGAATTAGTATACACATATATACACACATACATACATACATACATACATACACACACATACACACATATAAATTACTTTTAATAATATATGGAAATATCCACTCTTTGTCTGATGAAGGTCCCGAGACCGGAAACGCGTGTAGCAAAATTATGGAAAATAAAGGATAATATATTTTTAAAAAAATCCACATTACAACCCAAAACGTTTTGTGGTTTCTGTCGTCTCTTTAATATATACATATTTCTCTCGTTATCGATTTTAATTAAATATATGGTTAAATATTAAAATGTTTCAGTGATGAAAGAAGTTATCATCGATCCTTCAATTTAGAATCCAAATTATTCTTTAAATAGTCATTTTTTTGCTTGCCAAAAATGATATATTACCTCTATTACTTCAAATAAGTGAAATATAGGTATTACGAACTATCGTCATAAGATGTTACATAAATACACATGCTTTCTTTTTTGAGTGCAGAGTAACGAAGGAAATAAATAGATAAATAAATAAGAAGTGCTTCCAACATCCTGAACTTCTGCGGCACAGTTGCACAAACATGACCAATTATTTTAGTAAATGACTTTGGCCTACTACCTTAATTGATATTAGAATTTAACCTTTTCAGGTGAGCACGAACGTACTAGTATACTCGACAGCTAGATTGTTTGTTAATAATAAGGTATTGACTCTATCGAGACTGGAAAGTGAAGACTGGGTAGCTTCTGTCCATATATGACAGCAGTACTCCATTTTTAGTCTGATCAGAGGCTCTTTTAAAGGTAGATGAAACCAGGAGGAATCAGGTAATTACTGGAGCGGTACAGGGAACCGACCAGTTTTTTTTAGCATTTTTAGCGATAGGTCTCGTATGTATGAGGTTTGGGTTGAGTTCCCAAAGTCCCAACAGTCGCTCTAGTAAAGTGGATACTTCTGGATCCAAACGGCGATAGTGGAATGTAACTAGTTTGCTTTTAAAGGCTTTTTTTCCCATTGAGACGTTACAGCTTAGACCAGAAGAGATACCCAATTGTCAATACCTGGTCGTCGTCTAGAGTTTTGGAGGTGCGCCCATATACCGTTGTATCATCAGCATAGATATTCACAAATGATCGAATTATACTGTTAGACAGATAATTTATGAAAAGTAGAAAAGGGTTTGATCCGAGGGATCAAACCCCTTTCTACTTTTCATAAAGTGGGACGTTTGTCTTGATTGCTAGGGCCTCGAAAGATTGGCTGTTAATAACTACCTTCAGAAACTACACTTTATGAAGGACTTTATAAGTGAGAAAACTCTTCCAATGATTCTCTAGCTAGAGAGTTTCTGCAGAAATACTTTATGCAAGACATTGTCAAAGGCCTCTGAAATATCCAATGCGATAGTCCTTGAAATGTACTTGTTGTCTAGTGCCTCATTGATTCTGTGAGTAATGACAGGACATCCGCAGTGAATCGGGCAGATCGAAACCCATACTGCTTGTTGCTCAAGAGGTTGTTCCTATATAGCCTCAAAAAGCTTGCTAATGAAACTGAGAAGACTGAAGGATCGATACACTTGACACCTTCCGGAGATTTGGGAAGGTTCTCCACCTCAAACAGCAGTTAGATAATTTCGTTAAGATCAGGGTTATCAAAACACATCCTTTAATCATTATTCTTTATAATACGATTTTAATGATTATTTGAAAATATTGCATGCATATCGAAAGAGTCTTAATGGATATGGGTATTAGAGATTTTATAAAACCAACACATTTTGAGAATTTGCATTTTATATCCCGATTTTACTTGGTGTAAAGAAACTTGATATAAATAACAGGAAAAAATTTGAAAAGAAAAACAAAAAACGCCTGCATACGGGTGGAAAATGAATTGAGTAAATATACAAAAATAAAAAGTGACATAAAACAAGCATATGCCTTCCCAGTGGATTTACTCAACTTTTATAGCGAGACAATCTAAAGAGAACTAAAAATTATGGCAAAATTTATTATTGTTGGGTTGAATATAACATCGACGGAAGTTTTAAGGAAAATGGGGACGAAGATGGCATCTAGAATTAGAAAGAGACTGTTGAAATTTCATATAATGAGGAAAGAGGGCTTGGAAAAGCTGACAGTCACAGGACATTTTGGGAACAGGACGGACAGAGGGTAACAGAGTTACCTACCTAACCGAAGTTATCTAAATGGATGTCAGAACATGGAGTGAGAAAGATAAGGAAAATACTAAGAAAGGATAGGAAGTTGAGATGGCAAACCGTCCTAAATTGACACGCTTATACAAAAGAAGAATATTAAAAAAGCAAATTTTATTCATATGTACTATACACATTACATTCTGTGACCAGCACAGATAGAGGGTGTAGCTGTGGTAGCCCTTTAGGTTTTTCTTTCTCGAAATTTTATGTTGATAATGAAATAATAAAAAAGAACTACAAAAAGATTACAAATTTTAGAATATATTCATATTAAGATAAAACAACTAGTAATTATCAAAATCACTTATAATTTAGGAACATCCAATTTAAAAAGTATTTATATTCTCATGCATATAACAGTATATTCATATAATATCACAAACACTTAAATGAATAAAATAACACCACATTCCTGTGACAGCAAATATATTCAATAATTAAAAATAATTAATGCATCATATTTAATATTAAAATAAAAGTTATCATAGGACTTCAATTCTTGACAATAATGAATCCAGTTGGATGCTCGAAATATATAACAGACGTGAACTGTTGACAGTTCGTTCATATTTTAAATTCTAATTTACGGAAATTAATCCGTCAACTAAAGCATAATCGTCTGCTATTCAATCACTGTTGCAGATTATTTATGTTCTTTCAGTGCTCATAGAGCCAACCTGTATTTTATGTTGTAAGTGTATGCTTAATAGACATAATTACAGTTTCTGGGAGTGATGATCATCAGTTTGAACATAACCAGTAACTCAAACACTCAGTCTCGAGAATTTGTGACTTCGTCCTAGCACAACTATCGGGGGATTCCGAAAGGGTCCCTCTACCCAATTTCACTCACAAGATTTAGGTCAACATGTGATATTGTTTTCAATCACATCCCATTTTTCCAGAGAACGAACATCTCAAAGCCTATTATTTCCTTAAATAAATGCATGAATTTTTTTTTACAAATTTGGCAGATACAATGTTTCCACTTCTAGAAATTAGAAAAATTATCATGACAAAATAGTTAATTGTCTATAGTCTATGTCTATAGGACGAATTATTTCAGAAATCAAAATAATGAATAATACTTAATCATTCTGGTAGTAGAAAAAAGTTATCCGGTGTTGATTTCACTAATTGTCAACACACATACATATATATCATTATTTATATTGATTGATCCAATTGAAAATACTGATATAAAAGAAATTGCATTGAGAGATAAGATAAGAAATAAAGGGTAATAAACGCACACATACATACACCTGTTAAAAATGTAAATGTAAAAAAACAAAAAAATGATAAAAAGAGCAGGAAAAGTAAGAAGTTTAATGCTCAATGGAAATTTCTATAAGAGTTCAATTATTAATAAACCCATCAGTAAAATACATTCTTATTTTGTAAGAAGAAATATGAATATATTCTAAATTATAGCTTTGAACGTTAAGTAGATAGCTCTGAGCAATAGCGACATACATTTCGAAAAATATTAGGCATACACCGGAAAACATACACGTAGCCTCCATTATTTTTACACACACAGAGACCCACACGCAAATTCACACACACACACACACATATATATATATATATTATATATATACATATATATATATATATATATATATTCATACTGAGAAAATTATACCTCGACTAGATAACATAATAACCCGTGTTTTACTCGAAAGATGCAAATGTACAATTACGATGTCCATGAAATAATACAAAAAATTAATAATATGGTAAAGTGAACGTATTTATCTGTAAGCAATCAAAAAAATGAGCGGAACTGTACATCTTTTCCAAGACAATTTCATATTGAAAGCAGAAAATAAGACAAGATTGTATAAAAATTTATAAATACTTGGCTAAATTTAGCCAAAATATAGAGGTGAGAAGTTTGTGCTACGATAATATTAGACGTGAATATAGAAGTGACATAAAAAAATACGAAATCCTTACTTCGACTAGAATACGTAATTACCTCGTCCACCATAAAATCATTTAGACGCATATTTACATACACACACACACGGGCGCGCACACACGCACACACAAGCACACACACGCACTCACAGACACACACACACATATATATACATATATATGTTTAGTAGGCGCCCGTTTATCTTGTGAGCCAGAAGTAACGCCCTGTTTGGTCAAAATTCAGTTATTTGACGGTGAGTATAGTGTCCTATTCAGGGTGCGTTTCCCAGACTACATGCATCTCCCTTTTCTCGACCATATCGATAAGATTCAAAAGAATATAGGGCATTGCATATGGGGCCAGTTTGGTTGCAGGAGTTGCCGCAAAGTTGTTATTGTTGACAGCCACCCGGGTTCGGGGCACCACACGGGGTTTTCTGTTTGGATTTATTTCCATACCCTTACCGTGTTTGGATGTGACTGCAAGGCCGCGGAGGGTTTAAAATCAGGGTTTTTCTTCCCTTAGATGGACTGCATCGCTGGGCCGTTGTGTTACATCTATCCAAGCTCCTTGTCAACCTTCGTCCATTCTCCGGCTTGGAACTGGACAGTTGTCAGAGGTTATTTGAGACGTATGCCACGGAAGCATTTTATAGACAGTATGAGATTGTTCCCATTATCACTCCTGGCTCTGATAAACTTTGGAATATATATAATGTAGGTATATAAACATTATATACGTTACGAGATTTAGAAGCTCCCCAAAAATTAATGTTTTTTTTTAAATATATAAAACGTTAGTTAAACAAAAACACTAGAATGCAAGACAAATTAAAAAATAGTCGTACAGAAGATATACAGAAATTTAAAACCAGAAAATGTTTTAGATTGTAAAAACTTTTGGGGGAAAATAATGATTTATTGATAAAGCTTTACCCATATTTAACGGGTCTTAAGTGCAACAGAAAAGTATATATACATACATATGCATATATATTCATAAACATTTATGTTTATGAATATACGTATTTTTTTGTCGTATCATGGCTGACGGTATATTTTTCGTGACCTTGCTCTTGTACCTTTTCTGTAAAATCCCTTTCTATGCAACCTTAAACAGTGATTTAGATTTAATGATTCACTACGACATTTTGTAAGATATTTGGTTATGGATGCTTAATATGCATGCTACATCTGTCCTTTTCGTAGTATAGTCTGTAATCTTGAGTAAAGTGGGGAGTCTAAATTAAATACCTGAGTATAAGTTTCCCGTTGGAACAGATGCTGCTGTTGTAGTATCTGTTCATGCCGGTGGCTGTTTTCTTCTCGCTGCCTGGATAGAATCGTCGGATTGTTCCGTAGCGGTGACTAGCTTAGACAAACTATGGCCAGATTTGACCAGTGGCCCGAGTGGGACACGAGTCTCCACGTTAAAACAGACATTTCAGTGGGGAGTCAAAGGTAAATACTTCTGAGGATAGGTTTTCTCTCTATGCTATACAATGACCCTATTGATGCACTTTTATTTGGAGGAGAGCTTTCTTTTGTTTAGTGACACTCTATTCTTCAGAATAGTATGATGCCGTCTTCCCATATCCTCGACAGGAATCTTGAAGATACCTATTATTTTTCGCCGGGTTACCGTGAGAATTTCCTCTTTTAACAGTAGGTCGTCTCTAACCGGTATGTCCTACAGGTTGCTACTGGGTCCTGCTGTATCAGCTGAACTCATGTGCGGCCCGCGGACTGCCAGGTAATGAGTGAGAACTATTGTCGAAGTGGACGTGCTAACCTGTGCTTTGCCTTTTTCAGGACTAAGACACTGTATTTTCCCTGAATACATGGTATACGATTTATCATTTGTCCTTTGCAAATTCGATTTCTGAATACGTGGGCCAGCTCACGACTTCTCGTTCCGATGTCTCCAGCTCTTCTCAACGGTATTGTGCACTCTCAGCGCTCTCCCTCCACTGTGTACAGCGTTTATCAGATTTACCTTCACTCACAACCATGGCATTTCGTTTCGGTACCTTCAGCGTTTGTCCACGATCCTTGCACACACAGAAGGACCAATCGCTCCGGGATTTTTTGCGCTCATCAATGGCCTCAATATCTTCTGAGTACAACCAACTTTCCTGGCATCTACTACGCATAGCAGTCATTTCTTGTCGCAATACCAATTTTCTCCTGAATTCTTCGGCATCTTACTCCCAGAGCAATTGTAATGCTCGTATACCAATCCTCTCCCGAGCACATTGGCATTTTGTACGCACAATGATCGTCACTGGTGGATATATTTCTTTTTTTTTAACGCACATAGCGTGCCTTTCTTCGAAAATCGACTGTTCTAGATATTTCACGCGCGTATCTGCTGACCAGGTTAACTTCTTCGAACATAAACTGTTCTAGGCTTCTGCGCCTGTCCGTTGTCTCAGTTTATCATCTTCTAGATTTCTGCGCATGTCTACTAACCCAGTTTATCGTCCTTGAGCATCGACCGTTCTTGATTACTTCTACGCATGTCAACTGAATTTCGAACATAGACTGTTCTGGTTTCTATGGGCATATTTGCAACTGATTTAGCATTTTTCTACGTCCCGTCAACATTTCTGGTTTCTATTTTGTATGACTCAACTCTTCCGGTTGGTAATATACACATCATCCTATCAGTCTTCTTCTCTGTATACCATATTGATTTTGTGTAAATTACTATTCGTCTCGTCAGCATTTTTTTGTCCAATCTTCTTTGAACATTATTTCATTACTAGATTACGACTTCCAAATCTGCTTACATTTGTTTTCTACAGTAAAACTCTATTCAACTTTAGCAATTTCCATTTCCTTTCCTCATTTGTACTGTTAATTTGTCAAAAATAAATTTTGACATATTTTGTTTTGTGTTTTCCTGGCACTTTGGCTTGGATGTCTGAAGAGGATCAATTCCACACTGTAGAAGTTGTTACGAATACTGAAAATGTTGGAGAAATAAAAGTTGAGGGGTTTAGGCGTTTCTCGTCGAGTTGGTTTCGTATAACTTTATTGGTTGTTCATAGTCATGGTGTGCTATTTAGATTAGGAAAAGGCCGAGAATAGTAGTAGTCGTCTAAGGAAATATGTACAGGCTGGGAATTGGTATAGATTGCAGCATAATTTGGCCTCGGGGTTATCCACCGGGAGTGTTTGAAGGAACACTGTAACATGCCGTCACCAACATTAAGGCCTCGGAAGAAGAAATGAATCGATAACGCCTTCCTAAACACCTGGGATGAGCCTTTATTCCTGTTCAAGAGAAAGGGGAGTAGTATGGACTGGGCGATAGGAATGCCTATCTACTATTAAAAAAGGGAAAATTTACAAGTTTTAAGTTTTAACTCAGTATAACACGAGATATCGTTTAAAAATTCAACCTAAAATTAAAAATGACAGATACCTATGAGAAACCGTTCAACAAGTCCTGTATTCGGGTTTTCAGTTAAGTTACGTCTTAGAAATTACTTCCTGATAAGTTATTTTAGAATGCCGACCATTGGCCCACAGAACATTGAAACATGCTCTGTTCAATTTATTTTTGATTTTCTAGTCTACGTTGGGGCTTTTGGAGAGGGGTGAAAATAATAATCTATTCCTCGAGTTATGGAATAGTACAGCCTTCTGCATTTCTCAATAGCAGCAGAGTAAAAAAAGAATAAATAGGATGGCAGTTACATAAAGAGAGTTGGTGCGCGTAGCGAGCCTTGGAGGACGACTGTGTCGATCGCTTGGGCCTCGGAAGACTGTCCGTTAACAACAATCTTAAGGGTCCTACTTATTAGGAAGGACTTGATAACTGTGAAGACTTCCAGTGATTGCATAGCCAAAGTACTGCTGCAGTAGCAACCTTCAATGTCACACCTTGTGAAAGGCCTGTGAAATATCTAATGTGATCTTCCTTGAGATGTATTTATTGTCAAGTACCTCTGTGAGTAATGACGGTATATCAGAAGTGGACCGAGCCGATCGAAATCCGTACTACTTGTCGCTCAAGAGATTGTCACTATTGAGGTTATCAACAACCCTCTTGTTGATTATAGCTGTAAAAAGTTTGCTGAAGGAAGAAATTGATGGGCCTATGCTAAGACGAAGATGAGCGCTCACCCGCATTTTTGAAAACAGGGCATACACTTGACAGCTTCCACAGATTTGGGGAGGATTTCGCCTTCAAGTAGCGGCTAAATAGTTTTGCTAAGATCGGAGATAACTCAATATTCTTAAGGACAAACACTGGGTTAATGTTTTTAATGTCAATAACTGAAATTTTAATCGGAGGAGTAATGGATAGCGGCTCAGATTGAGGAATCGGAGAGCTGAGTTCGAATTCCAGTCGGATCCATTACATTCACTTACGTGCTAAAACACTCGAGAAAGGTATGAATCTTCTTCTCTCTCCAGCTATGGGTAAATAGCAGGTCAGACTGTGTTCTATAAACTTGGGTGGCAATTCTGAATTCAAAACCGGCCTGGAGAGGATTGGGCTCCGTTAGGCTCTCTTACCCAAGAAACACAACTTCTACTGTGGCTGCAGTACGTATGGCGCCCCTAAGATCCTACGGGTCACGGGATAAAAAAAATGGGGGAAAATAATGGGATAAAAAAAAATGGGATAAAAAATGGGATTTTGTTTTATGAACTTTGGACAGTTTATCTATATTTTTGAATATAGAAATTCGAAAATTAGGAAAAATACATAAAATATATAAACAGAGAGGTTTTGTTGATAGAATTTAAAACTTGTTTGAATATAGATAAGTACATGGACACACACACACATACACACACTCATATATGCGTATAGGCATATACAGACAAGTTTAAAGGTATACCTTAGATGATATAATACGCCACGTATCAGTGAACACCACCAACGTCAGACAGCGATATTTTAAAACTTGTCCAGCTGAATAGTATAAACAACAGGTAGATTTATGGGAACACACAGCAGTACCCAGTGTGATGTACAGTTTGTATACCATGTTGCTATCCTCAATGATGGTTTTGTAATATACAACCACGATTCAGAAAATGGAATAATAATTTTCTTTTGCGAAATGTTTCTCAAATGTTTTTTAAGATAAAGTTCAATCTTTCTTCTTTAAAATAACACCAATAGTAATACATGAAATTTGAATTTAAATACTTTTAATTTAATTTTAAAATTAGGTATTGCAATGAAGTTATTTTTAAATGTCCTTTAACAAAATTTAACATGTTTAATGAAATAATATACAATATTATCAAGAAATCTTTTTACATAACTTTAAAAAATAATTTTGAACATTTAAAATTAAATCTTAAGGCATTGAAACGGATGAAAAGTTATCTTTTAATCACAAAAATAGACTTTACCGGTGGTTCCTTTTCGCTCCACGTATGAACTACTTTCTGGGTAATGGTCACATGACTGAATCTGGATCTTAAGAAGGAGTCAAGAATACTCTACATAGGTTATTTTTTTAAAACCCGTAAAAAATAACTTTTTATGTGACACTAAAATCGTAAGATATCTCTATATACTCTTCAAGACCGAATAATAGAATTTTTTTTCTTCGAAATCATTCCGACTTTTGAATAAGCAAGTCTTTGATTTCAGCCGCACGCAATAAAAATAATATTGAAACGCCTCAATATGAAGTTTTTACTTTTAATAATTCCCTTACTCATTATTATTCTTATGAAAAATGTTGCTGAAAATTTCTTTATCCATTTAAAGTTAAAAAAAATCTAACGGCATTATAAAAAAATTGATTTTTTGAAAGGATTCTTAGTTAATCCGGTAACTTTTCTGCAACCTACGTGCATATATATATTTTTTTTTCTAAAGAAGTAATTAATTTTTTAAATTTATTAATCCAATAGATTTTTATCAAATTAAACGTTATTTTCGGTGGATGCTCATATTTATTTATTTATTTATTAAACAGTATAAGAAGCCAAGACGCTTTGCTGATCAAGGAAGGTCTGACCTATTCGCTTAAGGCACGTTGGATCTAACTGCCTAGAGGGACCATTTTCGAATACTGCCGAAGAGAGCATATTTCATTTATTAAATAAGATTTCTCGATCCTTCAGGCCAGTAGATGAAAATAAATATTTTTAATAAATAAATGGAGCGTAAACTAAAATACGAGTATCCACTATAAATAAGGTTTAAAGTGATAAAAATCTGTCGGATTAATAAATGAGAAAACCCATCACTTATTTAGAAAATTGTTTTGTTTGCATTTGGATACGAGACTGAGCCGGTATAAAAATTTCGAGGAATCTATGACGAGAAATATTTCGCTTAAAGGCATCGCTCAGATCTTACTTGACCGGCTGATTCGGTTAAGACAAGTCGGATCTAGAGACGGTTTTCCTCTGGCCAGGAGGATGTAGGTTCGAATCCTGTCAGAGAATATATATATCTTTATTTAATAAGACTTCTTGAATATTCAGACCGGTAGACATAAATAAATGGAGTGTTTTACTCAAATATGAATATCCACTAAAAATGAAGTTTAACGTTATATATATATATATATATATATATTTATTTATTTTAAAATCCCTTATTTCTTCAGAAATCGCTTGGTATACGTTTCGGATACCTATATGGTTTTTTGATGAAAATCTGAACAAGTGAATGTGCTTTAAATGCAAATAGAACCTCGTTTAATTGAGAATCTCTTCGTAGTCTAGCAGTCAAAGCCATTTTGCATAAAGAGTGTTTTTTTCTGCAAAAGGAGACACAGGTCCGAATCCAACCGAAAAGCACATTTTCTTTAATATGTTTCTCGAGTATACAAGCTGGCAGACGAAATAAAATTCTGTTTAAAATAAACAGCGTCTACTCAAATGCAAGTATCCATTAAAAATAAGGTTTAAAATCATATATATATATATATATATATATATAGAGAGAGAGAGAGAGAGAGAGAGAGAGTGAGAGAGATGTGTGTGTGTGTGTGTGCGTGTGTTAGTAAAAACATTGATTTTCATTTCTATAAAATCTATTCGTTTTAATATATTTATATTTGCATATTTAAAGTTTTATCATAAAAATATCTGAATTATTAAATGTTATTTAAAATTTATAAGATCTGAAATCTTTCAGGTGGACATTTTTTGACAAATGTGTATCGAGGCTTGCCAGGAAAAGAAAATATAGTTTGAAAATGATATCTAAAGGAGGGAAGAAATATCTTTTTCGTGTATTATATTTCTTGAGATTCTGATACCAAGCCGATATGAGCTGTAACTATGGAATAAACAATGCCGACAATTTCTGGAAGCTCTTTAAATTTTCCAACATGAGTAAGGAGAAAGAATGCAATGAAGAAAGGCATAATTTAAATTGAATAAAGAGTAAGAGATAAGGATGCAGAATGAAAGCAAAATAAATAACTCGTAATGGTTGAAGATAGTAACTGAAACATTCTTCGTGAAAAATGGGCTGGTGTGGCACCAATTCGTCTCGCTAAGAAAGGGGTGAGGATTGTGAGGAAACTGTATATTTATTCTCATCCAACCATCCCAAACCAAATATCTTCCATTATTAAGATAGTTAACCAAGAATGCTACAACAAGTGTCATAAACATCATCAGAGTAACATTTTGAAACTGAAGAAATGTTGAAAAGAGGAAAACATAAAGAAGAAAATTTTCTGGGTTTGAAAGAACATTACTCATCTTGGTCAGCGTTAGCCCTAAACTATATTTTGGCAAAAGCAGTAGATTCCATTCGACGAGTATTTTCTTTGAAAGAACGCATTGATAATTTAAAAAAAAAATTTGAATTATATCACAAAGACTGCAGATTACTATCTCAAAATTAACAAAGTTCAGTTTTTCTTGTCCTCGCTCGTAGAGTTCATGCCAACACAGTGTCAACGATTGACAAATTTTACATCGAGATTGAACTCCAAAAAAATAATATCCCAATTATCAATACAAAAATTATTACATTATATACCTAAAAACATGATCGCTATCCACCTCGTTTTCGAATGTCACTTGATATATGAATTCACAATTTCATCAATAGACATACATACACACACAAAAGCATACATGCATTATGTATCTATGTATATTTACATATTTCTCTACATATGATAATATATGTATTTATGAAAGCAGCTGTACTTACATACCTCCACATATAGCACCGTTATAATATTTTTGTTGAAACTGACAGATATAAGAGAAAGCCTTATTTTGATATAGTATTATTTTGATAAACATTTTATCTCCTTATTTGGTAACTAATTTTAGACGATGGGAATGGTGCAGAAATAGAAGATTAACTCATTTTGATCGGCAAGTTGCATTTCTTTTATATCAGAATATTAATATTAAAATTTATCATGTGCAATGTGTCCCATAAAAGACGCCCAGAAGCAGAAATAACATTTTTCCCTGAAAGAATATGACGTTGAATATTATATAAAAGAAAAGAATGGGAAAAGGAAAAAGAGGAAGTAGCAATATATATAAGGAGAGAGAGGAGGAGAGAGAAAACAATAAAGGAAAGGAGAGAGAAGAAAAAGTGAAAAAAAAAAAAAAATGTATATTTGATTTCACACGACTGAACCAAGTTAAGTGATATCCTTTTGAAGTATATCGCATACACCCCATACATTTTGCCGCCATTCAGATGTTCTTTGTTTCAAACTGTTTTAAATTCAGATACTCTTTGTTTCAAATTGTTTCACGTACAATTAAATGATTAAAAAATGTGTTACATTTTACATTGGTGTTTTTGTGGTTTGTCTCTGTTGGTTTTCTTTTTCACGAGATTTGACCCTGGAAATTCCCCATCATAATAAAACCCAGTCCATATCTTATGGCAACTGATTCAATTTATTTTTTTTGTCTTGTTTTTGTTTATTTATTTATGTTGCGGATTCCGTTGGTCATAATATAAATTGGGGAGGCCGATAGAGACAAGCCACATGATAAAATGTCGATCGTAGAAGCTTTCTTACGGGAATCATCATTAGGCCATTTAACTAATCAAGAGAAAGATAAATGACCTTAACTATGTAGTGAACACTCCTGATCATAAAAAGAGAACTCAAAAAATGTCATGTAAATATGATTAAACTGTACTTTAAAGAATGGATGATAAACCCATGTTAGCTATCCGGAAATTTTGTGAGGATGGACATCCTAGAAAGAAAAAAAGACTTGTACTTAGATCGGGATTCACGCGAGATATATTATTGATAGGGTGAAATATTATTTATTAAAATAAATATGCAATTAAGTAGTTGTTCCCTTGATTTTCCAACGCCCCTTTTTTGTTAACCTACGTTTTCAAAACCAGCGTCTCTCTAATATAGAATTTATATTTCTTATTTCCAAACTTATTTTTAATATTAAATGTTAATCTGGGCTTAACTTCAAATTCAAAATTAAACTACAATTCATCTAAATATTTCAACTCCAAGAGTATTTCACATCAACAATAAGATATTTCGCGTGAACGTGAAATGATTTTATAAAACCGGTGTCAATCCAAAATATAAATAAAAATAAATATAATAATTCCAGCACTTGAAAATTGCTTCGACATGGAACTCGGAATTGTGCAGTTAATGTAAGATATGCATATTTCTTAATATATATATATATATATATATATATATATATATATATAGAGAGAGAGAGAGTGAGAGACCGCCACTTTTTCGCGGAAAACAGTATAGCGTAATGAAGAAGGCCACAAACTTAATAAAAATAAAGTTTTAACGTCAAAATTTTTGTTTTTAGTAAAATGAAGGATCAAAGTAATTTTTGATTATTTTTCTAAATTTTTAATCCTCACGAAAACGTTCGAAATTTTGGTTAAAATCTTGTTTTGTTTACGTCATCGGGCTGGCATCATAATTCCATTGAATTTTTGGCGCTTTTTTGATTTGGAAATCCTTGTAAAAATGAAATAATTATTGAAATTTTTGTTTTACATATGTTACCCCCACTTAGATTTCATAAATTTTATGTCAATTCTAGTCAGCCATACTAGCTGTCAACGCTTCGTCACTCAATCGTTCATCAATCATAGCATCAGATAAACAGGGCCGATCAATAAAAAATGAGTGTATATTACTTTTTATGCTTTTAAGTAATATTTCTTTCAAATTAGATTTATTTAACTTTAAATTTTCTAATTTTACTCAAATAACGTGTCAGAAAGATTTATATATAAATATATATATTTGGAAGAGTTTTTAAATGGATAAATTTGTTTTATTTACAAATTTCTTAAAATTAAGAAAATTTTAAGAAATCGAAATTAAATTTGACTTTCCAGTCTATATAATTTGTATATAAAATACACCACAGTATTTCGGTTCTTGCTAGTAATAAATTTAATCCTTTAGCGTTCAATTAAAGGTAAAATGAAATCTTCAAGAATGCTTTTTCATTTAAAAAAAATTCATTTTAAACCTTAGGTATCGAAAATATATGCCTAAAATGTGGATATATATATATATATATATATATATATATATATATATATATATATATATATTTGTGTGTGTGTGTGTGTGTATATTAATTAGTACATATACGCGTACCTATGTTTACCTAAGCACGCCAAAAACGTAGGTACGTCTATATGTACTAGTTAATACATATCTTTGTGATGTGTGAGGTGGAGTAGCTGATGAACTTAGGGAGGAAGTGGATGGGGATGAAGCACGGAAGGGGGAAGTAGGGACACCCCTAGCTTTGGGTGGGGGAGCTAATGGCTTCGCTTGGCGAAGCAGGGACGGAGAGTGATCTGATTCTGTCCATACCCCTCTCTGATATATTACGTCCAGAATGCCTTTGCTGTGGTTCTTCTATTTCTTCCTCCCTGCTCCTTTTCAGAGACGAAGCTCGAGGTTGAGGCATTCTATCCACCTCCATTGGCGTCTCTGTTTGTGACTGCTTCTTCTGTGGTTGTTGGTGATGTTGCTACTGCTGCTATTGCTGCTGCTGTTGCTGCTGCTGTTGTTATTTCGGCTTCTGGTGTTGACGCTTCTGCTGCCCCTCTTTAGGTTGCTGCACCTCTTTTTGTTATAGCCGCACCTCCTTCGGCTTTTCAGGCGGCGACTGCCTCTTACTTTGAGCTATCTCTTTTTGGTGGGGGAGACGAAATGTTTGATGATTTCCTTCCTTTGGTGACTTCCTTCCATTCTCCAACCATTTTTGAAGTCCATTCTCTGCTTGTCCAGCTGTTATTGTTGCTGTTGTAGCTGTTGTAGATGCTGGGCGTGGTGGAGTTTGTACACTTTTTACCGGGGTACTCCTTTGCCATGTGGCCCGACGCCCCACATAATCAGCAACACGGTTTTCTGTCTTCCACCACACTACCAGCATCTTCCTGTCGCGGCAAACCAAGATGTTGGGAATCTCCTTAAAACCCTTTCTATTCAAAGTTATTTGGATCTCCATATCCCCGTCTCGATGCTAGCTTTGCTACTGAGAGCCTTTACTTCATTTACTTCACCAAATTTGTCGAAAAAGGCTCCCATTCTGTCATCTGGAATATCTACGGGCACCCCATGTACGATCACTTTTGTCCTACGGGTGCGCATATATTCCGTCTGAAGTTTCAGTCTTTGTGCTTAAGATAGTCCCCGCCAAATCCTTAGCCTGTTCTTCTGTTTGGAGAAGGATGTCCCACAAGGCATTTGTCCTTCTTGAGAGTATCCTAGGGTTGATGTGCAGAGCTTTTAAAGCTTCCTCCATGCTTTCCCTGCTGACCCCAATTAATTTCCAGGTTTTAACATCGGAGGTCAACAGGGATATGGTGCGCGGGATTACTGCATCCAGAACTTCCGGAATTGTTAGGAACTCATTTTCCTTGAATGATTATTCGTACTTTTTCCTTTAGTTCACATAGAATGTTCCATCTTTTTTCAGCAGCCTATTTTCCGACCAGGCAATTTGGGCTGTTGACACCGGATTTGGTACCGGTGTATCTGCAATATCGTTGTTTTTGTCGACCATGGTGGCGTAAAAACCCACCACAGCCGAACGAATAAAATCGTTTCCTGTTTATTATTATTACCTTTTGAAATTATTTAGCACAAAAAGAAACAGTCAACAACAAATAAAATAAAATGCAAAAAGAACGGAGCAAACCAAAGAAAACAAAACATTCAACCAAATACGAAAAAGATAAATAAAAACAGGGAGACGGTCAAAATACGAACAGAAAAGAAACGAAAAAAGTGTATAAATAATAATCTGTACCAAAACAAGGAAAAACTAAAGAAATTGAAAACGGTTTTCGAAAATCAAAAGTAACAAAAATAAACTTATCAATTCAAACAGTCACTTCTCAAAAACAATAACGCAGGTCGCAAATCCAGCTTGCTAACCATTACACCGCATTGGGGTGCCCTAAATGATAGATAATATTAGTGGTAAATATACATATATATGCAAAATCCACAGGTGCATATACACACATGTATATTTTTTGAATAAAAAATTCCGAGAGGATAGAATCCAGGTAGAACTCAATGTCCAGGACAGAGTAAGGATATAATAACAAGGCTTAAACACTAATATTCCATGGTCATAATTTATTGCATTGGAATCGTAAATACGATCCAATTCATCAGACATACAAATTCAAAAAGAAAACAGAAAAAAACCTACTCCGGAAATAAAAATAGAATTTAGAGAGAGTGTAAGTATGAGAGTGTGGGACGATAAGAGAGGGGTTTAACAGAGAGGGTTATTTAAAAACTAGGTGTGAGTGGAAGGGGGAAAAATGATTGTTGTCGGATGTCTAATACAATAAAGATACATTTCGTGGTGACATACACACACCATGGTCGATCAAATCTTAAAGAAGGAGGGAGAGGTAAGGAAGGAAGTGGTGGGGAAGAAAGATGGAGCGGGTGAAATTAAAATTGAAAGGGACGCTGTGTAATTGAGAAAATTTGACAAAAATAATATCGACTACGGGTTACAAATCAAATATAAACAATAAATATGACGATTATCTAATCTAGCGAGGACCTATATTTTTCTGTTCAAAACGCATGCAAATAGACACATACACAATAACTTATACACGTATATACATACACATCGCCGTGTACCTACATACATACATACATATACCCATGTATACATACACATATATCCACATATTCACACAAATACACACATACATATACATACACACACACATATACACATATACATATATCTGATTCAATATCTCTAATACTAAGCGCTTTCTAATAATTACCGCGCATATGATATACAATTACACCTACATATATACATATACACATACACATATACACATACACACACACCCCTCCATATATATATATATATATATATATATATATATATATATATATATACATACACACATACATACATATATATGTACACATACACATACATACACATATATACATACATACATATATACATACATATACATACATAGACACACACACATACATATACACAAACATCTACACACATACATACATATACATACATAGACACACACACATACATATACACAAACATCTACACACATACATACATGTATATACCTCACACAAACATACATACATATATATACATACATATACATATATATATATATATATATATACACACACACACATACATGTACATGTATACACACATACAAATATAAATACATACACATACACATACATATACATATATATACATACACACACATATATACACATATATTCACCTATACCATATACACACATTTTCAACATACATATACAAAAATACACATGCACACACATACACGTATATACATGCACACACACACAAAAAAAACAGATATATATACACACACATATATATATATATATATATATATATATATATATATATATATATATACATACAAAAATGCACACACACATACCTACATATACACACATACATCCATACGCATCCACTCCTTACACATTTACCCACACATGTACATATGAACATACGCATACATGCGCATAAACTTATACCTAAAACCTTACATTTCTATACAATTAAACAAAAAAACAATGTATCCCTCTATCTATCCGTCTAGCTATACATACATACACATATACACGCACATATATACCCACATACACACACATATATACACATAAATATATACATATACATATATATGGGTACATATATACCAAAACATACGCACACATATATACATATACATATACACACATCCCTGCATATATATCCATCTACATATACCTACATCCATATACGTATACATGAATATATACATATACACACATACGCATGCATATACACACACATCCATACATATACATACATATACCAATACACACACACCTAAATATATACCTATATATACACGTAGCCAAGTACATACATACATACATATATACATACACATACATGCATACACACACACACACACACACACACACACACACACACACATATATATATATATATATATATATATATATATATATATATATATATATATATACATATACCCGCATACATACAAATACGTACATATACATACATATAAATTAGAATTTAAGAACTAAATAAGTAAAATTTCAACAATTTGGGGGTAAAAAAAAAAAAAAAACACATAGCGCATCACAAAAACATAGACAATGATCTATATAGAGATAAACAAAATAAACATAATAGTCATTCCGTTAAAATGTCATGCCCGATGTTTTGAACCAAGATGGAATTGACATAAGTGACAGAAAGTTACAAAACGGTGTTTATGTTTTGAATCTTTTCTTATGTCTACATTTAGAAAATATCTCATTACGAAGATTTAACAGTTCATCTTGATTCTTATCTTTGATAATAAAATTTTTTTCCGCCAAGCACATATCACATCGATCGCGGAAGTTATTAGGTGTTTTTTGCCCCCAAATTGTTGAAATTTTACTTATTTAGTTCTTAAATTCTAATTTATATGTATGTATATGTACGTATTTGTATGTATGCGGGTATATGTGTATATATATATATATATATATATATATATATATATATATATATATATATATATATATATATGTGTGTGTATATGCATGTATGTGTATGTATATATGTATGTATGTATGTACTTGGCTACGTGTATATATAGGTATATATTTAGGTGTGTGTGTATTGGTATATGTATGTATATGTATGGATGTGTGTGTATATGCATGCGTATGTGTGTATATGTATATATTCATGTATACGTATATGGATGTAGGTATATGTAGATGGATATATATGCAGGGATGTGTGTATATGTATATGTATATATGTGTGCGTATGTTTTGGTATATATGTACCCATATATATGTATATGTATATATTTATGTGTATATATGTGTGTGTATGTGGGTATATATGTGCGTGTATATGTGTATGTATGTATAGCTAGACGGATAGATAGAGGGATACATTGTTTTTTTGTTTAATTGTATAGAAATGTAAGGTTTTAGGTATAAGTTTATGCGCATGTATGCGTATGTTCATATGTACATGTGTGGGTAAATGTGTAAGGAGTGGATGCGTATGGATGTATGTGTGTATATGTAGGTATGTGTGTGTGCATTTTTGTATGTATATATATATATATATATATGTATATATATCTGTTTTTGTGTGTGTGTGCATGTATATACGTGTATGTGTGTGCATGTGTATTTTTGTATATGTATGTGGAAAATGTGTGTATATGGTATAGGTGAATATATGTGTATATATGTGTGTGTATGTATATATATGTATATGTATGTGTATGTGTATGTATTTATATGTGTATGTGTGTGTACATGTATATGTATGTGTGTGTGTATATATATATATATATGTAATGTATGTATATATATGTATGTATGTGTGTGTGTGGTATATACATGTATGTATGTGTGTAGATGTTTGTGTATATGTATGTGTTTGTGTCTATGTATGTATATGTATGTATATATGTATGTATATATGTGTATGTATGTGTATGTGTACATATATATGTATGTATGTGTGTATGTATATATATCTATATATATATATATATATCTATATATATATATGGAGTGGTGTGTGTGTATGTGTATATGTGTATGTGTATATGTATATATGTAGGTATAATTATTTGTATATCATATGCGCGGTAATTATTAGAAAGCGCTTAGTATTAGAGATATTGAATCAGATATATGTATATGTGTATATGTGTGTGTGTATGTATATGTATGTGTGTATTTGTGTGAATATGTGGATATATGTGTATGTATAAATGGGTATATGTATGTGTGTATGTAGGTACACGGCGATGTGTATGTATATACGTGTATAAGTTATTGTGTATGTGTGTATTTGCATACGTTTTGAACATAAAAATATAGGTCCTCGCTAGATTAGATAATCGTCATATTTATTGTTTATATTTGATTTGTAACCCGCAGTCGATATTATTTTTGTCAAATTTTCTCAATTATACAGCGTCCCTTTCAATTTTAATTTCACCCGCTCCATCTTTCTTCCCCACCACTTCCTTCCTTACCTCTCCCTCCTTCTTTAAGATTTGATCGACCATGGTGTGTGTATGTCACCACGAAATGTATCTTTATCGTATTAGACATCCGACAACAATCATTTTTCCCCCTTCCACTCACACCTAGTTTTTAAATAACCCTCTCTGTTAAACCCCTCTCTTATGAACTAACATTCGTCCCACACTCTCAAACTTACACTCTCTCTAAATTCTATTTTTATTTCCGGAGTAGTTTTTTTTCTGTTTTCTTTTTGAATTTGTATGTCTGATGAATTGGATCGTATTTACGATTCCAATGCAATAAAGCCTTGTTATTATATATATATATATATATATATATATATATATATATATATATATATATATATATATATATATATATGTTTACAAGGAGAAACACCCACTGTCTACGTCGTTGCATTTCTACATCTGTAACCCGGCATGTTTCCTATGAGAAAATGGAGACCCCAAGGAACTAAACCCATTTGTTTTTGCCTGCTGCATTTCAGAATTAAATTACTGAAGAATTTTATTTATGTTCTTTTTTTTTGTATCCATTATTTTTGTCATTAAATATCTCACATTGTCATAATAGACCTGCCAAGAATGGTGCAAAGTTGGACGCAAACTAATTGTGGATGATCTTTCCTTTAAAGCATTTTCTAAAACATTTTCGTCTTAGTAAATTGTTTTCTCTTTTAATTAGGGTAACATTTTTAAATCAAAATTGTGAATTCTCTCCTTACGGTGAGAATCTAATGCGTCTAATGTGCTGTTTTGTGTTCATATAAACTTTTATTTAAATTTCTTGAGGTTTCTCCGTTGTATTCATTGTGGCAATTATGATAATTATGATGAAATTCGAGAAATTCATGACATCATTCCACTAAGAAACGATACCATTGATAATCCAATTTTTAAAAAATTATTGTTAAACGTGAAATAGCGTTGATTGAAAATTAGACAGCAGAATTTTTATTTTAGCGAATTGGTAGGGAGGGATTTGTTTGTTATTGCGTTAGATGACTTTTTAAAAGATTTAAGAATTTATTAACGAGGACGTTGGTGCAAAGGGATTTTATATCTAGGGGTTCTCAGGCAAACTTGTTTCAACTTCTTCAACTAGGTTGCCTGAGTTTTTTTTATATGTGATGGGATGATGATTCCAAGGAAAGGGGTTAAAATTTTTTTTATGGCTTTCGCCAATTTGTTGAGATAGTTGACAATATCTGAGATAATGAGGAATTGTGTGATCTTTGATTTGTGAACTTTAAGAAGTTTATTCTGTTTGCAAGTGTATAATAAATATGTTTGATAAATTGTTGTGTATAAGATACCTTTTGTGTTTATTATTCTGATCATATACATAACAGCTTTGGATGTGGTTGCAATTAGTTTGATGTTGTTTAGAATGGATAAATTGCTTTGGATAGTGGATGTTATTGAATTAGTAGGTAGTATTACTTGTTTGTTTTGATCTACTTTATTGTTGTTAATAAAATTGTTACCATTTTGTGGTCGTATATTTTGCATGATTTTCTCTTAGCATTGTGGATGAAATAATAAGGATGCTGGAGTCATTTTTTTTTTTTTTAAAGATAATAACATTAAAATCAAATGCAATTAAATGCATTAGTCATACATAGGAATAAATTCAACCGAGACTTTTATCTAAAGAATACAACATATTAACACAGAAAGGAACTTCACATTATCCATAGCTTGCTCGACTCTTCGGCAAACCCGATGAACATTTATGAGGGTTCTTAAAATTAAAAAATTCCGAAAAACAAATAACATTTTGCACCTGTATATAAATACTTGTTACAAAGTAAAATCCTTGCATTTGCCTTCATAGATTCCCTCAGAGGACGAAACACATCGGCTAAGATTATCTTAGCCAATGTGTTTCTTCCGCTGAGGAACTTATATATATATATATATATATATATATATATATATATATATATATATATATATATATATATTAGTTTGTGTCAAGTGTATATGTATATATCAAGTGCACATATTTATATCAAGTTTATATATATATATATATATATATATATATATATATATATATATATATATATATATATATATGTGTGTGTGTGTGTGTGTGCGTGTGTATATATTTCAATTATAGGTGCAATTATAATTTATAAATTCATGAATCATTCATACAAAAATCATTAACCTCTATATTTGCTTTTTGTATGAATAATTCATTAATTTATAATATATATATATATATATATATTGGTATATATGCATGTATGTGTATATATATATATATATATATATGTGTGTGTGTGTGTCTGTGTGTTTGTATGTGTGTGTGAGTGTGTCTATATATATATATATATATATATATATCTGTGGATGACAATATATACACACCCGAAAAACTTAAATTCGGTTGTGCAGTCTTGCAAGATAAGTGCGAATTTGTAAACAATGACTATTACTACTAATATTACATGCACCATTGAGCACTGTCAGTCATTGGCTTGTTTATTTACGTAAAAATCCGCCTTTTTCATCCCTGAGCCGATTGGGGAAAATCTCCGGCTGATGACAAAAATATATACATATATCAAATGACTATATATCAAGTCTATATATATATATATATATATATATATATATATATATATATATATATATATATATATTTATATACATCAAATGACTATATATCTAGTATTTATTTATCAAATATATACATATCATATACCTATATATATATATATATATATATATATATATATATATATGTATATATATATCGCGAATATATATATGTGAAACGTCTATATATCGCAAATATATGTATCTAATGTCTATATATCAAGTATATATATATATATATATATATATATGTATTATCAAATGTCTATATATATATAGAGAGAGAGAGAGACATTATATATATATATATATATATATATATATATATATATATATATATATATATATATATATATATATATATATATATAGTTGTAGAGTGGATAAATGAGACGGCCAAATATAAGCAGGCGTATACGCGTGTGGTGGTGTGCATACGCAGGTAAGCAAATAAATAATCGTTAACTTTATGTATGAGATGTAAATGTAATAGTGCTCAAAGCGGTTATACAGACCAAAGATATGTATTAATTAGATTTTGACAGTTGAGTTCAACAACTGGTTCAGGTAGGGGGGTATCTCGGACCGGTTCACCAGGGGTGTGATCACGCTGTTGAAAAAAGAGCAAGGGTGTTGTGGGGCACTTAGACGATTACATGCCCATAACTCTGCAGTCAATTGCCGAATCTCTGTTGGGTCCTGAGCAGACTTGTGCGGTGAGGGGCCGAACAATTCAAAGCAACCTGCTTCTGATCCGTACGATTATAGAGGGTGTAAAAGACGACAATGAGGCTGCGCTGATCAATTTAGATCAGTCCAAGGCATTTGATAGGGTTGACCATCGCTACTATTCTGCTGTCCTGCAGGCCGCCGGATTCGAATCCGACTTCTGCCGCTGGATTAGCCTCCTGTATCGCTCCCCGAGTGCTGCGGTGCAGGTGAACGGGAAACTGTCGGGCCATTTTGAGTTCTTAAGTCGGTTCGTCAGGGTTGTCCTCCTTCGCCCCTACTTTATGCTTTGACGTTGTAGCCTCTCATTCGCTGGCTAAAGGACAGGGCATGCAGTCTGGCCCTACGTGGAATA
The DNA here is from genome assembly GCA_963932145.1 of Acanthosepion lycidas. Lineage (NCBI taxonomy): Eukaryota > Metazoa > Mollusca > Cephalopoda > Sepiida > Sepiidae > Acanthosepion > Acanthosepion lycidas. Next base: position 67,798,993 of record OZ010577.1, read on the forward strand.
GCCGTTCCTGGAGGGACTCGAGCCACGGTTTCCGCCTACGCCGATGACGTATCTGCTTTCGTGCCGTCTCGCAGCGACATTGAGGCGGTACTGAAGGCGCTCTATCGGTACGAAAAGGTGACAGGGGCCAACAAAAACCGTGACAAGTCGTCCGGCTTGCGGTTAGGTGCCTGGAAGTGGTTCAATCTTCCGGGCCGCTTCGGTCAAACGGATGTTCCTGTCTGCATTCTTGGAGTGTCGTTTGGACCCGACCTCCAGCTGCAGAAAAATTGGTTTGAAGTACTAAAGAGCAAGGGTCGACGCTGCCGGTCAGACTTGGCGTCGATGGAGGTTGTCCGTGAAGGGCAGGTTGGAGGCGTGTGCTACATACGTTTTCCTGATTGTCCTTTATCGACTGTCCTTACTTCCGCTCTGTAAGGACCATAGGAAGCTGCTCGAGTGCTCGCCATCCTCCGTTTTGTGGAGGGGATGCAAGATCAGGTCGACATAAGAGTCTGTGCACAACGTCATGGGGGGCTGGGAATGCCACACGTGGTGAGCCAAAAACTCGGCTCAAGGTTGGCCGCGCATTGACAGGAGATTCGATTATAGCGGGGGTTGTTAGGGACGCGTTCCATTGCTTTACTATCAGTCCCCCCGCCATCTTGCGGATTGAGCGCCGTCGTAAACCGTGGGATCAATCGGATTTACTTCGCGAGTGTCAGTACGCTTTGACGATCATTCCTCGGTCCAGTGACCTCTCACAGCCTAGGAAGTTCTTTTATCACTATTTAGTGGAGGTGGTCGCGAAGGAGTTTCGCTCTTTTTGGTTTTGGGCGCCAGCGGCGGATTACCTCAGTAACCCTGAGTTTTCGCTTACCTGGCGATTGGTTCGGAATCGGCTGCGGATTTTCCAGACTGTGAACGCTGTGACCTTGGATTAGAAGAAACGGCTTCGCACGCTTTCTACCATTGTCGCCGGTTCCGCCCCTTATGGGACCATGTCGAGTTGATGGTTCGTCTCGTTTCCCAACAGCTCGTGCTCATTGATCGCGCATACGCGTGTGACAATGTGTCACCCCCGTATTCTGGGGTGAAACGAATGGTGTTTCTGACGTTGCTAACCACGGCCCGAATGGTGATTTGGATGACGCGAACGGAGGAAGTCTTGCGAGGAAACCGTCTTTCTCATCAAGATCTAATTCGATTCTTTGAGAATCAGCCCAAGATGAAGATTAGAACTGATAGAAAACGCTTGCATTCGACAGTCTTCAGCGAAAGCTTGGTTGATTGAACGGGGCTAGCCTTGATTTTCTCTTCTAGGTCAGCCTACGTCATATCGGAGTGGTTTTCTGCGTAGCCCTCCCCTTGGTTAGGTTAGACAAGTTTTTGTGTACCTAGTTAATGTGAGTAAGTGTTGTTCCTGGCCTGTTCCCGGCTGCCTTTTTGGTTATCATTCAAGTTGAGATTCCCAATCTCCCCAGTTTGTTTCGGCCCCTTTTCATCTCGACTGGGTCAGCTTTTATATTTCTCATGTCCGTATATTTTTTCTCCTTTCCCACCCCCTTAGCGAGAGAGCCTCTTGATTTTGTCCAATGGGCAGAATACAGCGGCCTCTCATTTTGAGGGTTGGACGGGCCCGACTAACATCAGTTTTGTTTAGTTTACCTTGCGTTTATGTTTAGTTTGTTGTGGTGTTCATTCCCCCCATCTCATTCTATTCATCCATAAATTTTTAAGTACACATATATAATTATTATATTTTTATCATATAGGGCATTTTTGTAGGACCCAGTTGAGAGGATGTGGTATTATGGTGCATGGAGGATTGGTTGGTGACGGACGAGTTTTTGTGGTGAATCGGCTAATTTTAATGAGTGAATGTGTCATGAAGCAGATTAGCGAGGTATAAAATAGTTAGTGTGGACCAGCCCCAACCCCTCCCCTTTTTGGCCTTGTGCCCTAATTGTGTATTTTGAACAATAAATATCAATGGTTAGCAAGCTGTCTTTTTCAGGTCATTTACTGACCGGTTCTTTTTTGCCACGTCGTATTTGCGATATTATTATCCATTTCGTTCTGTTAAGTCTGTTTTTATTTGACTTTTTCTTACTTTTTCAATTTTGAACTGACTGACTTTTGAAAAGTTTTTGATTTTTTCTTTTTCAATTCCTTACCCTCCCCATTTTTTTTTTAATTTTTTTTCCCTTTTTCTCCTCCCATTCTTTTATTATTAGCTTTTTGATTTTCTTTTCTTTTTAAATTAATATTTTTATATTTTCCGTTTCCTTTTTTATTTTTGTAATCCTGTGATAAAGTTTATCGTTTTTATTTACGTCAGACTTTATTTTTTCATTGTTTACGTTATTACGTGTTATATTGTTCTTCGTTATTCTTTTTTTTTTTGTTCGTTGTTTTCCCTTTTTAAATATCGGTTAAGTTTTCTGTGTTGTACTTGTGAAATATTTTCTGTACATATTTGTTTTAATTTTCTTGTATTTGTAATTTTTGTCTAATCTGTCCGTTTCTTCAGTTTTCGTTTTTCTTCGTTAACGGACAGAGTTGGTATTTTTAGCGGCCCCATTTGTTTTTGTGATTTGTTAGTTCCGTATTTTCTTTCGTTTTGTAGTCCTATTACTGTATTATTTATTTCTTTTTGTATTTTTTATTCCTTTTCATACGATTAACTCCTTTATTTGTATAATCCTATTTAAAAAGAAATTTGTAATTGTTTTGTATATCAATTTTTCACCGACTGTTTTTTTAAAGTTCAACGTTTTATTATTGTCTGTATTTTTCGTAAGGTTTTGTCTTTTGCACGTCTAACTGTCTTATAGTATTTGTGAATTCTTTTATTTCTTTAACATTTTATTTTTGTAAAAGAAAAAAATAGATTTAAGTGTTTTAAAAAATGGCTCCGAAGAAGAACGTGAACAAAAAAAAAAACTTATTCGGGACTAAAAAGAAAAACACTGAGGAACCCGATAAATCGGAAGAAAATAGAAATACGGAAATAGATAATGAATCGTCAACAAGCATGGTGGCCGATAATGGCCAAAAAGTTCAAGAAAAGAATTTGTCGGAAAAGAGTGAAAATTCTCACTTTCCAGCTGAAAGTATGGAGGCCGAATCAGGCCAAAATATTCAAACAAAGATTATGGAAGTAGAAACAAGCCAAGACACTTCAAGTAAAGAACTGAGAACAGACAATACCAACAAAGATGACAATGTAGCGGTCGGGGAGACGCTCTCTTGCTGGTCGTCCCCTCTTAAATAGAGTATCAACATTACGGAGTTCCTTGAGAAAGCTAAAAGCTACGCCCATCTTGACAAATCTTGAGGAGCTACAGAAGGTTGAAAAAAGAATTATGTAGGTCTTGTCGCTCCACTAAAGACACCGTCTTCAACCACAGAGTCATTAAAGGCAAAGGATTCTTCATGTGGGACGTTCTGTTAACTACGCCTGCCGACTGTGAAGCGGTGAGCACTCTGGACCTAATTATAAAAGATCTGATACTGAGAACCGAATATTAAGCCAGTCGTAGGACCAACGTTTCAGTTTATGAGGTCCCTCCTCAGATTGTTGGCGGGCACTTGGCTGCCTATCTGTGCCAATTTGGCCAGATACTCAGTGCATTCTCCAACGATCTGACTGGGGTATGGAGTCTTGAATTGATGGTGGATTGAAAGGCCTTCTTCTCCATACCCAACTGCCTGGATGTTGAGGACCAAAAGACGCCGATCGAAGACCGGCTTGCTGGAAGTGTGGACAGAATGGTCACCTGTCCTCTACCTGCCCAATGAAGGTCTCTGGAGTTCTGGCCCCTTTCGATCTAAATCCCCCTTCAGGCTGAGTCTGTTGTTTCCGTCTCGCCTGTAATAAGCATGCCAACAGTCGATTGGGTCCGTCTCACGGCCCCCATTCCCCGAAAAGCCTTCACCCGCCTCTGATAAGGTTGTGGAGGCGGAAAAGGGGTGATTGCAGGTTGTTGTTAAAGCTAGAGGGATGCTCTGGGCAGTGGGTCTTCGTCCCACTGAAGCCCCAACCGGAAAAGACACAAACAGTCCCACTCCCTCAAGCAGTACTAAAGGTGTCTCCCAGACCAGCTATTCAGAAAAATTACGGCAACAAAAGCAAAAATATGAACCTTCATTGGAGAAAGTTGAAAAACTGCGCCAACTCAACAAGTCACCAAAACTAAACAAAGAAAATAATGACCCCTCCTCCAATCTTAATATCCTCATCTCCATCTCCCACAAAAATGACAACACTGAAAAAGGCCCCCAACTCAGTTTCACCTGGAATAGACCAAACTTCCACTATCACCATTAGCCCTAAACCATCCCCTGTCAAAACTCCCGCAGCAACGCCAAAATGACTGAGAATCCTTCACCTGAAAATATAGATACTTCATCCCATAAAAAAAACAACCACATATTTAACACAGGGGAAGACGTGTGCCGCGTCTCTAAGCAACTAGAAGACAAGGCCCTGCAATATTAAAAAAATGAGAAATACCAAATCAATAAATTTTAGAAAATCAACTATTTAGACAGTGAAGACCCCAGAAACTTCCCAAACGCTACAAGGGTATTAACTGACATCAAAGTGGGTGAGGCCGGTCAACAAATTTGGGCCATGGTTGCGGAGGCAAATGAAGTCTTTGGCATGTTTCCGATCATGGCCTGCTTTGATAACGACAATGTAAAAAAACTTCAACAATTTTGTTCAGGGAGGTTCCCGCTTCTTGTTCTACCCTCCCTGTATAGAGCGTTGAAATTAACTTTCCCTCTGCACATTGGTGGCCTGTCTCCCGATGGTACCTTCCAAACTGAGATGGGAACAGGCTCGATGGGAGAGGCCGTTGGTGTGCTCTCCTCTTCCATGTTTAATGCAGGTGAGCAACGCTAATCGGTTTCATTAGGTCTAGGGGGTTCTCCCTCTATTCAGCATGTTTTGATGGTCGTTCGAGAGGTGTCTATTTGCTGGTGAACAAGTCTTTGAAAGGCTGCGTGTACCGTTGTCTTCGCGGGCTTTGCATGCTGGATGTTACCATAAAAGATAAGTCTCTTTGTCTCATTGGGGTTTTTGCACCCAATGTCCATTCTGAGCGGCCTGCTTTGTTTCGGCAGATCGAGCCGTTTTTGACGACATCTCGTCGGGTTGTTTTAGCGGGGGATTGAAATGCCGCTCTTGACCCCGATATAGATCGTATAGGGCCAAATTCGGGTACTTATACCCGAGACCAGAAAATATTTTGGGATTTTATCGACAATTTTGATCTTGTCGATAAGTACCGGAATAGGCACCCTCGGGAGGTAGTTTGGTCTTGAACAAATAGTAACGGCTCGGATTTCTATTTCTAGCTACTTCGACAGAGTCTTAGTTAGGATAGTCGATGCAAGGCTCTTAGTATGTCCATGTTTTCATTATATAGTTTATACGGACCATAGGCTTGTCCAGGTTCGTGCAAACTTAGATAAGCCTAAGGTTAGGTTGGCTGGATACTGGAAATTAAACTGCTCACTATTTGACGAGCAGGATTTCCGGAACCAGCTGCTACTAATGATACAAAGGGAATTGACTGGGCGGTTGTTGAGAATGTCTGGTGGGACAATTAAAAATCGAAAATTAGAACGTTTGCTGCTGATTTTAGTCGTCGACTCAATCTAGATAGATTAGCGGCGCAAACGTCTTTAGAGGAAAAAAGTAAATCGGTTGTCCTTGCTTATTAAGAAGGATCAAGCTCTGGTAGTTTGGGCTAGGTTAAGAAGAATGTCCTCTGAGGCGATGAATATGGCCGCTGAGTTGCGCGCAGAGGAGTTTCGGAATGCATCTCGGCGACATATCGCTTGCGTCATATTGCCGGCTAAGCGGACCGTGACTTCAAACTCGGGCTTCTCGTGATTACTTTCTGGAATTTTTCACCAGGTAGTCCGGTTTGATCCCTGCTCAGTTCGATGCTTATTTAGCCGACTCCCCTGTCTTGAGGCAGCTGAAGCGGCTGGGTGCGAGGATCACAGAGTCGGAAATCTGGGAAGCGTTGAAAATAAATCTCCGGGATTAGATGGTCTTCCCTACGAAGTTTACTTGAGGCAGTTGTTTTTATACCTTTGCTGGAACTGATTTTCAACAACTGGATGAAGAAGGGGTCTAAACCTCAGCGCTTCACCAGGGGTGTGATCAAGTTGCTACGCAAGGACAAGAACGGTGGGGATGGGATAGGTAATTTTGAAGCCAACCGTTAGATTGGCACCGAACAGACTTGAAGGGTAGGACTATTCAGGACAACCTTCATATGATACGCTTGATCATTGTGAAAGTCAACAGTGAAGCCGCGCTGATCAATTTAGATCAGTCCAAGGCCTTCAGTAGGGATGACCATCAATTTCTGGAGGCTGTCCTTTCGGCGGCCGATTTCGGGGCGTACTTTCGCACCTAGATTCGACTTCTGTATGTGACTCCCGGTGCGCTGGTGGAAGTGAATGGGGTACGATCGGAGCCTTTCGTATTGTCTCGCTCCATTCGGCAAGGTTGTCCGCTTTCGCCTTTGCTTTACGTTCTTGCGCTGGAACCTTTCCTTCGCAAGTGAAATGTGAATCCTCTCCTACGTGGAATTTCCCTACTCGGCCAGGTATTGTGCCTATGCTGATGACGTTTCGGTTCTTGTGTCGAGCACAGTCGAGATTGACGAAGTTAGCAAAGAGATCAGTGGTTATGAGATAGTGACAGGGACCAGGATCAACCGCGCTAAGTCTGTTGGCTTGCAGTTGGGTGCGTGGAAGGGAGTTTCTCTTCTCGGACCTTTCCTCTGGATGGATGGACCGGTAAAGATACTCGGCGTCTGGTTCGGTCCTGATCTCCAGTTGGAAATGAATTGGTCGAAGGTACAATGGAAGGCCGAGATCACGGTTAATCTATGGTCTCGGAGGAATCTTTCCTTGAAGGGGAGGGCGGAAGTATGTGTTTTACACATCTACCCGATTCTCCTTTACCGACTCTCTGTACTTCCACTTCCGTATACCACACTAATGTCATTAGTTAGGCTCTTGTTCTCGTTCTTGTGGAGAGACAAAGCCCTATGGTATCTCGGGAGATCTGTTGCTTTCATTCATCTGAAAGCAGTCTGGGTATGTCTATCATTGAGATTCGTCAATATATGCTTCGCACCGGTTTCCTAGATCGAATGTGTCGCGAATCCCTGAGAAGTGTGCACTCGAGCGAGGAGGAGGCCCATCGTTTACCCCGAGCCGAATGCTCCTTCTGTTGTGAATGTCGTATTGCTCTGAAACACATCTTATAGGCGTCGGGTGGCACCTCCAACCTCCAGGCGTTGTCTCTTAGGGCATTATATCAAGTGTTCTTCAGGGGGGTCGTGCGTGATGAGCTGATTGACGAACCTGGTCTTACGAAGCCGGAGGCTCGCTCAATATGGCCTTGGGCACCCGGGTTGAAATGCCTCAATAACGATGAGGCATCACTCACCTGGCTGATGATTCGTAGGGCTCTCTGGCTCGCCAAAAGTCTTTGTTCAGCGGGCTTGGAGAAATCTCCAAACTGCCGTCGCTGTAGTGGGGAAGTCGAGACCATTGGTCACGCCTTCTTTCATTGCAGGGTGGTAGCACCGTTGTGCAGGTTTGTTGAAGGTCTCATGGTTCGCATGCTGCAAGTAAAGTTCTTTGTCTTTTGAAGCCAGTTCTGTTTGCAGCAATGTGGTACCACAGATGACGAAGGCTGAACAATATGTGTTCTTTTGCTTACTAGGGGTTATGAGAGTCGTGATTTGGACGACGCGTAAGAATGAATTCTATGAGGGCGAGAAGTTCACTTCTCCCCAACTGATCTTGTTCTTCAAGCATCAGCTTAAAGTCAAGATCAGGACGGAAAAGCGTCTGCTCTCCTCATCAGAATTTGGCAAAAGGTGGGTGACTCTTGCGCGGTTGTGCCGAGTAAAAGAGGCTCACCTAGAGTGGAATTTTGATGCCGGTTAGGCATCCGGATATTGTTCTTCCTGGCTTGAACTTGGGCAACCCATCCCGAAATTAGGTTGGTGTAGTTTTTTTTTTTTTTAAATTTTTAGTTGTTTTAGTTGTTTTCCTTTTCCAGTAAACTTAGAGCATGGCCCCTTTTATTTCTGTCTATCTCTTATATTTTAGTTTACTTCTCCATCCCCTCATCTGGTGGATGCGGGGCAATTTTCGTTTTTTCGCCTGTGTGTGTTTTTCGTTTTCTGTTGTCGTGTCTGGATGAGTGCGCGTCTGGATGAGTGCGCGTCTGGATGAGTGCGTGTCTGGATGAGTGCGCGTCTGGATGAGTGCGCGTCTGGATGAGTGCTAGGAATGAAAGAATGTTTTTATATTTTTATAAGCTTGCATTGATTTCGTCCAGTGAACTGATATTTCTGCCACATTTATGTATTGTGGAGTTTTTTTTATTACTAATAATGGTTTTGTTTAGTTTCTTGTAAATAGATTAATTCATATTGTATATACTAATTGGGGATCTTTTTAATTTGTTGTTTTACCCCCCCCCCTATCACTATACGACGACTTGTATATATGGGGACTACTTAGGATTTTCATTGAGACAATGAGGTATTATGGTGGATGTAGTAAGAAAGACTATTAACAATGTGTTGTTTTGGTGTTAGGAATATTGTTTTGTATGCTTGGGTCATTGCTTGTGGCTAGCTAAGTTTAAAATTAAGACAGATGAAGACATCCCCTTTTTAGGCCTTTAGTGCCACATTTTCTGTAATTTCACAAATTATTGTATGTTTAGCAAGCTTGTCTTGCTAGAACAATTACGAATGAGTAGTAAGTTCGATATTCACTGGGTGCCCCATACTTTCGGCCTTGTGCCACATCTAAGCTACGCTTGGAAAATCACTATACATAGCATTTACATATAAAATCACTATATATAGCATTTACATATAATATATATATAGCATATATATATGTATATATATACACACAGAGAGCATTTATATATATATATATATATATATATATATATATAATTTCTCTTCTCGATCTCTAAGCTAAATAAAGGTGAAACATGTCAGATTGATATACGTTTCTTAATTTTATTAATATATATATATATATATATATATATTATAAATTAATTGATTTAAAATATGGTTTTTTTTCGCTACACAGTTCTAACCGTGTTTCAAAAATGAATGAAATAGAACTAATGTGTTTAATTTAATTACAAAATTAAATTCGGGGCTTTTAGCTTCCATTTTTGAAACATGGTTAGAACTGTGTAGCGAAAAAAACATATTTTAAATCAATAAATTTATAATATTAATGCTCTGTAAATTTACATTGAGCACTATTTTGTAAAAATAAAAGTATCTATAAGAACACCGGATTATATATCTTACTATTCTTTCTTTTTATTAATATATATATATATATATATATATATATATATATATATATATATATATATATATATATATATATATAAATTATATACGTTTCTTGATTTTATTTTATCATATTCCTGTCCATATCCGATCTACATTTGGTCTTCAACTATCTACAATCCCTGTCAAATGCCTTCGAGATATCCAAAGAAACTTAACGAGCTTAACCCTTCTTATTTAAAGCTTGATAGACTCTTTCAGCAATATTTGTTAATACAACAGCAATTGACCCAGAGAAGCAAAATCCATATTGCTTATCTGAAAGAAGACCCTACGACGTGAGATTCAAAGTTGATTAGAATATCTGGTAAAATATATGAAGATAGTGCTGAAAGAACTAAATAAAAGACGGTTCGCCTGGGTTCTTAAATACTGGAACTACAGAATAGGATTTCCAATCAGCAGGAAAGTAAGAAGCAGCCAAGTTATTTATTTTAAAGAGAATAGGAGCAAATTCAGGAGAACATTTCTTAAAGACATTGCATTGATATCATCAAGTTGACATTCTTTGAGTGGATTCAGAAACTAACTAAGGGATTATATGTATATCACTTAATAGAGTCTCAGTTATAAGTGATAAGCCGGGCAAAGTTAATCCAGATGTGTGTCAAGAGTAGAATTTGAAGAGAATTTACAAGCAAAACATTTTGCTTTATCAGAAGATGTTAACACCTTAAATTGAAAAGAGAGAGAGAGAGAGAGAGAGAGAGAGAGAGAGAGAGAGAGAGAGAGAGAGAGAGAGAGAGAGAGAGAGAGAGAGAGAGAGAGAGAGAGAGAGAGAGAGAGAGAGAGAGAGAGAGAGAGAGAGAGGGGGGAAATAGAAGACTTACTGTTGTTTAACACAATATTATCCCATTAGTACAGCCGGAAAAAATAGTTTCTTTGGGCTATAGCGGCTGAACAGCCCTGTGTGAACCAAGGAGAATATATATATATATATAAATTTAAATGATTGACTTTTCTTCCAAAACATCTTATGTTTGTTCTTTTGGTCAAATTTTGGAAAGTAGTTCAAGCCGAAGTTCTTTCACCACTATCTTCAATGCAATTATCCGAAGTGGCGACAGAAATGTTTCTCCCGCTTCCAAAAGTCTGAGCAAATGACCAAACAACAGATGTTTATGGGGAAGGACGTCTTGGTCGAGAATATTTCAGCACACACTCATATCATAAAGTGTCTCTCCGTGTTTATGTTTGTCTTTTCTTATCTCTCTAGTAATGATGTGCTTATGGTTGTATGTGTCAATCTGTCATGGAAACCATAACTCGAAACAAATGCACAACTATTTACAAACGCGCAACTTTCAATAACACGCATCTGTTCATGCAGCCTAATTAGAAGTCAATAAAGCATTCATATAATTCACTATCTCTACGTAAGAAGTGGGTACCTGATTTATAAACAGATTTTCCAATCATATTTTCTGTTCCTTGAAGCTGATACTGAATTGAATAATAAATTTCGAATTAAATTGCGATTTCCAGGTGATAGGATAGCCGAAGAATATGTGAAAATTGTTGAAATCAGAATAATATTTTGCAAAAGTAATAACCAAAACTTCGGGATAATTCCAGCAACTTCTACAAGAATATTTTCTGTTTATTGTCTCGTCAATTGTTATTTTAATGGACCCCAAATTTTTCCAAAGTTGCCAAGCAAAATAGTTTTTAATTGGATTTCCTTGTAAAATAGATTTTTAACAAAATAAATGAGAAATGAATTTTAAAATAAAAATTTAATTTATTTGGAAGAATTAGATTAAAACTCTAGATCGTACTACACACAATTCATTTGACATCGAACAAACAAAAGAATAGATGGATAACGTTCAAGGTGAACTTCATTAAAGACCTGTGATATAAAACCAATTAATATTAACAGAATTTCTTCCACTCAATTGAACGTACTTATCCAATTCACAATTAGTAATAAGTTGGTAAATGTGAAATTATTTATTTTACGAATAGACAAATTAAGTTTTGATAAGAGAAAAACTGAAATGTGTATATTTATATGTTGAGATGAAACCTAACGAAAAACATTCTTAAACCGAGTAATAATGAAAAGCAAATATAATTTATTGCTTATTAGAGTATTGAATTTAATTTAGGTTTAGGCATGTAAAACAGTGATATTTCTTTTACTTTTACATTTCAGTTTGAGTGGGTGGAAAAGAGGAGTTTGTTAACTTTTATTTTTGGACAAAGAGTTGTTTTCGTTGACTTTGTGTCATGTAGAATTGTTTTATTTCGTTTGCAATTCATGTTCAAGTGACACGTAACCTGATGTCCCGATGTCGGAATATTTGTGGTCTTTTCCAGAAGTATACATTTTTACATTGAAGTAAAAATCACACACACACAAACACAGATATATATATATATATATATATATATATATATATATATATATATATATAGAGAGAGAGAGAGAGAGAGAGAGAAGGACCATGGCACTCTATAAATTTGCCAACAATATTGTGTAGATTAAAAAGAGTCAATCGATTTTGAATGTGAATTTAGATATTGAAACATTGAATGATTAACACGTCTACATATATTTTAAAATCTAGGTCACAAGTTCCTAGTAAATAGGATGAAATTAAAGAAAACAAATATAAGGAGAGACGAGGAGAACGAAAATGAATGTGAAAACCAGACATAATAATAGAATTATGAAGTGCATAAACTCATTTGCGAGTATCCAATTTATGATATTCTGAACACATTTATTGTGGTGCCTGCTATCATCTCCAAACTAGACCTCACAAAGCTTGCAGATTTGACTGTGCACTTGACCAGACACCTGCTCACTCTAAATTCTACAATAAATGCCTTGCTGCTTCTTGCTTTCAAGCTTGTTAGAAATCCTCCACTGTAATTCCTGCCTTTAAGAACTCTAGTGAACCTTCTGATCTCACAAATTAAAGCCCAGTAAAGTCTTTTACCTCTTTTTGGTAAAGTACTAGAGGTTCTAATTTACACCACCGATATGTTAACGGTTATTAATGGATTTTGATAAGAACGGCGAAACTCTGGCTTTAGATAACTCAAAAGAGTTCAACAGGGTTTGGCATGCTGGCCGTTTTCAAAGCTCAAGGGCTATGGTGTCTTTGGACAAATATTTGACTTCATTTAATCGTTCTTGGCAAACTGTGTAATGAAGAACGTGTTGAACGGATACACTTCAAGATCATTTCACTTTAATGTGGGTGTACCTCAGGGGATTTATCCTTGGACCTACATTTTTTTCTTATCTTAATCCATGATCTTCCCGATGTCATCAGTTGCAATTAGGTATTTATGTTGATGACACAGCTATTTATTCATATCTTAGTAGCAAATCCTATAAAAGTACGATAAAGTAAAACTGGCAGCCGCTCTCGAAAAGAACCTGATTCACTGATTAAGTGGGGTAACGAATAGTTTGTTAATTTTAATGCTTGCAAAACAAAAACGCTATCATTTACTCACCATAGAGAACCTTTTATGCCTTCCATTATCATGGCCAGTGTAAACCTCCAGGAAAGCAAATCTTTGCGCCTTCCTGGACTCACATTTTCCATTGACAGAAACTAGAGTGATTATATTGAATCAATTACTAGGTTGGTTGGTTGGGTTTTATGGCATATCAACCACTGTGGGTCATTTAATGCCAAATCAAGGCATATATATATATATATATATATATATATATATATATATATATATATATACACATACACATATACCTATACATATATTAAATATACAATACTATTAAACATATAGCTGGCAACATTATTTTTCAAAAACGCATAGCTGGCAACATTATTTCCCCCCCAAAACGTATAGCTGGCAACATTATTTTTCCGAAAACATTATCTGAAGCCTTGTTATTGGACGTAGTTTATCGTCATACACAGGACGCGGATGTAGTTTATCGTCATACCCAGAACGCTCGATTACTAGGTATACTACGTCGTACCAAACATTTTTTCTTATCAGGATCCATTTTAACAATTTATAAATTTTCCTTTCACCCGTGTAATGATTACTGCTGGTCTGGTGATTCTGCTATCTCTGTTGAGATTCTCGACAAAATCCCAAAAAGGTCTGTAATGGTCCTAACCTGGCATCTCAACTTCAGTCACGTCCCACTATCGTGGCATGGCTTTCCTCTATTTTTTCTAAAAATATGTTCATAGCAATTGGTCTCAGAAGCTTTTCTCCTTGGTATCTCAACTGCTTGAATTTGAGCGTAATACCAAATTAGCAACTACGTTTCACAGTTTTACTGTTGTACTAGCTAGATGCAACCGTAAGTTCTATTCTGCTAATTTTTTCTCTCACACTTCTCGCCTGTAAAAATCTCTTCTGGATTATTGCTTCCCTGCTACCTACGAGCCTCACAAATTTAAATGCAACACTAATGACCATTTGTCTTCCTGAACCCATTTATTTTATTGTCTTTTCTCCTCACTACAATCTTCTTATTCTCTTTCACTGTTAGTAACCCTTTGCATCTTAGTGACATTATTCACGTGCTTGTGGGGAAAGGATAAAAAAAACAATGAAAAGTAAGAAACTTTGATAAAATTATTAGAAATTAATACAATCGATAATATACAGTATTTTAAAAATGACTTCGGCATCACTACGCAAAGAGATAATTAAATACAAAATAATTTTCAATAGGAAAAATATAAAAAATCTCAATCTAAAGTTCAAGAGAGTTAAAAACGTAATTGCAGAAAAAAATATGTTAATATTGTTGTACGAACTACACTAAAAACGTAATCGCTAATAATAGCAATGGAGGAAAGTCTCTTCTCTCAGTTGATGACCAGTGAAAGTCACTATATATTACAAGTGGGTATACACAACTAGTACAAAGTAAAATAATAATTATACAAAAACGTAATAGCTGACAGATTCTTCTCTAATTAGAAATCGTTTGACAAATGCAGATCAATAAAAAACTTCAAGTAGAAAATAACTTTAAGTAGAATAAGAGCTAGCTTTCATTTAATTATTACTGACTTGAATGTGAAACATTAAAATATATTACGTTTAATTGTTATAGACGAAATATATAGATATTTTATTATCTGTTTTATTCTCTAGAAATTGTAATAGAGTCCAGCTATTTAAAACTATGAATAAAACCCTTTCACATCTCAACTGGTGGGTAACGATTGAATAGAATTAAAAAAAAAATGGAATATATATTTGTATAAAAAAAAAGAAAAATGTCTAATAAGTGCTATAATTTACAGGTGTCCTTCGGACGGTGCAACTTGCTACATTTCAATGTTTAATAATTATTATTCCATAACAATTTAATATAGAAAGCATTTTATCCAACAACTATTCCATTTCTTTATATTAAATATTAAGGATCAGACATATTGATATTCAAATTTAAAATTGTTTTTCCTGAAATCAAAATCATTTTTAGCAGAGTTGTATTTCTTCTGATTTAGTGTCTTTAAAAACAGTGTTAATTTTCTTTATGTCAGAGATCGGTATTTGGTCTCATATAAAACCTAGTATGTTAAATGCTGATTTTCTAGAGAGCTTTCAATATTTTAAATACTACCTTTGTTGTCCCATATCCCATTGCATAACTGTAATATACGAAGATGAGTTCAAAGACTAAGATGACTGTTAAAGAGTTTTACCTTTTTATATTTCTATGAATAAGTTATCTGCTTTTGTGACCAAAATGGCTAAACGGTAACTGCTGTGCTTCAAATTCAGGTGACTGGCATCGTCGCTATTATGCCAACTATAATTTTGTTTAATAAGTAACGAATTTTGTGCATATATTTACTGGTCTGAATTTTGCTCTGAAATTTTTCACTGTATAATGTTAGATCTATGTGATTAATATTCACCCCGGATGACTTAAGTTCATTGGCAGGTACAGAGATATAAGTATATGCTATAGAAAACGAATGCCTTTTCATAATTAGGCTACATACATGAACCTATGTACAAATATTAGTAAAAAAAAGTAATATGTTCTTTAATTATAACAGATGTAACCTGTTACGAAGCACGGAAACATACCAAAAAGAACACAGATTCTTATGATTCCAAACCAAATCCTCCAAATAGTCTCTTTTCTTCTCAATCCTCGTATGCAACCATTGAATAAATGTGTGTACACATGCCTTGTTAAGACTTTTTGTCTATTTTCTTAGCCATATGCAAGTTGCTTCTTATGTTCTCTGATTCAGAAGAGATAAAACCAAATATCATCTCATTTGACTATTCAGCTTAAATGCTGTATTGTGCTTAAATGCTGTATTGTGTTCTGGAGCCGCAAAAGATTTTGGCCAATATTCTGAGACCAACAAAAATGGTTTCAGTTTTGCAATAGGAATTTTCCTCTCAGCTATAATGGGAGTATCAGTTTCATTGTCGTTATAATCATTCACAGCATCAACCTGTCATAGTTCAATTTCTCCTTTCTCTCAAGATTCTCTCAACTCTTCCTGCGGTTACATCAAGATCGGCATGAACCAATCTTGTGGCAATGTTTGTAGCAATTTCTTCCTTCCAAATAAAGAATTTGTATGAAAACTCTTTGCTTTCTACGTGTGTCCAGAAAGAAACATTTCAAAGATTCTTATTTGTAAGAAAAGCGAAGGCAATTTCACAAATTTTCCCTTCGGCTTTCAAAACTTTACAAGATATAGCTAAAATAATCCCTAGCAATTCTGACTAATACTTTTATAACCTCGAACAGGCATTAATTTATGACCAACCCTCGTATATATCCCTATTCACATATTTGACTACTTTACCTTCATACATCAATGCATCACATGTCTTTTTTTTATCTTCCGATAAACCTATCATGTGATTTCTTATTATTTACTGATTGATTTTACATCAAAGTACGTCGGTGAACGCGCACCAATGTGTCTCCCCCTCTTTAAAAAATGATTTTTTTTTCTTGAGCGATTAAAATGTGGATGTTTTTAGAGGTTCTTTTCTTGTTGGTCGGACCTTAAAGTAACAACAAACCCTTTTCTTCCCATTATCCTGGCATCGCACGAACACAATTCGCTGCTAATCGAAGTTCAGTGCAGCAGAAAGCGAAAACTGAGCACGCCCATACATGTTCCGCTTCCAAAGCATGTCTTCCGGCATGCGGGCAAATGATTTATTTCACCTCACCTCACATCTTTCATTTTGAAAATCTCAATCATTTTTTTAAAGACTTCTCTTCCTTTTGTCTTTCTCTTCCATGTTTTCTTTTTCCATTTATTTCCGCTCCTATATATTTTCCCTTTTAGCCAGTTTACATCTTTCCTCTTCTTTCAGTTTCTTCCTTTTCTATTGTTTCTCTTAGATGGCTTCAGCTTAATGGTATTACATCTTCTTTCCCTACACGTGATCGGGCATGCATGTATGCGTATGTACACGCGCGTGCTTGCGCGCTCGCGCGCGTGTGTGTTTTGTGTGTATGTGTGTGTGCATTTGAAGTAGAGAAAAGTTTACGAAAACACAACCAAATGACCAAATGACCAAATGGTGAGAAACGACGTCTTCAACTGCCGAGAACGTTTAAATACCCCATATATATATATCTATCTATATATCTATATCTATCTATCTATCTATCTATCTATCTATCTATATATATATATATATATATATATATATATTTGGTTGGATTGATGTGAGTTTATGACCCTGGGTTTCACGCTTTAGCGATCGTCAGACATCGCATATAATATATAAATAATAATAATAATAATAATAATAATAATAATAATAATAATATATATATATATATATATATATATATATATATATATATATATATATATATTCATGTTTGTATTTATATACACACACTTTTAATATATATATATATATATATATATATATATATATATATATATATTACTTAAACGTTAGATTTAGTGGATTATATATATATATATATATATATATATATATATATATATATATATATACTGTGTACATATATAAATATATATATATATATATATATATACACATATATTTACAGAATATATACATATATATATATATATATATATATATATATATATATATATAGAGAGAGAGAGAGAGAGAGAGAGAAAGATGAAATAGATAAATATATGTGCCTGTGTGTGCATGTTTGTGGGCCTTTTAAAACCCTCCTTTTTCCATCTAATTTTTTCATCTTCTTAAATTCCTCCTCGAAAACTTTGCCTCTTATCATTAACTCACCGTCACATATTCATAGATCTCTAAAAACAAGCTCACACTTATATACCAGAGTATATATGCCTAAACCATTTTAGAATTTTTGGTATGTACAACTATTAGTGCGCACGTACTTTTCATTTTTTATAAAGTCGATTCCTCTCTTTATTATTATTATTATTATTATTATTATTATTATTATTATTATTATTATTATTATTATGTTGATGATGAACACTGGTTTTCAGAAATTCTTGTCACTTTTACATCTGTGAACATAAACCAAAACCTTTGCTCATATAATTGATTCTCAGATTTTGTCTTTTCTTTCTTACTTTTCGCCCAGTTAATTAAGTAAATATGTTAAACTATTTTTTGACCTACGTTTTTCTTTACTTTCAGTTTCCTCATTTTCTTTGTATTTATTTATCTAATTTAATCATTATCATTTTTATTTAATTTCCCTATTTACTTTAGATTTTTCTTATAGACCTTTTATATCGTTTCTCCTTTCTGTAAAAGTTTTATTCTCTCGCTCAGCACCCATTTGTTTTTTTATATAATCTCCCCTTTTAAATTTATTTTACTTGTTTTTCATTTGCATTACACTGTTTTTCATCTCACAAGTCCATTTCTGTACTTCTGTATTACACATTTCCACTCCTCTATCGACAAAACAATTTTTCTATCATCTTTAAGTACTTTATCAAGTTTTCTTCCAAGTTTTGAACTTCTTATGAATTTTTTCCTAGCCATTTCATATTTCTTTTCTTTTTATATGACGTCCATCAAGCTATCTTTCATTTCATTCCGTCTCGATTCTTTTACTCTCATAATATTCTTCCCTATCTTTTCTCATTTTCTTATTCATTAGACATCATTTTTCTAAAACCAAAGATTTTCCCATACATATTATCTTCTTTCCATGACTTACATTTACAGACTTCTCTATTTAGATTAGGTTCTTTGCTTGACTGTACATTCTTTTACCTTCGTTAAGTCTCTTTCTCTTCTTGTTTATTTTTATTCGTGAATAAATACACGTTTTTATTCACAAGCCAATCAATCAACCATCGCCTAGCAAATCCTATCTCTAGTTTCTTCCCGATACAATAACCCTAAAAAAAAAAGAAAATTAAAATTGCTAACCTCTTTGCAGTGTTGCTTCTGTGAATACGTGATGTTGCCGGTCGCTATCGCGATAGCCATAATTTGCTTTTGACTTGATCGCTGTTGTACATTGTTTCCTGTTAAATGATTCATATGAGCAATGCTTTTCCATCATTTACGAGAACGAACTGAGCCTTGATCTGATGACATTTCCACTCATGCTATGTGCTTCATAGGAACTGTGCGTGTGTGTGTGTGTGTGTAGGGGGAAGTCAGCGTGCTTTTCTATTACTTCCTGTGTCTGAACTTAGAGTTGAGTAGTACAGCATGTTTTGTAAATATATGTATATTGTGAATACTTCGTTATTTGTAAGTGGCACCTACACATATGTAAGAGATTGCATTTTTATTAAGTATGTGTGGATTTGAGTGAGGGTCACAAATAGGAAAAATACAAACATATATATATATATATATATATATATATATATATATATTTATGTATGTATATATATATATATATATATATATATATATATATATATATATATATATATATATATATATACGGTCCTATATTTTTGACGCACATGCCCCAGCTCCCTTGTAAATGGAGCGCTCTTATTTTTCTGCTCCATGCAACTATTGTAACTGTGTATAAATTCTCAACTGCCTTTTCAAATAACCCAAGCAATTTATCCCCAAATTAATCACAAACAACAGTATTAAAAGACGTTTCTTTATTTCTTTATTCTTACGTTTGCTGATGAAGTGTGAATAGAATAATTAGTATAATTGGCAGGAGCTGAAATGTTTTTAAAATTTAATTTAGATAAACAATCTTTTCGTGTATGCAAATAAATACCCTAAATTATTTAGTTTCATCGACAAAAAATCTTTAAATATCTTCCATTGAACATGGAGTTTAAATTTCAGAGGATCTCATACTTCACAATAATTTTATCACTTCTCTGATTCAATGAAACAGATTCGTTTCATATCTGAATAATTAATGAAAATGGTTTTTCAAGTCATTGTGCGTACTTTTTAAAGAATAGTTAAGGAAAAATGTGCACAGTTTGTAAACTATTTTTAACTGTTGTAAGCTATATCATGCATGTAAAATAATATTCTTTATGGGATGGAAAAGCGAATCATTTGGGTAGGAAGGAATAATAATGTCGTTGTTATCCTACTTAATCCCATATGAACAGTTTTGTGGAGGGCTATGTTAATAAAAAATTAAAACTATAAATCCTGAATGTTCATGATATAAAACTATCTACACAACTAAAGGAAACTAAGGTTAGTAACAGGCACTCCCGTCCCGTGGTCTAATCATAGCAGAGATAACAGTTAATTGGAAGAAAATATACTGCAGGATTAATGAGCTGTTTTCCATGTATCCGTTCTGTAAACACTCGCACTAGGACTCTCTCATTTGAACACAATAACATTAACGATATCTCACACTTGAAAACGAAAGACATCCCACAGTTTAATCAGAGAATTGCAATCTCTGTCACTTAAATGGGGAGAGGAAGGGGAATAAACGAAATAAAAATAAATATTGGGGAACAAAAATATAAAGTGGCCAATAACCTTAGTTAAGTTAAATACAGCAACTTGAACAAAAAGAACAACGACTTACACTAGCCTAACACTAAATGACAAAATGTTTAAATCGAGGGACAAATATCCTTAATCCTATGTCACCTTTAGATGCCACTCTGGTAGACACTCTCAAATGAACCAAACGCGAAACACAACAACCACCTTCACCGAATTTTGATGAAGAGATTCGCCTACTTTTTGCTCTAATTTTGACTTAAGTTGGTGCTTAAAGAACAAAATCAGTCGAGAAGAAAACTTCTCACCTCTATAAAGCTCCTTATGTCGCTTCGTCCAAATCACGTCTCGCATAATTCCAAGTAAACGCAAGAACACATAGTATTCATTCCTCTTCAACTGCGGTACAACATTGCTATAAAAGTTACTGGCCTCGAGGACAAAGAACTTTCCGCCCAGGATGCGAACCATGTAACCTTCAATCAGTTCGCTCAACGGCCGTACGACGCTACAGTGGAAAAAGACGTGCCCCAAGAAATCAACCACTCCACCGTAACGCACGCACTTTGGCGACCCAGATGGCATTCCACAACACCAGCCAGGTGAGTGATGCCTCATCGTTATTGAAACACGACTGTCCAAGGCTATAGAGAGCTAAACTCCTCCTTCGTCAAACCGAATTCATCTTTTAGAGTATCTCGAGAAGCTCCCCACACTAACACACGATATGCCTTAAGGGACAACATTTGAGTGCTGGAGAGGCCTTCTTTAACCCGTGTGAAGTCTTTCAGAGCGAGTCGACACTCACGATAGAAGGAGCACTCGGTCCAAGGAGTACGGTGAGCCTCCTCCTCGCCATAATGCACACTTTTCAAAGACGGAAATATTTTTTTAGCGTCTTCCTTTGAGAAGAGGCCGTTACCCTCATCTTGCTGACACATTCGATCTAGCAATTTGAGCCGCAACTTCTGTTGACAAGCCACAACGTCGAGCATTCCTAGACCGCCCTCAGATGGGCGGAGGCAACAGACCGGCCGACGCACCGTAGGAGCCCTGTCACCAAACAAGAAGTGAAACAAGACTCGAACAAATAAAATTATCTCGGCGCGCGGAAGTGGAAGTACCGAGAGCCGGTAAAAAAACATGGGGTAGATGAGCGAGGCACAAACTTCCGCCTTACCGGTTAAAGTAAGCCTCCTTCGAGAAAAAAGGACGAACTGCAGAGCCGGCCTTTTCTTGGACTTCCAACTAATTCTTCTCCAACTGGAGGTCGGGGCCAAACCAGATGCTGAGTATCTTGAGAGGCCCGTCCGTCCAAGTGAAGGATCCGGTAAAAGAGACACTTCCACGCACCAAACCGCAAGCCAATAGAATTGTCGCGTTTGATCTAGGCTCCTGTCACCTCCTGCTGATTTCCATGCCTACTTCCTCAATCTTGGCATTGCTTTTCACGAAAGCACTGACGTCATCAGCATAGGCGGAATACCTGACCTAGGTATTCGAACAAGGTAGGGTAATTCCACGAGGAACGGATTCACCTGTAGCTTGCGCAAGAAAAACTCCAACGCAAAAATGTACAGTATCAGCGAAAGCGGGCAACCTTGACGAATGGATCTGAACAACATTAAACGAACTTTCTGTTCATAGAGGGTTTAAGTTTTTGTTCACCCATCCCTATATAGAGGACTTAACGTTTTTGACACTTCGTTCTCTCAGATTGCAACGGGCAGTGTGATATCAATGCCTTTGACTGCTTCCTCCACCATTTCCCATGTATGCCGGAGCCCCGAGCCAGTTCGGATGACGGTGAATACCCGCTTAGCATCCTGAAAATTCCGCGGATCATCTATGTTCTTCTCTCCCAACGTTTGCATACCTAGCAGATGCTTCAAGGCATGTATCCGGTTCGCATATTTTTTGCTTGTCCTATTTGGCCTGTGTGGGTAACACAGACATTTTCTCCAGAGTTATAAGACCTTCGTCTTTTCTCTTTCGTGTCTGCAGATGGGCTCCTTTGCCTCTTTTGTGATGTTGGTGGATGAGATTGGGCAGGGGTAGAAGACTGTGATGCAGAGGGAGTGGGCACCTTTTAAGGGGGAACATATTCACAGGAGTTGGGGTCAGTGATCGTATTGCATAGAGAGAGGTTTTCTTGTGTGATAGGGGATTTCGGGCAGAGGCTGAGAAGCGTGGTATCACCCATGTTATCTTTTTCTGACAGAAGTTGTGGGCACTTTTTAAGGGTAGTTAATTTTTTAGCGGTTAGGATCAATGACCAAGTTATTGGAAGAGAAACTAGCCTTTTGTGGGGTTATGTTGACACAGAGGCAGAGGGACGCAGTGCCCCCACTGATCCCAGGTTTTTTCCCCTTAGCTGCCTCTCTAATTCCTTGATCTTTTGGAACTTCTTGTATCCTGGGTCGAATTTCTTGCACCACTGATGTAATTTTTCGGCGTAGCTAGCCGGAGTCTCACTATTGGAAATGGGACTGTCAGTGCCCTTGCTGTTGGGGGCTACAGGAGACTGAGATCCCGCAGCTTGGAGCTTCCCTCTTGCTCTACCCACGATCAGCCATTCCTGCTTTTCTTCTGCATTCTTTTTGGCAGGGAATGTGGATTCTGGAAGAGACCCAACCAATGCTTTTTCACCACCATTGCCAGCTGCAGGCAGGACCATTGCAAGCACCTCGGAACAAGTAGTTTCAGATCGAGGGGGATCGGACTTAGGCAGGACTCCAGAGGCCTTCTTCTCTGGGCAGGAAAGAGTAAGGTTACCAATCACATCACACTTCCAACAAGCTGGTTTCCTCCCCGTCACGAAGTCGGGGTAATTTTTCCCGACTATCTCCAAGCTGTTGGGAATGGAGTGCTTTCAACACTGACTTTTGTGCACCGACAATTTTTGTGTGTTAGCTTGTCGAGCACAAAGACTGACACTGTTCTTTTTGCAATGTGCATCGAGGTCTACCAAAAGCCCGTCATCGGTAACCAGATGAGCGTACTTTGGCTCTCTCGACAAATTCCATAGCATCGACCGTGCATTTCGTTGAGGAGCTCCAAATAGGTGATTCTCCCGCCGCTACACCGCTGACTTCGGCCGCATTGCTAGTGCTCGTGTTTTTGTCTTTTTCATTTTCTTTCGTCTTTTCTATAACGGGGGTGGCTAGATTAATTTTTCCCTGATGGGGCCCACCTTTAGATAATTCTTCTTTCTGTTTAAGGTTTGTTTAAGTTTATTAATTGTTATAATGATGTCGTCGGCGTATCTGGTGTAAATAGTAATTTTGGTTAGATGTTTATTAAATATGATGTTTTCGATGTGAGACATGTAGGATTCGACGAACGTAGGACATGGAGGAGAACCAATAGATACCCTGTCGATTTGGGTATATATTATTCCATATGGATCGTATAAGGGAACTCTTGTCGTGCATATTAATAATAGTTTTTCTTGGATTGTAGGCTTTATGGCAGGAGGAGGAAATGAAGGATGGTTATAGATATTTTTGTAACTATTTTGATGGTTTCGTAGACGGGGACGTTAGTGAAAAGGTTTTCAATGTCAATGGATGCCATTATACAGTTATTAGGTATAGTGGAGTTTAAGATCTGTATGGAATCCTTAGTCGATTTGATGTATTTGTTAGGTATGTATGGTTAGATTATACTGTTAATATTTTTGGCTATATGGTATACAGGGGTAGGGATTTATGAGATGAAGGTTCAGAAGGGGTTTCCTGGTTTATGGGATTTTATTTTCCCGTAGATGTAACCGGGTTGATAATCACCTATTATTTTTGTTAGTTTATGGGAACCAATTTTTGCGTTGCTGTGTGTAATGATATGATTAAGGTGTTTCTTAAGTGAGTCAGTGAGTCTTTTAAATCTTGTTTTGTCATTGAGGATGTTAGTGATTTTGGTATTAGTCTTTTTTTTTGTTGAGAATGACGTATATGTTAGCTTGATCGCTTATGCGTATTGTAATGTCGGGCTTATTATTGAGTTCGTTGCCGGCTTCTTTTAATGCTGGGGCGAGTAGATATTTTGAGGTTTAGGGCTAAAAAGATTTTTGATTTCTTCAGCTTTTAGTATGTCGCAGTTTCGGATGTGTTGTCATTTCGTTTTTGTTTTGTAGGTCTTTTATTTGTTGAAAGAGGTTTTCGAGTTCATTTTTTTTATGGTGGAGGTCGTATTTTTGGGAAAAGTGACAATTAGGGTCTAGGGTTAAGATTTGCTTTTGGTGTTCAGTAAGTTGAGTATTGGAGAGGTTTATGTATCTGGATTCGGTGTTGGGTAGAAATATTGTTCCTTGATAAGTTTGTTTAATTTTTCGTTGATTTTCAATCTTAGTTTCTTCATCTATTAAACTCTTTATCTTCTAATGATTGGGAGAGTTTTTGTTGGATTTCATTATATTAAGTTTCCGTAGTATTGATTCGTTTATCTTTGTTAATTCGACGCTAAATTTCGTGATGTCGTCTTCAGCAGATGTTATTTAACGTTCGATTAGGTTGATCGGGAATCTCTTGGTATGTGTGTGCTGCTGCTGGGTTGTGCAGTTTCAAATATGTATATTTTGGCAGTATATATATATATATATATATATATATATATATATATATATATATATATATATAATTATTTATTTAAAAATATGATTCCAACTCGCGAGTTGGAATTATATTTTTAAATAAATAATTATATTTATGCTCCACTTTCGTATCGAGCACTATTTTTTAAAAATAATTACAAAAATACTAAGGAACTTTGGATTATTTACCAAACCAGTTTCTTTCCTATTTTCTACAATATTTTCACATATATATATATATATATATATATATATATATATATATATATATATATATATATATATATATATTAAGAGATAGAGAGATAGAGAGAGTGATAGAGAGAGAGAGAGAAAGAATGAGAGAAAGATGCACCAGGTATTTCAGAACACATATTTAGCCGGTCATACATGGAAGACGGACAAACGTAATGTTATGTAGCGTATAACAAATGTTAACATTCTCATTTCTCGTCCAGATGTATACATAATATTAATATGACACCTTCCAATCTAACAAAGGAAATACAAAAGCACATAGTGCCCGTAGCACTAGCCGACCACCTACACTTATTTTTAAAAGCAAGCAGATGAACTGGGGGATGAAAATGTGCATATTTCATAAAGCTACTCATGGTGATGTATATCAAACTGTCATAACTTGTGATTGATCCTGGTTAATGTTAGAAACAATCGTTATACCATGATGCACCACTTCTTCCTGCTGCTGTTCTCAAGGTCATCTATATCGAGGTTGTAGACAATGACAGAATTATATTCAATTAGCAAAATTTTTGTGAAGTTATACGAATAATATGGTAGCATAAGTAAATCATGAAAGCAAAGTATTTGATAACCTCCTGACCTCTTCTGTTTGGCGTGTATGTGCGTGGGTGCGTGTGTGTCTCATTTCTAGATTTATTCTGCAGCAATATATATATATATTTTATTCCTCGAGGTTACTCCTCTGTCTTCCTTGTACCATTATTACTGGTGATCGAATAAATTCCTTCTTCAAGTTTTAGCTTATTTTTATGTTTTGTATTAATTACGTATTTTATTGTTTTAGAAGTAGTTGTAACATATTTTATGTTGAGTTTAGAGAAATTCGTTTCAGTTGTATTTGTGATAGAGTTGTTGCGTAAAACGATAAGAATATTATTATATGCAACGATCAAATCAACAAATTACAACGCAAACTCAACACCCAATGTATCAATATCAAATAGAAATATATTGGAAGACCAGATCTTATAGAAAATCTATCGGATATAAATCTACCCAATACCAAATTGGAAGACTTTAGATTTGTTTTAATATTCGCTACTGGGATTCCAAAGGAAATATAGATGATACAACAGCTAAAATTCATAGATAAAACGACTCAGAATTTATGAAAAGGCTTCATTCAAGAAATAATTATTCTTACTCTTGAAACGAACATTTATAAAATTTTACAAAAAGAGACATTTAAATGAAATAAGTAACCTAGCAAAAACAAAGAAATCCGCATTACAAAAGGTCTGACGTTGCACTCCCAATTACTCTCACGAAATTCACAAACCAAGGTGTTAATCCATTAAGCATGTGTTGACATAGTAACTAGTAACGAATAATAACGCAAATTCGCTTATCCAGGAATGCACTTGCTTTGGAGTCCGCATTGAAGACATGATCGCCAACAAAAACTTATCCATACATTCAAATCTAAGCCTTCCTTCCGACTGAGGGAGGAAATTATTGAAGAAACCTTTGTGTTGAAAAGTTGGACAAGTGAACTATTTTTTTAAAATATGTACATTTTTCTATTGTGGCTCGTCACAGTATATATATATATATATATATATATATATATATATATACAAGTATATGATTGGTGTATATGGAATGAATTCCAATAACCAATAATTACTATTCTTAAAAGAGTGCTCAATACAAAGTAGAGCAGATATAATTATTTATTTTTAAAGAAAAAAAATTTATAACATAAATATGTTATAAAATCACTACAAAAATAGCCATTTTGTTTCAACACCCTCGGTGTCTTATCAAGTGATGACGTTGAATGTAAAATAAATGGTTTTAAAAGTTTCAAATTAATTAATAATCCTACGCAAGGGGAAAACGTTGTTACAAAGGCTAGATGGACCAATCAAAACACAAGTACAGGAAAATTCAAAAAGCTCGATAACGAAGTCATGTTATAATATCTATTCAGATGTTTAGTATTAAAAAATAATTTATTCCAACGAATAATTACTAAATTATATGATAAAATTTAATATTAAAATTTAAAACTGCTAATTACAAAATCAAAATTTAACATTTATTCGCTATCAAGTTTACAACTATAAAATTACTGAGGAGAAAAGAAGAAATATATATGTTATTCAATTTATTTTTTCATTGAAGTTACTTTAGCTATATTTAATATCCGGTCTTTTTACAATGTATACATTTTAATCCTCATGGTGTGTAAATGGGGTCCTAAACTCACGCGTAAAACAAACGCAGTCAGATTCTAATACATAACCACCAAGACATATACACACACAAAAAAGGGACAAGACAAAGAACATCTCCACGGTCTGTCATGAAAAAAAAAAGGGGGGGAATGGGAGAAGGGAAACCAACACACACGTACATACATACATAATTAAAAGTGGATGCACTTTCCATACACATAGATACATATAAATACATGCACACACATCCACAGACATTGACCCAGACAATTGGATACCCCAACCGATAAATATTTAAGACAGAAAATGTCATTGCATGAATGTTAACAACCTATTGAAATCTAACTTAAGCGAGTAAATATACAAAGATAAAAATGATTAAAATTAATATTATTTAATATATTAAAATAGTGTATGTAAAAAAAAACCAAAAAAAAAAAACCGGACATTAAAGTCAACACCCATCGGTAACTACGATGTCCACCTC
>OZ010577.1:67831826-67931826 GCA_963932145.1 Acanthosepion lycidas
ATATATATATATATATATATATATATAT
This sequence comes from Acanthosepion lycidas, assembly GCA_963932145.1. Lineage (NCBI taxonomy): Eukaryota > Metazoa > Mollusca > Cephalopoda > Sepiida > Sepiidae > Acanthosepion > Acanthosepion lycidas. The sequence goes on from OZ010577.1 coordinate 67,831,855, forward strand.
ATATATATATATATATATAAAGTAAGAAGGTGAAAAGGAGGAGAAGAAGAAAAGAGGTTAAAAATATTGGTGTATATGAGTATGTATATGTATTTGTAGATGTGAGTATGTGTGTGTATATATATGTGAGTATGTATCCTTATATGCATGTATATATATTTTTTATGTGTGTATATATGTAAGTGTCTGCATGTTTATGTAGTTGCGTATATATATGTATGTGTGTATGTGTATATATATATGTGTGTGTAGGTGTATGTGTATGTATGTGTATGTGTGTGTATATATATATATATATATATATATATATGTGTGTGCATGTATGTGTATGTGTGCATGTATGTGTAGGTATATATATATATATATATATGTATATGTACGTATATATATATATATATATGTGAATATATGTAGATGTATGTGTATGTATATATATATATATATAAGTGTGTATATGTTTGTATGTGTATTGTTATATTGTGTACCTAATTTTATTTACGTATATTTATGTTGGTATGGATGGTTTTTTTTTAATATATGTATGTTAGGATACGTGTATTTTTGTGTTTGCATGTATATCGAAGTATGTCTATGCCTATGTATGTGTATGTATGTCTGTATATTTATATATGTTTTTGGTCAAATGTCGTTGCATTTATGTGTATGTACGTATATATGTGTATTTATTACTATAGATAAGTATTTTTATGTAGATATTCATGTGTATGTATATTTCTGTATGTGTGTATGCATGTATGTATGTGTATATATATGTATATATATATATATATATGTATATATATATGTGTGTGTGTATATGTATGTATGTATGTGTATGTATATATATGTATATATGTGTGTGTGTGTTTACTTATGTAGGTTTGCAGTTGAATATATGTATGTTGACACCTACTGTATATGAAATTGTTTATGTGTACGTGTAGGTAGGGAAACTTGGGTATATCATTACGGCCACATGGGTTAGTATATATGTGTGTATATATGTGTAGATATTTCGGTGTGTATGTATGTATGAATATTTATGTATATGTGTGAGTATGTGTGTATGTGTGTATGTGTATGTATATATGTATATGTATGTGTATATGTATGTGTATATGTATATATATGTATATATGTGTGTATATGTATGTATATATGTATATATATATATGTTTGTATGCGTATATATGTGTGTGTATATGTGTGTGTGTGTGTGTATACTTATATGTATATGAGGTGGACATCGTAGTTACCGATGGGTGTTGACTTTAATGTCCGGTTTTTTTTTTTTTTTTTTTTTTTTTACATACACTATTTTAATATATTAAATAATATTAATTTTAATCATTTTTATTTTTGTATATTTACTCGCTTAAGTTAGATTTCAATAGGTTGTTAACATTCATGCAATGACATTTTCTGTCTTAAATATTTATCGGTTGGGGTATCCAATTGTCTGGGTCAATGTCTGTGGATGTGTGTGCATGTATTTATATGTATCTATGTGTATGGAAAGTGCATCCACTTTTAATTATGTATGTATGTACGTGTGTGTTGGTTTCCCTTCTCCCATTCCCCCGCCTTTTTTTTTTCATGACAGACCGTGGAGATGTTCTTTGTCTTGTCCCTTTTTTGTGTGTGTATATGTCTTGGTGCTTATGTATTAGAATCTGACTGCGTTTGTTTTACGCGTGAGTTTAGGACCCCATTTACACACCATGAGGATTAAAATGTATACATTGTAAAAAGACCGGATATTAAATATAGCTAAAGTAACTTCAATGAAAAAATAAATTGAATAACATATATATTTCTTCTTTTCTCCTCAGTAATTTTATAGTTGTAAACTTGATAGCGAATAAATGTTAAATTTTGATTTTGTAATTAGCAGTTTTAAATTTTAATATTAAATTTTATCATATAATTTAGTAATTATTCGTTGGAATAAATTATTTTTTAATACTAAACATCTGAATAGATATTATAACATGACTTCGTTATCGAGCTTTTTGAATTTTCCTGTACTTGTGTTTTGATTGGTCCATCTAGCCTTTGTAACAACGTTTTCCCCTTGCGTAGGATTATTAATTAATTTGAAACTTTTAAAACCATTTATTTTACATTCAACGTCATCACTTGATAAGACACCGAGGGTGTTGAAACAAAATGGCTATTTTTGTAGTGATTTTATAACATATTTATGTTATAATTTTTTTTCTCTTTAAAAATAAATAATTATATATATATATATATAAAACGACAAATTACACAACCCAGCAGCCAACAAGGAAAATAACACCACTACATTCAGCAAAAAAAAACTTGTCTTACGACAAATAAAATCAGCTAAAAATGACATCCAACATTTAAATAACGAAATCCACAAACATAACAAGACACTAAAATACACCTTGATCGAAATGGAATATAACGAAGCATTGTACCACTTCAACCTTAGCATTAATACATATCAACTTACACAGACAAATAATCACAAAAAACTATGTAAATTATACCAAGGAAACATTCTACTACCCAACACCGAAGACAAATATATAAACTTAGCAAGTCATAAATTAACAAATGACCAAAAAGAATTCCTAAATCTAGAGCCAAATTGCCATCACCAACCTAAATTTGACCTCTTTACAAAGAAGATTGAAATTGAAATTCTATACCAGTCACTATCCCAACTCGAGGTGCGTGGATATATAGCAGTTCAAACAGACCGGAGAGATCTCCTCAAAGCTGAAGGCTTGAAAAACCGCTTCCCAGGCAACAACAACAACGATAATATCTTAATAAGAAAACTAAAAAGAAAATCGCCCCTAAAGAACTAAGAAAACAACAACCGCAACATTTTCTCATCAGACGAGATGACAAACGCTAATACATAATGTAATTTTGAATACCGCTGATTACCACCAACATTTACAAAACATTATTTATGACCGAACTAAATTCACCAAACTGAACAGAAATCCCACGGAGACCCTAAAAAGGTCCGTTAACAAACTAATAACAGCTCACAACGCAGAAGTCGGTTTCCTGAAAATCAAAAAATTATTGGCGACTACCAACCTGGATATTTATATGGAAATATAAAAAACCATATATCCGGATGCCCGCTACGACCAATCATTTCCCAGATCCCAACACCTATCTACGAGCTATCAAAATTCTTGAACATCATCACTCCATACCTACCCACCAATTACAGCATCACATCCACCTACGACTTCCCCGAAATTTTAAAAACTACTAAACCAGACCAAGGTTTCATAGCGTCACTTGATGTCGAAAACCTATTTACAAACGTCCCCGTCGATCAAGCCATTGGCATTATCCTCAGTTCTGTGTATACTAATAATTCTATCCCTCCGCTATCCATCAAAACATTTATACTCAAAAAATCACTACACTCATGCACAACCAAATTCCCATAATGGTAACATTTACACCCAAACTAATGGTGTTAGTATCGGAAATACATCGGTCAATGCTTTTTCAATTATTACATGTCCCATTTAGAAAACATGATATTTAAGCAGGTTCGTAAATCTAAAATATATGTCCGCTACATAGACGATGTTTTTATTTTAGCAAATAACACAAATAAATATTCTTAAGGCCACATTTGAAGAAAAAAAAAACTCTGTCCTTAACTTTACCTACGAACTTTATCACCTCATTATATAAAAAACCCATTAGCAGAAACTCTTGCCCCCTTAATTTTAAAAGTGAATGCTGACTCAGATACAAAATAGCAGTAATAAAAAGAGCACACCAGAATTCATCCTTTCGATTACTCTTCCTTAAAGAACTCAACAATGCAAAACAGACCCTAATTAACAATGGCTTCCCTAACCACCTTACAAGACCACCAAATTAGACTATTTCTTCCCAATGTAAATAACAATGATAGTGAACATACAGTCAAAAATTACATAAATATTTTCTATAAAAACCAAATGCACATTAACTACAAACAAGACGAATCTTCACTTAGAAATATTATAAAGGCATACGTCACCCCAATCGACCCAAATAAAAAAATCAAATTAATTATCTAATACAAAAAATTTAAAACAGCTAACCTTATCATAAAAAATAATTACATACCATCAAATTCAAAATTACAACGAATAAACATTATCTATGAGTTCAAATGACCCTTAAGAAACTGTGTTCCTGATCAAATCGAAATCATAAATAATCACATCGGTCACACGACTACATGCCTATCCAGACGCCTTACGTTACACCTATTTGACAAGAGCTCTGTTAAAAGACGAACTTACCAGACGCCATCCGAAAGATACTAGTAGAAAATACAAACATAATAAACTTATCTGCCTGTAAAAAAGATAAAAAATATAATGGAAGCCTTAATAATAAAAAAAGCTAACACTTAATAATATTAACTACGAACACGGTTAAAATGTTCTGTGTACGGAAAATAAAACATCTCTATAAGACTAAAAACATATGCACAACGCACACACCCAATTATATTGAAAAAAAAAAACCTTGATAATGGCTAAAAGTATAGCCGAAAGCGCTCGGAATTATAGAACATTTGTACAGTTTCTACACTCTCTGTGCCCCCAAAAAGAAAACACTTGTTCGAACACGAGAAAAATTAAATAAAAAGCTTAATCGTAGTACAGTACTTTGTCATTTTTAATGAAACATATATATATATATATATATATATATATATATATATATATATATATATATATATATACGATAAAATATAGTTTTAAGGTATACTATATTTATGGGTTAAAGTGCTTAATATCAGGGATAGAGCGTATCAGGCCTGACGATTGCGTTTAGACTCCCACCTGTCTGTATTTTCAATTTACACTTAGAAAGTCGATATACATATTCATACACATGGCAATATATGTAAATAAACATACTGAGTCATATACAAAATATTTATGCATACATCTTATATGTCTATAAATATACTTTTACAAACATTCACGTACTACATGCCTATACATTTATTAATAGGCATATATTTTTCAACAAAATTCTTACATAGAATCTTGCATCTATTGAGATAAGAAAACATTCGGTCTGCTTTTCTTTTCGACCATAAAATATTAGAAGTAAAGCAGACATAAAAAGTCTTTCTTGATTTTGCCCCACTACAGCTGGCTGCATTAAGACAATGTGAAGGCTACAGAATAGATGTAATCGCATGCTGTTTTTACTTTAGTGTGACGTGCCTCCTGCCGACTGAAATCTCTTTTGCTTAATTTTTACAATTTGTATTCTTATCCTCACATATCGACTTTTTATGCTCCCATTTCTTCCGTCCTGTTTCGAAGTAATCACCAAAGTGAAGATGCTTGACTTACACTAATGACTTTTCCGAATGTGTGTACACGCGGTACACACATTCGGAAATAGCCTCCATTTCAAATAGACATAAGCATTATTTTAAAGAGATAGCGACGTAAAAAAAGTAAAGTTATGTTTATTGTGTAGAGTATAAGGATGAACATTTTGAAAGTTTTAGTTTAAATCCATATATCAGATGAAAGAAAATGTGATCATTACAGTGAGTAAATCGGTGTCTCATTCTGTGCCAGAGAACTGGATCGTTATTGAGTACATGAAAACATTAGAAATTATGAAAATGTTGAACATTCAAAACTGGAATTGTAAACATTGGCAACAAAACAACAAAAAGAAAATGGTACCATTGGTTTTTGGTACCGTCAAAACAACGTATACTGAACTGTATGATTTTCTTAATACTCTGCCAACAACGGCTTCATCTAGACCAAAGAATATCACCATTAGAGCGTGCAAAACTGGAACTATACTGCCTGTCAGACAATTTACGTTTTGTGCTCTTTCGACAAAACAGTTCAATTCGTTTAAAGCGGACCGAATATGCTTGTAGGTTCGGCCTGTCAGTGATTATTCTATTGTTCCCTACCCTTGTCAGATTTAAACCCAACTCAAAATATATGTGATACTGTACACAATAAACTATACACTAAATTCCTTTCAGCTATATCTAACAACCACAATTCAATTATGAACAGTTGCAGAGTGTGTCTTCATAGTTACATCCACGCAATAACAGCGTACACGTCATGCCGTCTTTTTATTTATGAAAAAGTTGGAGATACACATTATTATTTAGCTGTCTAATATTTTACACATTAATTTTGTAAGAGATCTGAAAATATTCGTCATATATAACCATATGTTAATCATATATTAATCATTAAAAATGTTTGCCAAAACCCACATTTTATTTCCTATAATTTCTATGAATTTGTGATAATTGATGACACAAAATTAGTATTTAACCAAACAGGGGGATGTTTATTTGCTCTGACAATTGATTTTACATAACGGCGTAAAAGAGCAAAATGAGGAGAGAAGCTAAATGAAGATCACGAATATAATGAAAGAAAAGAAAACTCGATATCAGAACATATTATGTTCTAAGTTTTAACTGCTACAATATGTGATTTCTTAGAATAAAAATCATTAAAAGTTTATGTTTTCGGAACCAGCATCACTCTCATCTTGTTAGTTGCTATACATTAAATGTGGAAATATTTGCGACTTTGAAGATGCGCATCAAACGAATTAAACAGTTTTTAAGTCCAGTCAGATTTGGAAGAAATGACTAGCAACTTCTTTGAAGAAAAGCAAGCCATCATATGGTAAAAATAAGAATGAGGCAAGGCTTTTTTTCGTTTAAGAACAGAAAAATATCCAGATGATAAAAGAATAATAATTAACAACTTCTGAACAGTTAGCTATGATCCCCCTATGGTGTTTCTTTAACGTATTTTGTACCAGGTTGTTTGTGTAAGAATGTATTTTGTGTTTATTACCAAAAAGAGGCAATTACTAACTCCATGTTGAGAGTATCATTAGGAGATAACCCTATTAGGAAATGTTTGGGCTTCTTAATCGCTTCCAGAAGGAATGTCTATAACACAACACTTTTGAAGATCAAGTAGCGAGTGTAAGTTGTCATCCATTAAGAAATAATAGGAAATATCAAATGTTAAAAACGAAAAAATATTCACGCAAAAGTAACAAAAATTGAGATAGATAAAAACTGATTATATATAAATGTACCAACAATTATGGGTACAAATCTAACCATCATATTTCAATGTTTTCTCTGCAAAGCAAATGCGAACCTCATCTGACAAGCATTCTTGTTTGATTTTCTCTTTTGAATCGTTTAGCAAGAGATGGAATACAAAATCCCAGAATAGTATTTTTGATTTTTAGCCTTTGCTTTCGGCTAATACCATTTGTTTTCTTGGTCGAATATTAACATTGTTTTCGTGCTTTTGTCTACAAATTCAGTATTTCCAGCTTTTTCACTGGGTTTTCTTTATTTTCACGATGCATTTGTCCTTGTCTACAATGGTAATACTTTCTGCTTCAATATTCATTTATCTTCTATGAACAATATCCATAAAATTTTGTCGTTTCTATTTTTTCAAATCTCCGTAGAATATTCACCTACTACCAATATTTATTGTTTGCTGTATTCATCAATATTCACACGTTTGTGGACCTTTTATCCCCCACTAGCAATTTTTTTGGATGTTTGCAAAATCGAGCTTTTATACATGATTATAATAAACTATAAACTATAGAACTTATTATTGAATGTATGCTATATCAGTGATACAAATGAGTTAAAGTGTGGCGTGATTTTGTGTGTTTTTGTGTTTGTGTGTGCGTGCGTGTATGTACAAAATTGTATGAAACTTAACTTACTGGAAGATATTTTTACAATATATGATTTTGAACTTAAATTTGTAATTTAGTATTAGTTTCTGTCTATATCATACAATACGCAAAAGAGTTTAACAATACTACGATTACATTGTAAACCAATACAGGAAATCGCTACAAATATAACACTACCATATAACGAAATACTCCCAATATTCCAACCAATGATAGCTCAACAATCTTTTTAAAAATAATCACATTTATTTTAAACGATTTCATTTTTATAATCATCTTTTTTTTGTTATCATTTGTTGTTTACCTCGTTTGTTATTAGTAGCTGGCATGGATTTAATGATATGGTTGAATTTCAAAGTCCTTTCTTCAATTTCACGGGTAGCTTTTGGTTTGTGAATATAACAGCGATTTACATTTTATAATCATCGTTATGAAAATTATTACACTGATGACATAATCGTTGATGATGATAATGATAATAATGTCGTTTGCAGTTATGATGCTCAATGAATATTGCTGATAATGATCTGAAATGATGACAAAATGGTGATTCTACTTTCCTTAAAAACTACTATTCATGATAATAATTCTATAGCAGAAATCAGTTTTTCTACATTCTTATTGTAATGTTAAATATTTCTATAATCCAAATCTGGTTAAATAACATTCAAAAATATAAAAAGGCCTATTTAAAAATTTTATGCTGTTTTCCCTAAAATGCGTGCAGAGTGAAAAGAAAAAAAAAGAACTGTAACAGTAACTTATATTCACCGAGAATGTCAACATTTTAATCAGAAACCCCACCAAAATTCATGTTTTAATCAGGAATAGATGCTGACGTTTGCCTCGTGGTACAATTTGTCTTCAATAGAAAATCTGTTATTTTCTTGCTTAAAATTCTCAGATTAACTGGAAGCCACAATATACATTTAACTTCAAACTAATCCATGCAAAAAAAAAAAAAAGATAATTTTTGAATTTTAATGACTTTGAATGATTATGTTAAACAGGTAAAAATAATATAACTGCTGACTCAGTTACCTTTCTTGTACATCGCCATTTTTCTTTCTCCTTTTTTCACTTTATCGCTATTTTTGGTTGTGGTAGTGTTAACAGTAGTAAATATAACCATATTTCAAGCAAGTATTAAGTGAGTTCTGAAGAAATGTTGCAACACCATTTACATTTTTGCATTTTTATCAATGTTTTTGTCTTTAATATAATTGTCATTTTCTTTAATGTGTGATTTCTATTAGGTTGGTGCAAAAATAATGACGTAATAATGTCGTTTTTTGACGTATACGTCAAAAAACGACATTATTACGTCATTATTTTTGCACCAACCTAATATTATTTTCTTCATTGACCATTAATAATGAAGGTGTGCCTTATGGATTTATATATTTATGTTTGTGTGGTTCAGTTTTCTCGTTTAGATTTATTTTGTGGACAATTATTATATTTAAGCGTATTTTCTTTGTCTATTCTGTACTATTTCCTGACCTTCATGGAACAGATAATGTATGACTGAAAATATAAGTATGAAAAGTAAGACGCGTTAAAGTAGAATATTTTTTCAAATTTTTTCACTGTTAAAATTCCTATTTATGTTGGTGTGAAATAAAGAAATGACTACATAAATCAATGAGCAGATTATAATTTGAATTAGTTAACTCTCAAACTGATTCTCTCGTCATAATAATAGTAAAAAAAATGTTTAAATCAGTAAGAATTAAAATATTTTGTTTCTGAGCAGACACGTCTACTTGGACGACCAGGTAATCTCCCTTGCACATTAGGATCGTCCGCAGGATGGTATTATCAAGGCAAATCGACGACAATGAGATTCGAAATTGGCTTATATGATTGGAACACTGACGTTCTAACCACTTGGCCATACGGCCATTTTTAATTTGACGTCCCGTATTTGCAGAGTACAGTTTCGATGTACGAATCTCTGGGTTATGGACTTAGCATGCTTCTACTGCGCCACTCTGCTTAACTCATCCTAACTCATCCAGTGATTTATCTCATTGAGGTCGAGATCAGATAGCAGAATCAAACTTCGTCGTCAGTAGTTAATTCTTTGGTAGTCACTAGGATGAACACGCTCGCTATCCTAGCACCGTGAGTCCATTTTCTGGTTTCGGTTGAGACTTTGGTGGTTGCCAAAGAAAAACAAAATCCAGAAAGCAACAAACTTGATCTTTTCTGGAAGCTACTACGGAAGAAGAATAACAGTAATATAATATACAATCAGGTAATTCAGTAGTGCAAAAAGACATCCACAGAGAATGAAGAATTGTCATACTTAGTTGAAAATACAAGGATATATACGACAGTAATATTGGCATCACCAGTAAAAAAAATCCGCTATAAATTTTACATCAACAGATCAACTGTAGCTAATTCATGAAATGTAATTTTACTATAGAATAAATGTTTATAAATTTATATGTACATGAGAGTATGTGTGCGTGTGGCGTGCACCAATAGCTAGAAATATCGCAAGAGATGAGAATAAAACTTGGTAAACAACAAATAACGGTGTTGTTTAGAATGGATTTTAGATTAAACCGGATAATAAATACGGATGCATTTGACTTGAAAGAATTTAGCTACACCTACATTGCTATGTTTATGTATAAATATTTTGAAACATGATTTTACTCCCTGTTTTCAATATTTTAAACTTATTGTAAACTGCTTAACGTAAGTCTATGCTTGGTTTGATAACTTTTGCATTAAATTATTGAAGTTCCTTTCGTAATTTAAATGTTTTCAATAGTTGTGGAATTTCTTTTAGTTTTTACTTGCATATTGTTTTCAAACCTACAGTCTATATCATTGTTTTCTTGTGCATGTGTGTTCTTCTGTGTCTGTGTGCTCGTTTGTGTGCGTATATGTATCTGCAAGCACGGGTTTATATATGCGAGTTCCAGAGTGGGGGTGAGATGGAGGGGGAGAGATGTAGTGATGGGGAGAGTGGGAGTGGGAGGGAGAGAGAGAAAGAGAGGAGAGTGAGTAACCTAACAATTAAAGCACAGAAAGTATCCCTGTGACGATCATGATCTATGCGCAATGGTACACCTGCACCGATCTGGTCTGTTTGTTTATATGACTTGTCACAGTGATGCGTCAGTCTTTCCCAAGAGAATGCGATAAATAAACAGTACATTCCAAACAACAAATATAAATAAAATAGTGTTAATAATGAAATAAACATTGAATAATACCATAAGGCTTTAAAATGAAATTTAAAGGCAGTTAAAAGGTCGAAATGCGTGGAGAATAAAAGAAGATGGAGAATCTGTTAAAGGATGAGGAAGTAAAGAACAAAAGAATTGAAATAAGAAGGAAATATTACAGTTTAGAAGAGAATGAAATGTTACGTGGAAAAAGATTAGTTGAAATTAATATAGATGATAAAGAGAGGCTATAAATTAAGCAACAGCAAGAAATAAGGCAAAACCGTTCTTAGAAAAATATTAAAATATAAGAAAAAAGAAAGGCGAAAATGAACTTTTAGAAACAAAAGTTAAGTAGGAAAGAAAAAAGGTAAAGGATTGAAAAGAAGGTAGAAGTTACTGAAGAAAGAAGAAAAAAAGTAAACTAAGAAAAGGTAGTGATGAATGAGATTGAAAAGCAAATATAAGGATTAGGATTAAAAGTACAAAACTATGAAATGAAGGATTAGGTAGAAACAAAGAGTTAAAAAGAATTTGTATACACTTAGTAAATTAATGGAAAAGAAATGTAGAAGAATCCAAGAAAGAGTAATCTATTTCTTCATTCTATATAATTCATATATGATGAAATAAAAAAAATAGGTTTCAGTCACTATTATTATACATTTTCTCCTTGTATGAGGAACAACAATCGAGTTGTATAATAAAATTTTACACGAACATTTCCCATTGAACAATTAAATAATTTAATTGTTCAATGGGAAATTAATTTAATTTAATTTAAAGCTGAAATTTACTTTGTATATTTATATAAATTCAGGGTGTGATGGATAAATTTTCGTCTAAATTACACAAAAATGAAAATAACACTGACATCTCACTTTAACAGCTATATTTACAAAAAATACACAAAAATATCTTGAGTAAATTATCTTAAGAGTAAATTTATTCAGTAAAAATCGCCATTAGCTTCAATCACTGCCTCTAAACGACTCCGGAATCTCCTGCAACTCTTCTAGGCGATCTCCTTGTTTAAGTTGTTGAATGCTGTCATAATCCTTGCCGTCAGATAATTTTTGGTGTTACAAGGAGTTTTGTTGCTCAACTGCGCCCCACACATAATAACCAAGAAGGTTGCTGTCTGGGGAGTTATGTGGCCAGATGTAAGTTGTGATATGGTCTCAGAAATTGTCTGACAGCAATGACTGTATTCTTCTGCTTGTGTGACATGATGAAGAGTCCTGTTGCCAGATATGTGGTCTTCCAGCAGCCACTCTCTTGACCAGGGCAGCACTACTTCAAGACACTTGATGTAGGCCTCACCAACAAATTCGAGAGTTCTTTTTCTTATGAGAACAATCAGAATGAGTTTTGCGAGCTTCCGTACCATTCCAATCACCATTAGACTCATCCAACTCTTTCCGAATCATTTGCACGCAAACACTCTGAAATGTTCGTATTAAAACTTCTGGCGGGAATGCCAAGCAGTACAACATGCGTTTTCTAAATTTCTGGCGGAGTGAATTGTGTCATGGTGTTCTTTTTCTCACAGACGGTCCCCAAATGACCTTACTGTACTGCGCAGTCGATAAACAAACAACCATATGCGTGAAATTAAAATATAAAATGGCGACAATTTACCTATTGCACTTGTATAAATATAACCTAACAATTTTATCACCATTGTGAAAACATCTAAATACATAATAAAATCTGACATTGTATTTAATAATCACGCCGGCACACTTTCCGTTTTTGAAACTTTCATCCAATAACATGCAGGCATTCATTTGGTTTGGTATAAATTTTGAATGTTGTGCTATTGGTGTGTGGATTTAGCATACTAATTCCGTATCCACTTGAAATTCCATTTTATGCCTGCTTATTCAGTTGTATTGAAAATGGATTTTGCCACATTTTCACTTTTTAGCGCATCATCTTAAATGCACATATAATGTTCTGTTTAATATATAATTAGTATTTTGAGAATATCTTATTGCAATACATTGTAAGCGGTGTCACAAATGAATATTTTGAAAATTTGAGTAAATATATTTTGACATTATTCGGGCGTTTCTTATATTTGAATTAAAATTAAAATATGTGTTCTATTTTTTAAACTGATTAAATTAAACCGAGTACTACATTTTCAAGTTGACTCACTTGGAAATTTGCGCAAGTTAGACATGAATATGAATTTCACGCTGATTTGTTATATAATTTGCTTAGCTATTACTAACATTATTTTGTACTTATTCAGTTTACACTGAGTGATCAAGTGGCAGCAAGTTTCCACAATGTTACAGTATTCTTAGCATTAATATTCTTAGTATTAATATTCTTACTATTAGTATTCTACTTCATTTTCTAATACTGTAGTTCGGCTGATTTTCATTGTTTCTCTTATTTTCTATTCTTTCAACATCTTTCTTCGGAAATGTTCAATAATCAAGGTCAAAAGTCAAGATATTTTTCCGATTTCATTATTTTAAAATTCTATTCTGCGGTTTGCTGAAACGGCGAAATTCCCGTTCTTATATTTGTTCGTCTTCACGACAATTGGATTTGGTAATCTCCCCTGTATTAAGTTATCAAGCTTTTAAGTCTTTTATTCTATGTAACGGCTTCTAGGTTGTGCAATTACCAGTGGTTTGCATCCTCAAATCCTATTTGTTTGTACAATACCCAACGGATCACCTTTTTTACGCAGTCATGCCTATTTTTATATCCTTAAGTTAGTTTGGTGAATTTGCATAGTGCAATCTCTTTACAACATTGCCAAAATTTACTATTCCATTTTGTACTTAATATGGTTTGTACTTGACTGCAATTAATGCACATTCAATTTCTCTGTTATATATTCTTTTCGGAATACTGTACATATTATTAGGTTGGTGCAAAAATAATGACGTAATAATGTCGTTTTTTGACGTATTTTTTAACGTCAAAAACGACATTGTTACGTCATTATTTTTGCACCAACCTAATATCTCCACCGCAATTCCATTGGTTTATCTCGTGAAACATCCGAGTTGTTTTGGTTTATCTTTTTTATTTTTTCAGATAACAATTTTATGCTCAACTTTCGGTTGATTTGTTATTGAATCCTTTAAAATTATAATTTTTTTCATTTTCAAAGCAATTTCAGCGACCTCACTATCACCGCATGAAATATTGATTAAATTCCAATGAGTACGTAGATTTATTGACTACATGTTTGAAAAAAGGTTCAATGATTTGCATATTTTTCGTTATATTTAATGTTAGCAATCGTTTTGCAGCCTTTTAGTTACGATCCGCTAGTGTTTGTGCATATATAAAAAGCAACTTTTGTAACAAAAATATTTTCAAATTAGTGAAAGTGAGATATAATTAGATGATATGCTTGAGAAAAAATGTCTTTTTTAAAAAATATTTAAAAAAAATATTTTCCTTCTATTATTCATTCGTACAACTGTGAACATATTCTTGATCTTATGTTGGCGTATTTACCACAATGAAAACACTCATTTGTAGAAACACTTCAGTTCTCGATTCCGGAAAGCTTTATGCGATTGTAAATATTCATCTGGAAATTCAACAAACTTGGCACATCGTTTCTAAAGTTTCCTTAATCCTTCCAAAAAAATATCCTGATGTTTCATCATTAAAATACAGCTTTACTATTGTCATCTTCGAACATTTCCTTGTTTTCGAACTTCTTTTAATGATTGAAAACAGGAAATAGTAAGATAGAGCAAGATCAGGGATCTGAGGTGGGTGGTCTTAACCAAGCAAATCTTCAAAACAGGCATCGTCATACCAGCCTTAGGAGCAGGCGCATTGCCCCGCAAAAAAAGAGAACACCTTTCCGCAGCTCTTCTTACTCTTTTGATACTCCTTTAAGACCAATAAATGAAATTAGAGTAGCGTTCCTACTGAAGGTGACCATCTTTATCATTAAAAAAAGAAATACCGTGGTCCTGACCTTCCCTGCAGAATTTTGTGTTTTGAATTACTTCGACATCGAGGAAATCATTGAAACTGTTTCCGAAATATAATGGTGCAACATTGTTCCATCAGTAATAACAAGTCTTATCAAGATACGTCCAGGTTGCTAAAAATGCTGCGAAATGAACATGATCTCGTTTCTGGGTGGCGTTCAAACATTTAGCAGTCACTTGGCTGATAGATTCTGCATGCCAAATGACCCATCAATTGTAAATTCAACGTATTCCATGGATGTCTCCAGATTCTCAGCAATTCTTTTGGACGAGATTATTCGATCGGACAAAATCAGGTCTGGAACACTGAAAGATTTACAGAGTTTATAACATTGAAGGTCTCCCAAACCGTACTGCACTTTAGGTTATAAAACAACTGCGCTGAGAGCTGGTACTGACCTTCTTCTTAACTGGGTAAGGTCGATGACGGGTAGTTGTTATCAAATGTTGCATCAGGTTTTTTCTGAAATGTTCTTCTGCAGGAAAAGTCACTTCATGACGGTTCGAATTTTAACACTTGAAAATTTAACATTTTCCGTTAACGTAATTCAGTCAATGATCTGAAACAACTTAAAAAAAATGAGTGCAACTATCCTGCAAATTAGTATTTTATCATATAAAAGAAAAGTCTTTATAGCTTTAGTGACAAAATAATTCGGAGTTTTGAATGTGAGTCAGCCTTTGCTGTAGCATCATCTTGTATATGAAACCTTACAAAAGGTGAAGAATAACAAATAAATATCAAATGACACCTAAAGCCAATTTCACAAATAAAAATGTCAGAGATAACAGAAAGAGAGTAGATACGTTTAAAAGTTATTAACAGTCAAGAGACGACATATATCCGAATTTTTTATCGAAGAAAATAAGACATTTTTTTGTTGTTCTTTCCCTTTCACCATTTTTTGTTGTTCTTTCCCTTTCACCATTGAGCTGCAAAAACTATAAATCATTGAATCTATTCCCATGAGCCAATAAAATAATTAACACTCAAGATGTTGATACTTGGTGTATAAATTTATTTCTTTTGTTCTTTTTTTTCCTGCTTTGTATAAATCAAACACACGCAGTCCAATATAATCATTAGTCCAATGTAAGGTAGCTATCTCGACAAAGAACAAAACATGTATTAAATATTTATAATGAATTTTGTTTTGAAGGGTACATTAAACTCATAGCTTCCAACTACATTTAACTGGAATCTAGAGATTGGCTAAAAACAATCGCACTTGCATAATGAATGCCAAGTCTTGGCATAAACGTATTTTTTAGTCTGTTGTCATGGTCTTGGAGTTGGATTTGTTCATTATAATGGTTACGTTTATCTGGTAAACAGGGTATCAGTTTTGGAATAATTATATGCTTTTAAAATCACAATGTCTGTTTAATTGTTAAAGAAACTTTTGTATTCTGTTTTGAAATTTATTACTGATAGTACCTGACCTGCACCAATAAAATTAAAAAAAGATGCTGAAATAAGAACCAGGGCCGATTATATTCTTGCAGATGGAAGATTTTGACTAGACACATAACAGAGGAAATAAACCACGTTATGGTTTGCACAGCATGTCTACCGGAAAAAAGGATGCAAAAGAGAAACGAAAGAAACAGATGACCTGCTCTAGATTAAACAAGCAGTGGTAAGATCCATTGTTCATTGATAACTGGAAAATAGACCTGACTGCAGATGAAAAAGCCTTATTAGTTGATCAAAAGATTAATTTTTCTGAGGTTTTCCATTCTCTCTCTCTCATAGCCCTTATATCATTGGATTTAAACTTGAAAACTGTAAAAGAAACCAATTGAACAGCACCAAAGTGGAAGGCTGCCAACTTACGTCAATGGATGAGTTCAAATTAAAAGCTAAGAACAAAAAAGGAATGAAAATTAGTAACATTGATGAAAATAATCAAAAACTAAAGGCGAATCGTATGAGAATGGAAATCTGGTGAAAGTAATTCACTCGAGAAGTTTATGTAAAAAAGAAAAAAATTCTGATTACAGATAAAAAAGTTTCGTAGCTATTAAGATGAAATTGTCAGCCAACAAATGATTAAGCGAATTAAAAATAAAAGACCGATGTAAATACCTAAGATTATTCGAATGCGACATAGATCCATAGTAAAGCACATTGAAAGAAAAGAAATGATAAAAAAGTATTTCAGAAGTATTAGAAAAGATTGAAAACAAAGCTAAACTACATAAATCTTATAAAGGCGGTGACCAATTGGGCAGTATCAATAGAGACTGGTGCCTTCACCAGGGCTTGACAAGCGTGAACCTCAGATTAATGTATAAGTGAACCAGGACAACTAATGACCAATCACAAGTTTTTGTACCTAGGTGAGATACTGATATAAAAAGAAACGAAGAAGTTAGAGAATTCATCAGCATCGAGTACAGTGCACAAATAGTCGCGAAAATATACAAACTGGGCGAAACAGGGCAACAAGAGATAAAAAGGAAAAGAAACGCGTGAACGTTGATTAATAAGGCCAAAAAAGGAGGCAAAAACACTTTTCCATGAAAATTTAAAATGCAGAAATAAATCATTATAAACAAAGAATATATAGATGATAATTACCCCCCCCCAAAAAAAAAAATAAACAAAGAAACCAACCAAATAGATGGTGATTTTGATTGTTTCAATTCCGAAGTGACGCATCAAGTTAAAGCACATCAGACGAAAACAGAATCCCTAAAAAATTAAAATGAGAAAATGCATAAAATATAAAAATGAGACCGTTAAAGAATTGTTGAGACATAGCGTAAAATTAAGATTTAAATAGATCTGCTGTTACTGAATCTCCAGCAATAACAATTTCACGTGACCATGCAAGTACATATAGTAGTAGTAGTAGTAGTAGTAGTAGTAGTAATTCATGTGCCGTGAGAAATGATGTTTTTCAAAGCTCTGAAATATTCAATGGTTTTATTCTAACAGATCAAACGTAGATATAAACTCCAAATATTATATATTATAAACAATTTAAATTTTGATTTAACATTATGAATTAATTTCAATTAATAAACATCAGCCATTTATAAACAAATTATAAATATGAACAATTTTATAAATTATTGGCCAATTATTCTTGTTTATATTATAATTAATATATTTCACAGAAATGTTAATTGTAAATATATATGTTATAAAAAGTTTAAATTCTTTCAATTTATACATATTCATTAGCATTACGAGTCATTTTTTATATTTTGTTTATAATAAGTACTTTAATATATATATATATATATATATATATATATATATATATATATATATACTTGTCCGACATTTGGATATTTTTTTCATTATGATCTAAGATTTCGGCTCTTCAGATTTCATATAACCACTCTGAAGATGGCTCATGTGAGCCGAAAGCTTAGATAAAGGAACAGCATAATAAAAAACATCCAAATGTTGGACAATTTTTGTCTTTATTGCCTCTTGAAATTAAAGCAACTATACAAAGTTTAGAACGGCTCATGATCAAACATAATAGATATCGTTGTCTGTTATATATGACAATATATGTTTGAATATATATATATATATATATATATATATATATATATATATATATATATATATATATATATATATATATATATATATATATATATATATATATATATATATATATATATAAGCTCTTCATTCAAATAAGTTTGATTAAAAAGAACCAACAAGTTTTGTCAGTTTAATTATTTATTCTATTTTTCCAATTTTCGGGTAAGGTGGTGAGTATTGTTCTTGAATTTGTGGATAAACTGTTCGAAGTTCATATTTTATTACTTTTGTTCAAGTATTTTCGTTTTTTGCAGTCATTATCGAGAACAGATGTGATATCTGTAGCTGAAATTCCTTTGCATCCTTATACAGCTGGACGTTAGAAATGGACTAACGTGACGTCATTGTCAACGGCTATTGGGAGTGGGGTCACACAAAATGAATGCGATATATTTATTAATTTAATTGAAATTTTTATTTATTATTATTACTAGCAGCATTACCCGGCGTTGCCTGGGTTTATTCAAAAAAAGATCACGAACCTCATCCCATCTGTAAAGTTAAAATAAAAAAGATTTTTCTTTAGTGCCTCTCATCTATATGGCGAAAAATTATAATGACATGAAGTGTGAAAACATTTATAACAGGAGAAATTTGTTTTTTACAGAAGCACAGGAGATACAAAAATTTTGTCAGCAAATGAAGAGTACATTAATCGCAATCGATCTTCAAAAATTGTTGAGGAGAAATGCTTTGTTGGCAGCTTTTCTCAAACTACATCGAATGAACAACATGCATTGGAAGGAGAAGAAATTAGACAAAGACTTCTCCTAGTAGCCATGCCAAGGCTGAAAATAAATGTTCACAAAGATTGTACAGAATTATTCTTTGCCCCTCAGTTTCGACAGTTCGAAAGTCATTTATCCTCCAACATTTTTCGACAAGATCGATTGCGATTAACTGTACACTTCATTTGCTGACAAAATTTTTGTATCTCCTGTGCTTCTGGTAAAAAACAAATTTCTCCTGTTATAAATGTTTCACACTTCATGTCATTATAATTTTTCGCCATATAGATAGAGTCCAAGTAAAGGATTTTCTTTCTTGCCTTGGCTTTACTGTCAGGCTGGAGTTGGAGGGGTTTGGCTAAGCTTTTTGAATAACAATTAAGTAATCAATTAAAAAGCAAGAATATTATACACATTAATGGAAATATAGCCACAATAAATTAAATGCAAGTTTATAAGAGAGACCACGGGAATGTGGTAAACAATTATAAGCAAGGTCATAGTTAGGATTTATCTAAAAATAGACTACCAAAAACGTTCTACTGATAAAAATAAAAATTAACGTGCGGCTAGAAACCTACTCACTATGAACGTTAAAACGTACACGTTAAGTTTAGCATAATTATAAATGAATCGAAAGAGGGTCTTTACATTATTATAAGTGCATTTTTCAGAATAAAACTGTCAAATTTTATGGCTCAAGTTTCCAAATATATGAGTTAGTAAGCATAATTTAAACACTGATTAGAAGATGATAAACACATAATTAAAAATTGGCATTTACGCTTAAACTTTTTTAATAATATGATTTTCACAAATTTAAATTTAAAGTACCAAAAATTCAAAATATACATGCATGAAGGTAGCCTACCGTTTTACTGGATGACAACTTTGATGCGAATGAAATTTTTTGCATTTATTTCATTACATAGCATTAATGAAAATTTTTGCGCACATTAAATATCTAATATGAACTTCAAGATACCTTCTATTGTGAATGTTATTTTATTTATTTTGTATAATAATATCTTCTAGCTTTTAAGTCTTTCCTTGCATTAGGTTCTTTAGAGTATTTTGGTGTTAGCTACTAATATTTGTCTTACGTTGATAGTTGTACTTTGGTCGTTCATGATATGCTGGACAATGTGTTCACGGATTGCACTAAGTTTCGAGTGGTGACAGGTCAATCCGCGAGAGGCTGTGGCGTATATGTGTCCAATGTTTAATGATTTTGATTATTGCATTCTCCCAGGGATGGGGGGAGCTTAAACCTTATTTTTTACATCGGGGGTGGGGGATTTATAAGGTCAGGTGCTGTTTATCATAATTAAATTAGACATTTTAAACTTTTTCTAGTAGATGATAAATTTTACGTGATCATTGAGTGATATGTACCGGAGATTTATGTTTTTAATTAGAATAAATTTGATTATGAAAGAATAAGTTAATGGCCTGTTTATTTTTGTCTGCTTCGGGGAAGATTCTGGTATTATTTTTATTAAATTTTACATATGCACCACACACTCTTGCAGATTGTCATTGCTACTTGTATTCTCAATTTTATTATTGTTAACTATAATAGTTAATATTAATATATTATTAATTTGATTTCTAACCAGAGAATTTATTTGCAGTGTAATTACAGCGCACGTTTGCCACTGAAAAATAGTATCTTTCATCCGTTGAAAGGAAAATTCGGTTCTGAAACGACCACTAGAGCTTGGAAAAATTGCATCTCACGCAGACAAAATAAAACAAGTGGACAGGAGAGGTTGTTAAGAGAGGATGCCTGCAATATGCCCTGACGCATCATTTCTTTTCATTTCCAAAGTCCAATCGGTCACACATTGCCAAATTCTAATAGACATGTCAGATTTCTCTGATGAATGAATACGACGAAAATTATAGGAAAGGGGAGAAAAAAAGAACAACAGCTAAAAGGCATGCAATAACAAAAGTCATTGGACTGAAGCTGTAGTCATGCGGGTTCTCTGAGGTGGAACAAATCGTGTCATTCACCGAAGAAATTATATTCTATGGGGTCAGTCCGTGTGTAAAAAAAGGTAATATTTAAATCTATTCGCATCTACTAGGTTGCGTAAATTTTATGTAATTTTCAAGAAAATAGCTATGGGTTCTTGTATAAGATTGTATTAATTATCAAATAATTAATCAATAATAATAATAATAATAATAATAATAATAATAATAATAATACGGGCGCTTTCTGAAGCAAGCCAAACAATTTGCTAAGCAAACATACCATTTTGAAGAGAGGTTAAATTTTACAATAAGAATGTATGGCTATAAAACAAAACTATCATCGAAGAAGAAAGAAATCTCCAAAATGAAGAATTCAAACTTAACAGATAATATATTTAAAGATACAGAAAATAAATTCTGAAAGTTGTTGAAATACCATTGATCCCACCTACTTCGAATGATAATAAAGATTTAAGCAAGAAAGCGGGAAAATCGATAAAACTGAATGAATAATATTAGAGGAGAAAAAAATATTCGCAACCCTAACGAATATAAACTCGAAATAATAAAAAATTGATACTGATAAACTTATAAATGCAATGCTGAAGAAAATCGCTGAAACTAACCACTTAATGATTTGCAATATAAAAAGTCAGCACTTTATAACACAATATAACAAGTACTTAAAAACGAAATGTGAAATGAGACTTGAACACAAATTAATATTTATATAGAAAAAAAAAATAACTAATAAGAATGACAAAAATATTAAGATTCAACCAGGTTGAAAAAAAAAAAAAAAAACTTCCCCAAAGCACTGGGAGCAGTAATAGTAGAAATAAACAAAGAAAAATAGTTAAAACGGATTTACGTGATACATACTCAAATGAGAAAAAAGTGGGTAACAATGCGCGCTATAAGTGAAATTAACGTCTTTTATTAGAAAGTTATAAAAGTATGGAGAGCAATACATTAGAAAAGTGAAACATAGAAACGAATTACTTGGAATCGAGGGCGTAATTCAGATAAAATAATATATGGATGAACAGTTTTCTAAGGAAGATTGCAAATTTAAAAGACAATGCCACAATGGAATCTCTGGATTCTAGTGCAGGAGATTTGCGTATATTCACAAAACTTAGACATAAAATTATGCAAATGCCTGATGACTCATGTAAAATGACACCCCTCGCCAAAAAAAAAAAAAAAAAAGGAAAAAAAAAAAAATAAAAAAAAAATAATAATAACTATAGGCATCTAACGTGTTGAAAATCCTCACATGACAACTTGTGGAAGAATACTACTCATTGGAAAATCATGGGTACCTCGACGTGGTGTAATGGTTGGAAAGCTTGTTTTGCCTGACCAGTTACAATTGAGTAGTGAGTTCGATCATCACTGGGTGCCTCATATTTTTTGCCTTGTTTCACATCTAAGCCGCGCTTAGAAAATCACTACTCACAAAGAGAGAAATCACTACTCTCAAAGAGAGAAATGTTGAAAATAAACAGTTTGAAATGACCTTAATATTTGTAGAAAAAAATCTCGAAAGATATTCCAACAAGAAAGTAAAAGCAAATTATCACATAGTTATAGTACAAGAAAGGCTGACATACATATGTGTGCATTCATGGAATTCACATGAAAAAAATCATTGTTGTTAAATTCATAACAACAGCAATAGAGATAATTCATAATAATTGCTACAGAGCAGAATTAGGGTTAGCTGAGATCAAAATAAGAAATAGAATGTTCCTTTTTTATTATTGATGTTGTTGGTATCTATAACTTCCCATCAATTATATCATGAAGTCATTTTGAAAAGTCCTCTCAGTTGTAAGTTTCATTTATGACGCCAGTAATGTTAATATTGTTGTAACATTGTTTCATTTTTCTTTTATTTTCTTGATTATTTTGTAGTGTTACTGTTGATGTTTTAGTGTTGTTTCTATATTCTGTTATTTATAGCATTGCTATTATGATAATATTTGTAATACTAATTATCATAATACTATTTTAACAGCTTCCGATGCCCCTTCAGAGTTTTTGCAACATTTTTCGTCGTCTGTTACAACACTAGAAACACATGGTTTATACATTGGGCTGTATTTTTTTTTTTAAAAATGTCCTTGGAGTTAATAGTTAGATCTTTCTTCCTGCTTTCCTGAAGTAAATTGTTTAAGAGTTCTTTAAGTTTTATTTCTGAGTTTACTGTCAACAGTGTTATCTGAGTATTTTATTAAGTTTATTCCGCCGACGATAAATCGTGGTAGATCGTCTAGTTTTCTTAGGATCGTCTCACTCAATTGGTTAAATAAATCTAGTGATTTATCCTTGTTTTACTCCGTTTCCTATTATTGTTTATTGAGTAAGCTAGTTTTCTATCTACATGCACGATGTTGTTTCCCAGTAACGTTTACAGATTACTCGAATATCATTCTCAGCAAAAAATTTAACATTTCAAATACGTTTTTGTGTCATACCTTCCTTATCAACCGACCTTGTTTAATCTATGAGATATAGATTTATTTCGCCGTTATTTCATTTGTTATTTCCGTAATCGTATCAATACCTAAGTCAATAAAGCTGGTTCCATTTGGTCCTGCTGCTTGTTTAAATTTATACTGGTAAGATTTTAATGCATCAATTTCTTCCATAATTTTATCTATTATATCTTTCGTTCCTCTCGTGTCATAGAAGTGTTGTCTGTCTAATAATGGTGTTAGTTCTTCATCTACAAATTATCACTTAACGGTTAAGTATGTTTCCTCTGGGATCTGATGGATCTGGAGAGCTTTCCTGAAATTTATTTCCGTTTTAACTCGTACAATGTTGGCCAGGATACATTTCCTTGCTGAAACATGTATCAGAATATTATTGTCAATAAAAGGTGGAACTGTTTTTTCATGTGTTTATGTAAATGATACGCGACAAACTACTACTACAAACTACACCCAGCAGAAGATGATTTCTGAAAAAATAAAATTTAAAATTCTAGCAATAAAATAAATTTAAAATTTCACAACTGTAAGTGAGATAAAATTTCATAAGAGTGGTACCTAATTTTTACGTACATCTTTTGAAATTTTATGGTATTTTTATTATTAATTTTTATATCTAAGCTATGAAAAAATTCCCAACTGAGATAATATAAAAATAATTAAAAATAATACCATAAAATTTCATAAATAAGAGAGGTACTTCGCTCATTTTCATGAAATATTTTTATTAATTTTATTCAATTAATTTTTAATTTTCCTTATTTTTAATATTAATTGTTATAATATGATAGTTTTGAAATTGTGAAATTTTTGTGTTAATTATGTAATCATTTATACTTTTTATTTTATTTAATCAAAGTCCAGTAAAAATAGAAGTGTAAAATTAACAATAACTGCTATGGAATTGATTTTAGAGACTTTCGTGAAAATTTGGTGGCCCGTTTTTGAAAATATTCTAACGAAGTTATCTCCAAAGCCTGAATTACTGTTTCTGTCACCTCAAATGGAAACTAAAAAAGAAAATAATTAATAATTGCAGTATGTCTATCACTGAAAAACAATAAATTAATTATATTAAAAAAAATTAAAATAAAATATTAGTGAAATAAGACGTTAAAAATAAGCTTTTGAAAATGCGACGATGATGGTCAGTCAGAGAATTCAACATGTGTTCGCAATACGAAAACTAAAATTTACTGAGGTCAGTTTATTTTCGTCAGGAGAAACAATTCTTAAGACATGTGGCATTAATATCACTTACGATCATCCATAAATTTGAAAAAAAAAATGTTTTCATGCACACTCAAAAAAAGTGTAAGATTCTTTTTTTAAAATACATGTGCGTCACAGATTGCAATAAGCTTTCAAATTCATGATTTGTAAAGATAGATCTACTTAAGAACAGCATTCCCTAAAATTTACGGATTGAAACTTAATTCTAAAATATTTATCTCATTTTGTATCTAAAATTGAAAAAAAAAAGAAGAAAACATTTCTTATAAAAATTCATTTTTCATTGGAAAATTATTTTGGCTTCAGACAATATTGCCCTTAACATATATTATTCAGAAAAGCCATTAAAAGCTTTTATAATTCACTAATGTATTAGTTTTATTGGGTTTTGTATGTTACGATTCAGAGCTGATTTTCAGTAACTGTGTGATTCGATTTTACAAAAAATCGATGATTTAAATTCTTAAAAGGCATCTTCTTTTTTACTAATATAATTAATAATAGTTACGCCGTTGAATTTCTCAGGTTTTCGTAAAATTAAGTAACAGATCTAAAAAAATATTTTTACGATGACCTTCTAAAAAACATGTCTAAAATAATTTCATTCATTTGTGAATAAGTTCTGAAAGTTTCATTAAAATCCGTCAATTATTTCATTTTTGCAAGAATTTGCCATACAATGTGTTTTTAACGTAAAAAAAAACGCTAAATTTCTTAATTATAATTCTGCTGACGAATTTTTAACTAACATTTTGAACGTTCCAAAAAGGAGGAAAAATTTAAGAAAATAATTAAAAAATATTTTCGTCTTTTCTCTTAATAATATTCTGATGAAGTTCTAAAGTACGAAACGCGTCACACGAAAAGTTTTTCACTTTCTCCTACATCTTTCCTTCAATATATATATATATATATATATATATTTAATGTTTTCATATCTTACTACAGTCTATGTTTATTGATAAATCTTTTTGTCTTAAGACATAAGATAACATAAGAAAGACTATTTTTATTTCTTGCATTGTTGCTTATAGAAGAAATAAAAGATTGAAAAATTATAAATCTTACAAAATCTCTTATATAACGAATTTTCCCCGTCTGTTGGTTTGTTTTTTAAATGGATTTCAGCTTAATTTAAAGCAAGAATTACCGCTGACCATGAAAGTAGGTATCAAATTTGAATATTTACTAATTATGTCGTCTGATGTAATAATTGAGTCAAACAGTTTAGAGATTCCATAAGAGATCATTTTTGGCAATTTCATATATTTATCTTATTAACTGCCAGTGACCGCTGACATCTGCCAACGATCAACAATAGTAAGTAGACAGCGTGAAAATAAATTAAGCAGTTCCTTATTTGATAATGATTGGTATTGTTTTATAGATTTAATTCCAAAGCTGTCTGGATGTCATTTCCAAGTAAACAATTACTTATATCCATGTTACTTACGATTTTGAACACATAATTGAATTGAACGCGTGACCTCCTGTACACCATTGTCAAAGAGTGAAATAAAAAAAAAACGACCAGTCAAAGGGAGAATTTTGTTGTAGAAAAGAAGAGAATCGCTCAAAGAACTAGATTGCAGATCGGATTTTTCAGATGTACCATTTATAAAATGTAGAAATTGTTGATCAGAAATCAGTGTAAATGTTACAGTTTCTTCTGAAAAGATAAATAAATATAGATTAAATCATTCTTACAGAAAATGAATATAGCGAAATATATCGTTTAGCAAATGATGCTTTACAAGACAAAAACAAAACAGAACAAAGCAAACAAACAACAACAACAACAAAAAAAAGACAACAACAACAAAAAAAAAAAGAAAGAAACACTCACAACTTCAGATATATCTACCTAGATTATATCAAGTGGGTATCGAAAGGTACTTGACCCTAGTTACTTCTCGTAATCTGATGAAATGATCACACATCAGTTTTTTGAAGCTAGAATCCAAGCCGGCCCAATTTTGTTGATATTTAAATTTAGGCACGAATATATGTTATTGTTCATAGATAAGTATATCTGTACCATTTTCTTTAAGAATAGGAAGATAATTTTCCGCTAACGCAAAGATAGTAGGATTTTATTATTTCTAGTGGAAGATTACTCAATCAAAACGGATATTATCAGGTATTATTTACCGTATTAAAAATTCTGTTGCAAATACGAATATGTTATCGTTTAAAATAATACACATACATGAAAAATGTTCATCTCATTTTATGTATTAATTCTATTTTGAAGTCACATTTCCCCGATAAGCGATTTAAATATAGCATGTGAAATCTTAATAATTCTTATAATTTTCGGTAGAGAGATTTTTCTGTAAATATCTCCAGCAATCCTCTTAAAACTTAAAGGAATTCGTAATTTTTTCCACCAACAAAACAATGGAAACAAAAATAGACAAAAGAATCAAACTGAGCAAGACCATTGTTCCTACAATCGTGCAAAATAACATAATCAGCTGTGGATGTTGATAATGAGGCCAGGGAAATGTGTACCGTGAATATTTCTACTCCAACATCCAAACATACCCCGAACATACAAAACCGCTATTGAAATCGAAACACAATGTAACTCATTAAAACATTACGCAGGAGAAGAAGGATAACAATTTAGCGTTTTAACACAGTATATTGTGGTCAGATGAAATAAAAATCAACCTATTTGGGTTTTAAATTATCCAACAACTTTGTTAGTCTCGTAGTTATGACAAAGAGTACAGGGAAACAGTTAAGCCTGGTTGTGCAAACACTATTAACTGCGGTTATATGGATTAGAGTAGCAAGGGTGAGCTTCATTCGTCGACGGAAATAGATTAAAACATTTCCTTCGATCAAACTTTTAGGTAAACTTTTACTACAATATAGCACTGATCCACTACATGTCTATTTACATTTATATCTTGGTCAGCCTATGAACTTTTCAGTCGATCGACGTAAGGTAATCTAACCAGAACAAATTCTGATTTCGCCTCTTCAATCTTCACAGTACTTCGTCTATGATATAAAAGAGCAAATTTTTCTGTACACTTATGGTAATTTTGGTCACACCAACAAATTGTGTTTGTTAACAGGAATTTTAAAAAAGGAAAAAGAGCATTAAATCTTCAAATTTGTATTTCCCATGCACACAAATTTTTAATTCATTTTGGCTGAAAGATTTTTTAAGCAAAGAGGGAAAGATTTTGGTGTTGCGAATTTGAAGAAGAAAATATTTAAAAAGTCTAAAGGAGAAAAAAACACCTGATTGTATAAGTGGTTGCCTTTTGACACCAAAGGAAAATGGTACACACATTTTTTTGCCTAAAAATATTGCTGAATTAGTTTTCAAAATCTAGCATAGCGTCGATGTAAGCTGATAAGTCAATGATTTTTCGCTTTCGAACAGTATTTGCATTTGTGAAAAAGAATATATACTTTTTCTACGTTTATTATATGAAAGTTATATACATTCCTAGATTGTGGTCCGGATCTATATAACACTCTATAAATCCACTATTAAAAAAAATAAAATTGATCAGAAATAATACTTGATAATATCTGTCTTGATTGTGTAAAGAACCACAATGAAGGGTACTGATAATTCCTCGCCCTGACCCTGACAAAACATTAGTTACTCGATGGATACTCCTTTTTCATGCCAAGCACTTTTCTTCATTGGTCGTAAAAATAATGAAATCTTCTTATGTCTGATTTAAAAGAAAATTAATTTTCGATTAAAACAGGGTTGGAATTTACTCATTTAAGATAAGATAATGTTATTTCTTTCACTTAGATTTTATGAGATTTTCACTTTATTTTTAATTTATGGATTCGTCAACCGAAATAAGTCCTCTTGTCTATTTTGAATCATGTATATTTTCTCTGTGTAGTATATTTGAATATATTTTTGTGCGGATACACGTCAATATTAATAAAGAGTATATACTGTAAATATGCACTCCCTATTCCTAAATTGATATCGTATCAACACTTGCAAATCCTGAGAAGATTTTAGTAATAGGGATATCTAAAACAACAATCTGGATTTCTATCAACTCGAAATCGAATGTTAAGGCTATTCAGACAGATCTGGAGAAAAGATTATGCAACAAATGTATACAGAAAATGTTCGCAGATCTTTGAATTGACAAAAGTTTTAATAAAAAAATTCGTTACTAAAAGAAAAAAGGCTTATTTAACATTCGCTAAATCATATTGTGATCCATTGAATGAATACTTAAATACAGTTAATTGGTCAAACGAAACAAAAATATTTAGACCATAAATATCAATGTTATGTTTGAAGAAAAAACAGAATAGATCGAATAATGTAAAAAAATACGACGACCCCAACAGCGAAGCATTTATTCACTTTGTCATAAACAATAAATTCTTTAAAAGACACTTTCAACATGAATGTACCTAGTAAATTCTAACAATTTTAAAATTAATTTGAACAGACACTATATTTTAATTGAGCCTCTTATAATACAAATATTTTATACAAATTATAGGTTATTATTGAGATAGGCATAAACAGAAGAAGGGTGATTACTCATGTGAAATTATATTTAAATTAAGAGTTCAACATCTATTATTTTTGATGATTACATTTCTGTAAACAAAAATGAACCGTTTTTTTATTAAAATTTTATGAAAAATTAGATTATTTAGAATTTTCTATAAAAAGTAAAACAAGAATCGATGATATGTCTTATATGTAAGCGCTTTAGTAAAACACTCTAGCGATTTGAATTTGCATCTATACAACATCAAATTAGATATAGCTAATTCCCTGAAAGAATTTGGGATCGACACTACTTCATGACATGCATTGTGTTTATGTCAACTTATAGAGGATGAAAATGCTAGCGTAATCTAGAAACGATTGATTTATCGGCAAATACGCCAAACTGGAGAACACTTCTTTCACGCTGCCAATCGATCAGTAAGAGAAGACATGCATTATATACTCTGCAAAGGATACTGTGCCGTTGGATGCGGGTCCCTGTGTAAGAGGGTAGCTTACCGTATCGATTTGCCACACAACACTAGTTTGTTTACGAATACACCCGAAATCTAATTTACCGGGATTCAGCCTTAGTGTTGCATGTCAAAATACGATAAGACACTCACGTCAGAGCTAATATATAAAACATATTGTACAATTTACTGTTCCAACGCAAACTGAATCCTGCTAACAAACATTCCTTCGTATTCGAGAAATTCAGATGGGAGGTGACCCCAGTTAAAGTGAAAAGGAGATATTAAGTTTTTAACAATTCATGAAGCTGTAACGATTCTATCAGTTCAAATTACATCAAATCATGACAATATAAAAAGATGAACGAAATTTCGAAAAACAGTCTTGCATGTAAATAATAATAGTGATAATTTTTGTTGAAACACCATATAGAGAAAAGCTGCATACATTTGTTTTGCTTTGAAATTATTTGATGCACAATTAAAAAATATTCTTAATTTTTTAACGATTGTAATACTGTGCTTCTCCGTGAACGCCCTGGATATTCTTAAACCAGGTGTTGGCTATTATCTTGTGGTTTACTATGCACTATTGGATCTATTTTTTCCATGTTCATTATGAGTTCCTATTCCGAATTTGCTATTTCATCATCTCGCTTCTCCCTATTTTTTGCATTCAGGTTTCCTATCACGATTTTGATTTCCTGATTCGGCATTTAAGGTGTTTATAAAAAAATAAGGATATCAATTTTTTCAATTTATTTAACCTATCAGAGGATTAATATATCGTGTAGTTTTTGATGTTCTCTTTTTCATCACCGTAAAAATGTTAGTCGCATTGACTGGTAATAGTTTTTCTTCAATATGAAATCTTTACATATCATTTATGGCCAGAAGAGTATATCTACAGTAGTAACGAGGGAAATCAATACAGCAACCTAAAAATGATTTTGAAAATTTGTCTATGAATTTAAGGCATGGAAAAGTCCGCACAAATAATTCATATAAGTACTACTCAAAGTTAATTAAAAGGGTTTTTAACAGGAAATCGAAAATACATTTCATAAAGAACAGCTAGTAAGCACTGATGATAAAAAACTGAAGTCTTGTGTTGTATCTGCGTTAAACATATCAGATACTTACATTACAGTGAAAGAAATGTAATGACATTTTGTGTCAGCACCTGCTCCTTATTGCAAATAGATATAGATACGCACTAAAGAATTGGTAATCAGTAAAAAAAAAAAAACAAAACCAAAAAGCAAACAAACCAAAAAGCAAACAAACCAAAAAGCAAACAAATAAAACGTATTGAACGCATTTCTTTGCCTTACGCGTATCGAATAGTTTGGTTAACTCAAATACTTCTTGAGAATATTGCAAATACTTTTAGTGAAAATTCTTTTTATCTGATAATTACAAGGAGAAATAATATCAACTTCAACAGTCAAACGCTGTATTTGGCACCTCGGCGTAGTGTAATGGTTAGCAAGCTTGACTCGCTAGATCAGTTACGACTGAAAAACGAATTCGATCCTTACTATGTGACCCATACTTTCTGCCTTATGCCGTATTTAAGCTACGCTTAGAAAGTTATCATCCTCTTACCTTTTACTTTATTCGTGTCGTTAAAATTACATATTTTAAGTAATTGTGCAACTTCATGGGCTACAAATCTGAATGTGTAATCTAAGATATTTTGTCTTGGTATTTAACTCTAATTTTCTATCTAATTAAGATTTTTGATTTTTAAATCACTTAGACTAAAATGAGTTCATAAATCTAACATGGAACAAAAGAAATATACCGCAATACATATCAGCAATTATCATATTTAGTTGATAGTAAAAAATACAAGAGGTTTATTTGCGTATGCTTTATGTTAAGATAGCAACGCAATGCTTAATAACTAAGAAAGTGAGATCAGGCGGTGTGTGTGTGTGTGGGTGTGTGTGTGTGTGTGTGTGTGTGTGTGTGTGTGTGTGTATATTTATGTTTGCTGGTTTATGTAAGATGAATCTATCCGTAAATAATTCATCTATTCAATATAAAATGGTAGTTTAACGTGGGCAATGGCGCCTTAGCTCGTCTTCAAAATACTTCCCTTATTTAAGTCTCATCGATTAGCGGACAAATATTTTTTATGTATAAACGTTTTACTCTTAGCGCAGTCAATATTTTTACTCATAAATATCGCAAAATTAAAATGAAATAATTTGAATAAAATACTTTACGGTTTTTCTAAAAGAAAACACACAATGTGCTTTCCATCTGCTTATTTGAACTCAAGTAATTTACTTGCTGTTTTACACTGCTTCTCTTGCTTTTAATATACCCTGTGAGCGATCAGTTCTCTAAATCTTCTTTTCGATAAGAAAATGCATCCTTGTCTTACCTCCAAATTTTCAGCTGTGTCTTTATGATTGTAAACTGCATTTTTAGTTCTTATACTTTTTTAAATGCCCTTATTTCTCACCTATTCTTTTCATTTTATTAATATTTGTTGGTTGAATATATGTGGTTTCTATCATCTGGGAGGAAATTTCCAGAAAATTGTTCATCGCTATAAATTGCAAATTATAAATTACGCAACATTTCAGTATTCTTTTCTATGTTTCTATGGACATTTTCATATTCCTTAATATTTTCTTCTGTTTCTGAAGAGCATCCTTTGCTATTTCTGTGCAGTTTCGGTTTTCTCTGTCATCCGTTAATATATTCCCCAGATAACTAAATTTCCACAATTTTCTGATTTAATGCCCCCGATGCGTCGTAAGCACCTTGGTATTGGCCTTTTGCAGACAAACAAGTATCTTCGTTTATTATAGTTACTGGTTAGTCCTTTCTTCATGTTTTCGTCGACAAACTTGCCGAATAATTCTTTCTCAAAAGCTACCGATAACACAATTTTTGTTTGTGTAGGTACGTTATTATGTTTAAGTCCGCCTAAATTAAATACTGATAGTTTTTCTTGTCCTCTTAAAATCATCTCACTGTTCAGCTTAAATAAATTCGATAAGAAAAAGCATCCTTGTAGTACTCTCTCCTCCATATATATATATATTTATATTCATTGAACTCGTTCTTTATCCGCATGCAAGTTGTCTGGTCCTGGTCATTTGTTCCTCTTCATTTTAGTACTGTGCGTTCTTACATGTTTTTACCTACGTTAGGTTTATCTTCTTCGTTGTGAATAACATCTCTTATGCATTTATTCCAAATATGGTTCTTTCCCTCGTTAGATTTCATGTATTCTGACAAAAAGCAAACTTTTGCTCTGTTATTACTTTTATTATTGTTTTGTATACATGCTATGTTATGCAGTTTTCATTCTTTGCACATTGGAGCTTACATTTTGCTTGCTAGCAATTATTGTTGTTTTTCTTTGACTTCATTTTGGGCGTTATTTCTTGCTGTCAGAAATTCAATTGTGAGACACTTCCTACTTTTACTTCTTTAGCTGTTGTCATTAATGTTTTTATTAAGATATTCCACTTCATTTCATTGTTTGTTTCAGAATTTCATGTTTGATTTTAAACATGTTTGCTTGGAAATAGAATCACTGTGAAGTTATATCCTATTGAAGTTTAGGCATTGCTTTGTGCTTTTTGAACCTTGTTATTTGATTTCCAGTTTGCATGTGTTAACAGAAGAGGAAAATGGACAGAGTGAAAAGTACAATCACCATAAATGGCAATTGAAAACAAGAAGAAAATTAATAAAAAGGGCAAAAATAGTAGAAAAAGGTGACCGGCTTTAGTTCCTCTTATCAAAATGCCTGATCAAGGAAAGAAAATAGCATTAACTAAAAAAGTAGGGAAACAAATTTCCACTTTGTAGGAAATAATTACATATATAACATACAACACACACACACACACACACACATATATATATATATATATATATATATATATATATCTTACAGATTGATCACATTTAGTCCCAACACTCATTTTTTTTGTTTAAGAAAAATCGCATATACCTGATAAAACCATTCAGATGATAGTTTGAATGTGAACAGCGCAACACACAGAGCATACCTTGATCGTAAGTTAAAGCGCATTGCCAATTATTAATAAGATGTTCGGAGATTGCAGACGCGAATGTATTAGAACACTTATGCAAATTTTGAAGTTGACCTTTACGAATACATGCTGGCACATGTTGAGTGATTGTCTTCTCTAATAATTGGGTGATCTTATCTATGTCGCCAACATCGCACTGATGGATAGCAATTTGATAGATAGGTATGCCATCCTTATGGATGAGTTTTAAAATTCGTTAAGAAGAGAAGACGTTACGTGAATTAGTTGCAAAATGTTAATTACTGACGATAGCAGAGATTTGTTTAACAAATTAATTATTTAATTATTACTTGGCCATTCACTGTGTATCAATCAACCTATTTTTCTCATTGTTTCTAACGTGACCCACGTTTATAATTAACCATTTCGCTATCTTGTTTCCTCTTTACTTTATCATTTACGTCCTTCATACTAATAATAATTTATTGGAAGAAACCACTACCTTTTGATAAACATTTAGAAACACATATTTGTCGATATGTAGATACGCATACCGCATATTCTAGTATATATCAAAAAATATTTACAAGAAACATGTATTTTATTGTCAGCCTCCAATTTTGTTCTTTATAAAGCGAATAAATTAAGAAAATAAGAATTTCTTTTATATTCCTTATAACAAAGACGCACCTGCACACGCACATCCTATCGCCTACGAAGACGCCAATACTCATAAACCAAACACACATGATTTTTCTTCGTGAAAATGGTTAGTTTGTAATGATTGGTTAGAACTGCGTGTGAGATAGATGATTTCTGAAACGTGTGCAGGAGACAGATTGCTGTCTGGAAGGCGCGCCGATTTTATAGAGCCACTTCCTCTACTTTGCGTAGTGTTATTTATTCGGTAAGGGTGATCACGTGAAAAGTCCTGGAGCGTTAAGAAGGGGCCTGTAATCGGCTTCCGTTACTTATTTCTGAAGCTTGATACCACAAAAGACGAAAGTTCTTTTTGGGGAATCCCTGCATCCTTGACCGGAGGCCAGCCCTAGAAAAAATATTATACATCGTAATAGCTAAAAATTGGCCTATTTCAAAAGATTTTTATAGAATTTAATAATGATATTCACCCCCCCAACACAGAAGTCATACTTTCATGTACATTAATATATGAATTATAATTATTGTCAAAAATGAGAAATATAAATCCTCAAATAGGTCCAGTGTACAAAGCACACATATATAGATATAGGTATACATATGTATACACGAGCATATACATATGTATGGGGGGGACTAGCTTGTTACATTCAATACCTCATAAACCAAGCTAGTAATGTTCCATCATCCCCAAGCAAACCGTGTATTTCTGTCTATCGCAATGAAAGTGTTGTTCTCTCAAGGAGACCACTTTGCCTAGGACACCTGGAACATTCCAAATCTCAAGTGGAATTCGTATATACAATCTATTGCTAAAGATGCTGGAATAATGGTCGTTTTCCAGTAAATATCTGGTTTCTCCTACTATGATCTAAATTTACAAGAGTCAGGTTAGACCGAAAATCGAGCTCTACTGCCATATCTGGGCCGGTCTACATGGCCTTGTACATGATGGATTATTTTTTTCACCCTACAACCCCTTTCATACAGATGAAACGTTTCAAGCCTATCACTACTCTGTCGCTATGGCAAATGGAGTACATTCCTTAGTTCCACTAACTCTAACCAACTCATGTCGTGTACACTGAAGCGAATCACTTTGATTTCCTTCATATTCCATTAATGAAGTGTAAGTCCTACTCGAACAGCTTCTTTCCACGAATCGCTTTTTTTGTGTGATTGATTCACTAGAGGATGCTTTCCCGGCTACTACAATCTTAACCTGTTCAAATCTTGAGTCAAGCGACATATTTCCCATATATCTTCATTAACTGCGATTCTTACCTGTTACTTGTATTGCTCACGCAAGAAACTGTTTCAGCAACACTTCGAGTGGCTTTGCACCTTGAATAGTGTGGTAAATAAATGTATACGTATAAGATATTAGAACAATGATTCTTTAGATTACTTCGTACAAAAATATAAATACTGAAATATGGATCATATCTATCTATCTATGTTTGTCATATCATATCATTTTATTTATTGTTAATCTTTATATCGCATTAAAAATCCTATATGACTCATGTATTATGATGGAATTTGTTTGTATAATTATTTACAATACGCCCTGCGTGTTGTCTTTTCAGTTGATGCCATTTCGATCTTAATTAATTTCGTATCTTCTTGTCCTTTGATAATATATTAATGCTCTACTTGCCAACTCACCTTGAAATCTGAGCAGATGGCTCGTGACGTCTTCTGTTTTGTTTATATTCTACAATGTAAAAGGATGTCAAAAGAACTAATTAAATAAGGAGCGTTAATAATTCAAGATATACAAAGTCGCCATTCGATATCTATTAAATTTTCGTTGTTTTACTTTGTATATTTGTTTAAGTTTATTGAAAAGTTTGACGAAAATTTTGAGGAAGTATTTTTATTTTGATCTTCAGTCGATTGGCTATGATCAGAGCGTCATAAAATAAAAAAAAATTCCATTTTATGAGTATTGCGATAAAGAAACGCGTTTCTTGTGTTTTGTTTTGTTTTTGGATAAAAAGGAGATAAATTAAACAGGCAGTGGACGATGAAATTCTTTAACAAGCAAACCTTTTACAATAGTGTACAGAGAAATAATATGATTAGTTGAAGCGATTGGTATCTCCTTAATGAAACTTTTAGGTATATAAAAACACAAAAACCTACATCTTACATATATGGCATACATACAATTGGCCATTACACGCGCCTTTTACACATACACACACTCTCTCTCTCTCTCTCTCTATATATATATATATATATATATATATATATATATATAAAAACATTCCAAAAAGTGAGATGGTATATTTGGGTAAGTTTATATCTTATATGAGTCATGTGTACTTTTTATGCTAGTATTTCATTGGATGACCACTAGCTTATTTATTTTTAATACATAGGGATTTTGTAAGAGAAAAGCGCGTATGCGTTCTTGCTAATATTTAACTAGGATTGAGATCATTGCTGCTTATTAATTTTCTGAGTAAAATATCATGAGAGTGATGTTAATTTATTGTGATATTTAGTAGTATTCTGGATGTGATCTCAAACATTTTAGAGAAACCATATTATCCCTGTTCCAGAATCGTTGGTAATATAATTCTTTATATGCTGTTACGTCATCATATCAAACAGAACGATAATGAACTATAAACAAACACAGAAATGAATCTCAAATAAGAGGTTTGAGTGCCACAGTCGACGAACACTCCGTTTACTTGGATTCGATCGTCTCAACTGACATATTGCATTGATGTCTCAAAAGAGGGTGCATGTCACAACGTCAAAGTGAATACAGGAAAAGGATCTGTGTTTTTGCTGACAAAGAGATAAATTAGTAGGGGAAGTAGATAAAGAAAGTGAAAAAGAAATATAAATGACGTAGTGGAAATGATAAAACTGATGGAATCTTACAACGAACCATTCAAATTATTACTGAAAGTTTAACTCAAGAAAAAACATAAAGAAAATTTTGTCAGAATTTGGTTCTTATCATCGACTGAGGAAATTGGAAGAAAATAAAAGTCTGGATTGAGAAAATGAACAAACTGTTGCAATATGTTTAAACTGACCAAATCAACGAATTCAAGTACACGAGAACAATATTATTAAAATATTTGGTGTTCGAAATATTACTCTTAGATAAACAAAATTCCAAAAGTTGTTAGTGGGATGAGACTAGTACAACAAATAAGCAAAGTTGCTAAAATGAAAATAAAATTGTAAAGATTAACCGGGAAAATCAAGCAAGCAAACATAAAATGCTACAAAATAACAATAACAAAGAAATGAATTGAAATATATTGGCTGATGACGACAGAGAGAACCATATCAACAAAAATTCAACTATAGAGAATGGAGCAGAAAAAGTAAGGCAAGAAGATAAATGTAGCAAAATGACAAACAAACAGTCCTATACGAAAAAAAAACATTTTTCATATGTTGTGGATCTACAAGCAAAAAAAAAAAAAAAAAAAAATCATACTAGAAATTGAACTAGTTAACAAACGTGAAAAACCTGTGGTGTTAGAGTGTAGATGAAAAGAAACCCTTAGAGGGAGACCCTAAGGCAAACAGATAACTGGAAGACCCCATCCCAAGATGGAATCCTTGGGTTCTACTTGAAGCGATTCTTCACTACAGATGAAAGATTAGAACAACAAATACAATATGCTGACCTAAACAGAACAACTGAAAACAATTAGAGGAATATAATATGGGAAATCCTATAGGGACAACATGCGGAAGAAATTTATTGCTTGTTAGAAAGTCAAAGACTGCTAATTGAAGAATAGAAAAGAGCTGAAACGAAAATAGAGGAACAAGTAACCTATTATTCGTCGATTCTAATATCCTGAATGAGGAAAGGAAAGATTTAATCTTGGTATGGAGAGAATTCAAAATCTATGACATTAAGCTAAAACCAGCAATGAATTAAAATTTTAAAAAAGCAGTTAAATTCATAAGAAATAGGGCCATTGGCGACTAGAAGTGTAAGAAAGCAATTCTCTATTCGAGGTAAACATGAAAAGAGACATCTCACAGAAAAATCTCTCTCTCTCCAAGACTATTCGATCTAATAATATTTTGTTAATATTTAACGGATAAAATGAATTTATAACATCAGAACAAACTCATTCAGATAATACATTTGGAAGATGATATATGACTTTCCATTCGGACTATTATTCTCATCTTAGCTCTAATATTCACGACGTTTACTTTCCAGCTTTCTTTAATTGTCTATCCTTACTTGATATCCTTCTTGGAATTTTTATCCGATTGTACATGTTTAGGCATAATCTCGTATCAGTTAATTTTCTTTAGTTTATTGCACTTTATGTCACTGAATTCATGAGTGAAGAAAACAACTTATACGTCCATAACCAAAACGAAGATGCTGCTTCGAATAGAAAGAATGATAATTCCTCATCTTAAAAGTTCCAGCATACTTGAATAATTTTGAACAATTATGTCAACAAAAATGAATGGAGATGTTAAAAAAGTTATAATTTTCAATCAGAATATTAAAATGAATTTCGAAATCGCGAAATATACCCAACTGAAAAGAGAAAGAACAGAAGTATTTAACTAACAAGGAAATCATCTAAAGGTTGAGTGGGAAAGAATTACAAATATTGAATAAAATGCATTAAAGCAAAATGAAAAGAATGAAAAGTTTTGAACCCAGCAAAACAACGAAATTATTAAAAGCCAAATTCAAATGTAGAAATTGTATCAAAAGAATAATAAGTTGGGCAATTTCCATACATATATATTCAAAATCCTTCCTAAACTCAACGAATAAGAATTAAGAAATGTGAATCGCCAGACAAGAAATATGAAGGCATAACTAAATACTGCGTGATGTCATCGCTAGTGGGTCTACGTGAACAGAAGTTGAACGAAGATTCATTGAAAATTGCAACAACTCTAATCTAAGGGAATTTTTATACACTTTTGTATCAAATACAAGTGCTGTCTGGAATAGGCACCTCGATGGGAATTTTTTTATTCATAAAGTAAACGTACCGGTTGAAACAAAAGTGATTGTGCGTCTGAGAAAATTATTTGAAAAAGAAGCGTGCTGTACCGAATAATCTTCGTAGTGAAGAAATTGAAGGATGGTATGATATGGTATTTGCTATACATCAGTAGCTGCACAAATACATACTAACTACAGCAACCAAAAGACAAAGGGAAAAAATGCGCATTAAGCATTTCATTAGACAAATGTAATACACTCCATTCAAAAAGAGAAGTAAAGGTAATCCACAACAGTTCCGTAAGTTAGAAGACCTTTATCTATCTATCTATCTATCTATCTATCTATCTATCTATCTATCTATCTATAGATAGAGGTAACACTCATTCATCCAATGACTGAATGCAACAAGTTGGCTCAGAAAAGGTATCAAAGTAGGCATGATTGGCTACGGAGGGTGATCCATTGATAAATATACAGACGAATATGATTGATCATGCATATCGATATCATATCTATAAACGAGAATAGAAAAATTTAACATTTTATAGAAGATTTAAACAGATCAACCAACTGAGACCAGAAATTGATATTTTGACATCGTAAAGAATAATAAAGTTTGTCAGATATTGGAGATCCCTGATCCAGCAGATCTTACTAAATATGAATAGTTGAAAAAAAAAAAAATGCAGAACTTTCTAGAAAATGGAGTAAATGTGTAAGCTGAGTTTGATATTCGTGCCCATTATTAGACTAATTTGAATAGGTTAAAAGATCATTACAAAGTAATTAGAAGGACTGAAAATCCAAAAAAAAAAAAAGGATAGAGTCCATCCAGGCAACAGTATAACTAAATTCAGATCACATTCTGCGGAGACACTATTGAAATAGTAGCGAAACTGAGTGTCACTAAATGTGAACCATACACTCTTGACTAGTTAATGTGAAAAGCACTGCGTTCTAAATAGTAATAATCGGAACAAATTATGCCATATAGTCATATAGACAAAACAGGAAAAGTGCAAATGTTAATTTGTGGAAAAAGAGCAAAGCTGTTCGCTATATCACAATTGAATGCAGCAAGCAACCAGAAAAGGATAAAAAAAAATACATGTATAAGGAAAAGGATAGAATAGGAAATGTGCAAACAACAGTTACGAGAGGAACATGTAAGAAGTAAAATAGTTCGGTATATTGAAATGCAAGCAATACAAGAAATTTCGAACTATTTTTTGTGCGAACAAGAAAAAGAAAGTATACCAGCCCATTTTGTGGAGAAAGAGGCAAGTTTTTGCTACATCAAAAATTGAATGCTGCAAGCCACCGGAAAATGAATTTTAAAAAAAGACACGTGTAAAGATAAAGATAAACTAGGAAATGTGCCAGGAGATCACAAATTGTATAGAAAAGATGTTAATAAACGGAATGAAGGTCAGTGCAATAAAATAAAGCTGTGAAATATGATGGTTAGGATTGTGTCCATAATAATTCGCTATTTGAGAATTGTTCCAAAACCCCTAAAGCGCGATTGGAGGAACAACAAATTTTAAGAAAAGTTGTGCAAGTAACGAGAGTACTGAAATCAATAAGCAAACTGAAAAAAATATGTGCTAAACAATACAGTAATCAAATGAAGAACAGTTATTTTTTTATAAATAAATAAACCATAAAAATTAAACAGAATAATAATCATATTTGAAACAACAACATTATAGTCTACAAAGACAAGAACTAATGCTACGATACAGTTGGAGAAAGTAAAAGTAATAATGAATATGAACAGATATGTGCTAACTATGAATCAACACTATAACTGATAAGGCTGCAGATGAAAACAATAATAAAATAATAAAACTGATAGTGTAAGAATTAGTTGATAATTGTTCATACTTTCCTTATCTATTGATGATTTTCTAATATAAATTTTGTTATATTTAAATTTTATGCGAAAGCAAATCATGAAGCAAAAGAAAAGAGTAAAACAGGACTTGAGTAAAGCTTGAAAACAAAATGTAGAACTCGGTAAGAAAGTGCAATGTAAGTAATCCATATCACTTTTTTGGCATTGTACTTACAACAACCCAAACACCGCTAACAATAATTATAGTAAACAGTAAGTTCTGCATAAAAACTACATTTAAAAATGTACAAACTTTTTTTCTACCGCATTTCCTTTGATAATTCCCAGGAGTTGGGGTTATGGCCATTATTTAGCAACTGTTGTCCGGACAAAGAAAAACAAAGAGTACAAGGAATTCATTACTAGTACATTAAAAGTAAATTATTAGATGTAAAAGGTAGCTGAAGTTATAAATGTAAAAGTTAATAACAACATACAAAATATTAAGTGAGACATTTTGAAGGCACTAACGTTTTTATCGTTGTTCTAATCCTTTCGAACTCCAAATATATAGTCGTTTACGCCACACGTTAACATTTATCATTTGTAGTTGGCTCTGTTATTTACACTTATCAGCTGTAGTAGATATCTTCTATCGAGAACAGTATACATCATAGAACATTAAATTCCTATAATGCGAATCGATACTCATTTATCAACATTTTTACTAAAGCTTACACTTGAGCCGTTATGGGAGCTAGGCGTTTGTGTTGTGTTTGTTTTTATGAGAAGTGATACAGTTGGTTTAAAAATCAAATTGCATACATCCCAACTCTCTAGCAATTCTAATGTATTTAGAATATCACGCTTACGAAATGTTCCTCAAGAAAATGAGGATAGGATCTAATTGCTATATTAGATAAGTCCTTCTCAAACAGTGGAAGTGGAACATTTATGATTCTAAGATATATCGAAATGAGAAATTGTTAATAAAGTGTATTGTGCCTTCGTAACCAACTCTCTCTCTCTCTCTCTCTTTCTCTCTCACTATTTCTCTTTCTCTCTCTCACTATTTCTCTTTCTCTCTCAATTTTAACGTTTTATTTTGTTCTTATATTTTATATCAAATTAATTTTACATACATTTTCTTTCGCTTTCTTTACGGTCTTTCAATTTTGCAATTCTACTAAACATTTACTTATTTTCTTTTCTGATATATTTATCGTTTCTACTTTATTTTTCTAATCGATTTGCTTGCATCAAATTCTTTTTTTTTTACACTTTCCATTCTCTCTTGTTTTCAAATAAATATTTAATGACGTTCTTTTTACTCGTTTTCTTGTACTTAATTTTCTCCACTAAATCTTCCGTTCTGGGTTTTGTTCGAGTTTTTATAATTCTTTTGTATTCGCTCGTTCTCATTTTTATTTCTCTGTCATTTGTTTTGAATTCTAAAACTCTCAATCATTTCCTTTCTTCAGTATTTTGTTTTAGGTATATTACTGTTACATTGCTTTATTTTTAAGTTTGTTGACTTTTATCTTTCCTTTTCTTTCCCGTCTTCATCAAAATATCCGGATATAAGAAACATTTTACGTTTCTGAACAAATATTCGTGATCATACAACTGATATTTTGTTTTTTGAAAGACATTTTTTCTATCCTAGCACTTTTCCTAACAGACGTCAACGATTAATGTCGCCATTTTATATTATCCCCTATTGTTTCTATACAAAAAATAATTTCTTACTTAATGTTAATTATATCTTTGAAAATATATATCTGACATTCATCTTTACATTCTCTTTATCTCTCTATATCTTTTTCTTTGATTAACTTTTTACTAATTCTTTTCTGATTTGTCGATTGGTATATTTTTCTCTTTAAAATACTTTCTAAGCATATTGCTTATCTCTTAAATTGAACATAATCTTAATTTCGTTCCAAAAAATAGCTTTATTTTATCATTCTAATACTTTTTGCTATTAGTTTTTCAATTTGTTAGTAAATTCTCATTTTTGACACTTTCCGTTAAATAACATTCATTTTATAATAAAACTTCATATTATAATAAAACAAGAATTAATCAATTTCATCAATTCTAATAATTCCTCCGTCAAGTAATCTGCTAAATTACTTTATACGCGACATTAACCTTTCAGGTTATATTACCATATCTTTTTATAATTGATATAATTACTAAATAATTATTAGTTTTTCAAAACTTAAGTCTTAGAAGATGCAAGGAGAAATGACGTTATAATAATTACAAATACATATTCAGCGATCGCTAAATACCAACACTGATACCTAGAGCAGAATCATCAAACAGCACGTATAGTGTACTCCAACTAAAAAGTATGGGATTCCCATCTTAGGTATACAGACTTTCACAAAATTAAAATATAACATTGCTATGGAACGAATCAGCGTAGACTTTTAGATATTGTGGGAATGTTTCTGTTATAAAGACACTTAAATATACACTTTCTCTTTCAATATATATATATATATATATATATATATATATATATATATATATATATATATAAAACATTTAAGCCGCTCACTCTTCTAATGCTCTAGAGTGAGCGGCTTGGTGACAGTAGACGTGGCTCCAGGGTGCACAGTCCTATGTTTAGAGAGAAACTCAGCAGAGTTCCACCGCGGAATAGAGGACGAAACGGCCGTCCAGTGCTTTTCTGCATTCTGTTGCGGTTTCAGACTCGATGAATTACTTAAATATAATTATCAAATCCTCCTAATAATTTCTATCATATACATATAATACGTAGACACGCATATAATATGAATATATAATACACATATATATATATCTGTGTGTATTATATATTTATATATAATACACACACGCATATCCGAGAGCTATTCTTTTAGCCATTATCAAGGGCGATTTTAATTTTTGTTTTTAGCTGACTGTATGTATCTGAAGTTATAGGAATGTTTTATCTTCCAAACATGGTCAGAACGTTGTGGTCGTGTTCATAGTTAATGTTGAGTGTTGGCTTTTCCTTTTTTATTCTTCGGGCTTATTTTTAATCTTTTTTACATGTGGATGAGGTTATTATACTTGTATTTTCTACTAGTATGT
Organism: Acanthosepion lycidas; assembly: GCA_963932145.1. Taxonomy (NCBI): domain Eukaryota; kingdom Metazoa; phylum Mollusca; class Cephalopoda; order Sepiida; family Sepiidae; genus Acanthosepion; species Acanthosepion lycidas. The sequence goes on from OZ010577.1 coordinate 67,876,394, forward strand.
TTAGGATGGAGTTTGGTAGGTTTTTCTGTGTGTTTAAATGTGCCAAAATTGATCTGTGTTCGGGTAGGTGCAACGTAAGTCGTTTAGATAGTCTGCATGTAGTAGTATGACCAATATAATTATTTATGATTTTGGTTTTATCAGCAACACAGTTCCATAAGGGGCATTTGAACTTGTAAATAATATTGGTTCTTTGTTGCTTTGATTTTGCAGGTGTGTTATTATTTTTATAATAAGTTTAGCTATTTTAAATGTTTTGTAATAGATAATTAATTTAATGTTCTTGTTCAGGTATACTACGGTTGTGTATTTCTTTATGATATTTCTAATAGAAAATTCCTCTTGATTATAGTTGTCATTTATTTGGCTTCTGTAGATGTTAATTTTAGAATAAAGACTTCCACTAAATTTTCGATACCTAATGTTTAAAATGATTTTTAAAAAGGAAAAAAAAACAGCCTGGAAGATTTATTTTTAGCTTTAATTGAATGCTAAATTATTATATTTAATATTTTCAGTATGATAAATACTCTGGGGTATTTCAAACAGTAGCGGTGATTATGCGCTTGTCCTCGTCCCTTGTCACTCGTAGATCAATAAGCATTGATAAGGTGTTGACAGATTTAGTTGTTGTTCTACGGAGACTTTATCTGTTAAAACTTAATTTAAGAAAATGAATGGTGAGCGCTTTTATATATGATTTTAAAGTACACAGTAATTTTAAAAATGTTGGAGAAAATTCTCCGTAATCTCATTTTAGGAATGTTGAATTTAATTTTACTATAGTCATCGCCCTTATTTTCTGATTATATCGTGTGTGGTCGACCATACTTTCAAACAGGAAACGTTACGTAATATTTTATATAGATAAAAAAATTAAAAAAATATTTTTAAAATCTTAAAGCAAAATACTTTTTATTAGGCTTTACAATTTTTGATTAGTAAATATAGTTTTCACTTATTAACAATATCACCTAACCAGATTGAAGTAATGCAGAATTTTAAACGATTTATATATTATAAATTATTATAATTAAAATTTAAAAAAATGAAAACAATTCTTGTAAAAATTCATTATTCATTGAAAAGAAAATTCTTAAGACAAAAATTCTTAAGACAAAATTCTTAAGACAAAAATTGCAATAAAACTGCGGTATTATTTAATTAGAAATAAGATTTATTAAGTACACTATGTACTTAATAAATCTTATTTCTAATTAAATAATACCGCAGTTTTATTGCAATTTTTGTTTTACGGTTCGGAGCAGATTTTCGGGAAATGAGCAGTAGTTTAAAAAAAAAAGGGATTTACATTCTCCAAGCAGTCCTTTAACTAATGTTTTATTAGTTAAAAGGACTACTTGCAGAAATTTGAGATTGAAATTTAATTTCTCGAAATTTCATGAAATTAAGTAAGTGGTTGGTAACATATTAAAAAAAAATACCATGATTTTCTAAAAACAAAATTAAAAAAAATAATTTAATTCATTTGTAAATAAATCCTGATAGTTTCATTAAAGTCCGATAATTATTTGATTTTTGCAAGAATTTCCAAATCAATGTGTTTTTCAACTGAAAAAGTACAAAAACACCAATCGTAAATATTACATCGACCGCTGACGCAAAAAAAAAAGAAAATAATAAAAATATACTTTGGTCTTTCCTCTTAATAATAACATACACATCCTGACGATAAAACTTTGTTTTTATTTATTTTGGGGCCTTTTTTCATCATGCTATGCTGTTTTTCCAGCGACAAGTGGAAGTACCTACTTTAAAAAGAAATAATGTAATTTGGTGGCTCTCTTTAGAAAATTTTTATAAGTACGATTTTATATCTAAGTGGGCATCCACTCCTAAAATTAAGGTGGCAAGAGTTTCTGTTAGTGTCTTTTTTGCATAATGAAGTGGTGAATGTGTTATTACTGAATTCTACGAGAACGTTTAAGAATGTGAGTTTATTTTTTTTGAATAAGTTTATATGTAAAGTTAAGAAAACCATTTGTATCACATTCGGTAGCGCACTGTAAATTAAGATCTGAGTATGCGAGATAATGCATTTGCAATGCATTCTTTGTGGTGTACGGAAGCATCTTTGATGATATTTTTTCATTGTATTTAGAAATGGATTCATATCATCACTTTATTCATTAATGCTTATCTGTTTGTACTGGGTGCCAATTTATTTTACGGTTTATTAAGTCAAAATTAAAGACATTCTTGTATTTTCTACATTAACTTAAGTGAACAAAATGTTTACTGTTTCATTTTATTATTTACTAACCTCTTTCAGGCAGTTTCCTAATTCCATTCTCCTGAATTGTTTTTCTGAGCAAAGAACAGACCTCGGTGCCTTTCGAGGGAATTGAAATTTGTATCCAAGATAATCCTGTTAGAGCCTAAATAAATGGTAATGGGACGGTTCAGTATTTCTACCTGTTCACAAAACAAACACGCGGTCAAACTTTATCCTGATGGAATGTTACCCTCTGATCGTTTAGCTAATTCCAAAAGCATTGCATCGTTCAAGTGCGTTGTACCCAAACTCTTGTTCGCTGTTATGTTTCAATTTCCAAGTAAATTTTGAAATTTTCCAGAATATTATTTTTATGCAATTGAGAAATATTGAGTAGTTTCACAGAAATTACCATAAATTTAAGATATCTGATAGAATCAATTTTTAATCAATTTCTTTTTTAATCATTATCTTAAATACTGAAAGCAAACAATTAATTAATTACGCTGGCTAATAAATTGAATCATTACTTTGTCATGCTTTCCTTTCATTTTTGTCTTCTTTTAAAAAGTCAAATAAATAAAATAGATCTCAATGTTCTCCATTAAATTAGCACAGATGCTCAAGTTCATGACAAACACCTAAAATAAAATAAAAAACGAAATAAAAACAAATCCGAAGGATGAAAGTCATCTAATAAACCATTTCTTTATTTCAAACGGAAAATGCATTACTGACTTTCTTCTCTTCCCTTATTGTTTTTGTGTTGTAGATCGACTTGTAAAAGAATATCTATTGCTGTTCTGATCAAGACGAGATAAAATATATCGCAAACACGACAGACTCTTCTTAACATTCAGTTCTAAAATATTTCAAAATACATGTGACAGTTCAAATGGATGATAGTAGGCTGATGACGGGAACACAACCTTCAAGGCATTTTTATGACATTTGGTGCAAGCCGAAACGAAACTAAAAATGGATATTTACGAGATATTCTAAGAAAAGAGATCAGTTATTACTTCAACTTAAATTCCTTTTATTTTGTTATATCCTTTCTCTTCTTTAATAAATTTTATTTTTTATTTTTTATTTTTTTTTTCCTTTCCGGATTTGATTTTTAATTCATGATATTTCGCTATCGTTTTTATTCCAAGCGTTTTAGTTTTCTATTCGTTTTCAAATATTACTTTTTTTATTTCTTTATTCCCATTGTCTTCTTTCTTCCCCTCTTCACTATTATTTTTCTCACTTTCCTTTATGGTCTGACTTTCTTTTTTTTTCTACCCTATTTTCTTTTTACCATAATATTCTCTCACCACTGTGTTATAACGTTCGTATAACGCTCATTGTTCTGGTTAATAGCATTGTAAGAAAACACTGGAAAGATTGAGTGATTGAGGTTTAATCAGATTTGAGACGTTGATTAATCATAGAGTAATAGCGAATATCGTAGTTTAGTGCGGCAATGCAAACGACTCAAACGCTGTGCCTTTGCAACGATCATTCCTCTGAGCAGTCGGTTCTACTCATAGCGGATGGACGAATCCATGTTCAGCAATTAGTGTAGAGAAGGTCGCTCGCCTTCTATACAACACAATGCATACTCCAGAACAAACGACTTCTTAATTTTTCTTTTCACTCATTATTATCTTTATTGTCTCAATTTATTACTTCTTAATTTAATTTAATTTTACTTCATTTCTGTCACATTTTTATTTGTCTCTTTTCCATCTTCCTAATCTTATCAATTGTTAAACAGCATTATAGCCTTTATTTGTTTTTTTTTTTATAAAGTATCAATCAAATATTAAAATTTCTTAATGTAAGCAATATATTAGGTTGGTGCAAAAATAATGTCGTTTTCCCACATATGTTACTATGTGAGAAAACGACATTATTTTTGCACCAACCTAATATAATATTGATTTTTAAAACATTTGAATACATCAAATGAATAACAAATAAAAACAGATAAATTTTTATAATTATATTTTCCCGTGACTGTTCACTGCAAGAAATAAATCGCATGACTGTTAATGATATTGTTGAATAATGTAGGGTACTTCAACAAGCTTAGATTTAAGTATTGCTCATCAAAACGTTGAATCATTAGAGGAATTATTAGGTAAAACTGTATGCGATGTCTGGTTTGGTACTCCTACTTGACAAAATCCAAAAAAGAGTCTGTAATGTAATCGATCCTTATCTAGCATCTAGACTTCAGTCATTTTCTCACAATTCATAACGGGACGGCCCTCTATCTTTTCTACAAATATTTTAATAGAAATTGTTCTGATGAGCTTTCCTCCTTAGAGTTTCTACTGCATGAATTTAAGTGTACTGCTAGATTAGCAAATAGGCTTCACAATTTTACTGTCGAACTAGCTAGATGTAATCGTATGTTCCATTAAAGTAGTTCCTTTGCTTGCATTTATCGCCTGCGAAACTCCGGTTCCTTGCTTCCCTGTCACATAGAATTAAAAAAATATATAAATGCAACGCCAATAACCAACTTTTGTCTTCCTGAATCCTGTACTTTTATTGTACTTTCTTCTCATTAAGGTTTTCTAATTGCCTTTCACTCCCAGTAACCACTTGCGTCTTAGTGGCATTATCTCCTTGCTTGGAGTTAAAAGATTGAAACACCAACGCCTAATGTTGAAAAAAGCGTTTATGTTGTAAAAGTATTTAGTTTACAACACAATTTTCTTCTTTATTAATTCACTTATTTCAATAGTAAATATTAAGTGCATACATTATATATCAAAATTTAAACAACTTGTTTACAGTTGAATTAAATTAATGTCTCCCATAACACCTTATTGTTCCCTTGAACTATATATATATATATATATATATATATATATATATATATATATATATATGTATGTATATATATATATATATATATATATATATGTAAAGAGAGAGAGAGAGAGAGTGAGAGAGATTATATTTTATAATATGATATATATATATATATATATATATATATATATACACAGTGTGGAACAGCAACATTGTCCATTCGTTAGATTCAGCTTTAAACTGTTGTATCTTAGAAATGATTAAAACTATCTTCTTGGATTTTTCCGATGTTTTTATTACACTATTGAACTCTACTTTGACCAATAAGAATGTATAATTACTCTCTAAGCTCAACAGAAGAATCGTGATGGATTTGATCATATAATCATTAGTAATTAATCATAGCTAAGGATCGCGAGCTCACAAAGGACTGAAATAAAGTTCATATATATATATATATATATATATATATATATATATATATATATATATAATGATGGACTTTCCCGTCGAGATCGACGTATGAGGGCCCAACGACCATCTACTAATTAACTGCATGCCTATGACGGGCATGACTTTTGAGGCCAGCTCGAGAATTGCACAAAAGACCACAAACAGTAGAGAAGAAAATATTGCATGTAAGTGCAGCAAGAACACTGTTAGCTGTTTTATTTCACTTTCGTGTTTTCCGCAGTCGACTGATACTTACTTCTTGATGGTGAATTATTCCTGCATGGCTGCTGGATACTTTGATCTCTTCATAGCTACTTCTTCAAAGTTCTTGAATGGAATGTTGACGCAAGAAAGATTGCTTTTCAGATTATCTTTATACCTGAGCCAAGGTCTACCAACATTTCTATGACAACTGTGGAGTTTATTGCAAAAAGGACTTTTGGTATGCGATCATGACTCATCCTTGCCACATGTCCAGCCGAACGTAGCTGTGATTGTATTATGAAGATCTCGATGATACCAATCTTGCATTTCTCAAAAAGGTCGGCATTTGACACTCGATCATCAAAAGTCAGGCCACATATTGTACGGAGACAAACTTTATGGAAGACATCTAATCGAGTAGTGTGCCATCTATAAATTGTCAAAGTTTCAGAGCCATACAGAAGAGCTGACAAAACGACAGCATTTTACACTTTCTTTTAGTGCAAAACTTTATCCCCTTTTCGGCCCACAACCTATGACGCAGCGAACCATAAGAAGCGCTGGCTTTTGCAATGCAAATCTCGTCATCAAGTGATGCACTTGAATTTAACATGCTCCCGAGGTATTTGAAAGATTCCACATACTTGAGATTCTTTCCATATATATATATATATATATATATATATATATATATATATATATATCTATATATATATATATTTTCCGAGATCATTTTCCAAATAATTCAACATGATCTTCGACCTCTCTAACCTTCTAGCTTTCGCGTACGATTTCATTTTCATGTCTGTTTTCACTGCTCTCTGGACTGTCATAGCTGAAACTCCTGTTTCACGTGCCAAAGATCTCATGGACTTAATTGGGTCTTTTCTAATTGATATTATCAGTTGAAATAACGTTCCCTCTTCTTGTTGTGACCTCCTGATCCAGTTTTTCTCTTATTTTAAAACTTATTCGCCGTTCTCTTGATGGTTCCTGAATGTACTTTGAAGATGGAAGCCAGCGGATGAATATTGATACCATTACTAAAGGTCTGAACGATTTTTTCCTCACATCATTGCTCATTTGGAAATGACATAAGACGGTTTTAACCTGTTTGCTTTCTAGCTGAATAAATCAAAGCGTTTTTCAGCGATTCTTACGACAAACTGTGTCAAGTTGGCTAAACGTCTTATCTGAAAACCAGGAAACTCAATAAATTTCGTATTATATATATATATATAGTGTTAATTTGAAATACTTCTTTTGAAGCAAAAATTGCTGTATTTCAGTGGTTTGCTAATAAGGGGGCATTTAAAGCAAGCAGACCTTGGGTTAGGATGCTCAATATCTAAGATAGAGATAGAATGTTAATAGAATTAATATGAAAAAGTTTTTTTTCACTTAACTCATGTTTACTTCAAAGTTTCATAGCTATATAAATGTAACCACTTGTCGAAGTTAACCAACAAAAAACTTTTATACAACTAAACACAAGTATCAAACACTAAGTAAAGTTAAAACATTAAGTAAAGTTGAATAATACAACCTACTAAAATATATTAAAACATTAAGTAAAGTTAAATAATACAACCCACTAAAATATATATACAGTTCAAGAGAATCGAGAATTGTCAGTAGTTTAACTCTATTCCGACGAGTGGTTCATCTATATAGCCACGAAACTTCGAAATAAATATGAGAAGTGAAAAAACTTTTTCATATATATATATATATATATATATATATATATATATGTGTGTGTGTGTAAGTGTGTGCGCACACACATGCGCGCGTGTGATTTACATGTGATATATATATACATACACGTTGTATATGAATGTTATATATATATATATACACAATATATGTAAAATAAATAGGTTAGTTAATACAACACGAACAAAACGTTTTAAGCTGAAATGATCGATTATGACATATATTTAAGTGTAAATACATTGTATTTATTTTTCAATTTTTCTCGCTGAATTGTTCACCTATATTGCATTTGATCCATTAGTATACATAATTCGGTTACAATAATGTATTTGTAATTTATATAAATACTACCTTATGAAAGTTGAGATGTAGCGGAGTCGGGGGTATCATAAATTCGGGGGTGGGGAACGAGACCCTTTCGCTCTCCCTTATATATATATATATATATATATATATATATATATATATATATATATATATATATATATATATATATAAGGGAGAGATCATAGTTGTTCCTTCGAGAGAAAAGTGTATATTTGAAAGAGAAAAGAAAAGCCACAAAAAGTTTTGGTTATATAGTGTACTTTATTTTGCATATTTGGAAAATAATGTATAATATATAAAAAAAAAACTATATATATATATATATATATATATATATAGGTTCCTCCATTAGGTCACTTAAAAAAGCAGCATATCGCGATGAAAAAAGGTCCATAAATCAACGAAAACAAAGTTTTGTATCAATATGTTTATGTTGTTATGAAAAGGAAAGACCGAAGTATTTTTTTAATTATTTTTTGAAATTTTTTACTCATTTCTAGCACGTAGAAAACTTTGGCTAAAAATTTTGTTTTTTTTTACGACAGCGTGATAAAATAAAAAGTTTTGTTTTATTTTGCGCTTTTCCCGAGGAAAACACGCGTTAATTTAGGAAATTTTTGCAAAAATCAAATAATGCTCGGATTTTAATGAAACTTTTAGAACTTATTCACAAATGAATGAAATTGTTTTTGAAACTTTTTTTTTTTAGAAAATCTTGTTAAAAAGAGATTTTTTTTAACATGTTTCCACCCACTGACATATTTTCATGAAATTTCGTGAAAGTAAATCTTCACGCGTGGGATTTGTTTTATTAGTTATAAAAAGGACTCTTTGTAGAAAGTAAATCACCAGCTTTTTTTTTAAAACAGTACCCGGTTTCATAGAAAATCTGCTTTGAATTATAAAAAAAAAAAATGTAAAAAAGTATGACATTAATTAATTAGAAAAGCTTTCATCTGTTTTTGTAAATACGTTATACCAAGGACATTATTTTGTGAATAAATACAATTTTTTTGATGAATAATGTATTTTTTACAAATTTTTTTCCCATTTTAAAAATTTTTTCCATTAACTTCTTAACACTTCAAAAATCGTTTAAAATTCTTTATTTCTTTCAAGCACGTAATGCAATGATAACGTTAATGAAAAAGTAAATTCACCAATCGAAATTTGAAAAGCACATAATCATTTGACCCAAAATATTTTTAAAATAATTTAAAAAAAAATTTATTGAAAAAAACGTTCATAATTTCTACGTATGGAAATGTATACATGACACAATCCTTAAAAAATTTTAAACAATTATCTAATTAATAAAAAACTTTAATTTTTACTGAGACAATTTTAATACATAAAATGACAAAAGATTTTATAATGCTAGTTAATGAATGTTTGATTAACGTAACGGGGAATGTTCTAAATATCGAAGTCACTCACGGCTGTTGTTTGTAAATCAAACAATGATAACATGTAGGGATATTAATGTGATTTAATTTCATATGATTCTAAAGGTAATCTTCTTTGAAATAAATTATTTTACTCAAGAATCTATGTAGATGTGTATGTGTAGTGCTATACATGTATCCAAGATCATGTGAATGGATGAAAATAGTTTTTAATCCAAAATTGAAAGACGGCGCAATGATAAATTTAAAACCATCTTACAACTTACTGAATTGAGTGAAGCAAATTTTGACATTGTAACATTAACTCCTCTGACAAAATCTCTTTTTATACTCTGTTATAAAATGTTCGGTTATTAAAGAGCTGGATATACAATATATATCTGTACCATCACTGAATAAAAGTCCAGAGAAAGATGGTGAAATCATAACCTTATAACATATACGATGCGCAAAGAATAAAATGGTTAGAATCAATATTCATTTGTACAATACTGTAATAATCAGAAAAATACCTAACTTAAATGAAATTTTCACTTTCGAAATGTAAAACTTAAAAGCAAAAACAGGCTACAGATTGCTAACCGTGAATATGAAATAAGAACTCCTGGAGTATATTAAATTAAATAACCTAATGCTGTTTGATTTAACAGTCATTTGAAAACACATGCTTAAAGGAACTAGATATTTATAGTATAGGCATAATAATCTAAGATACACTGTTTTTCTTCGTCTTTATGTTGAAAGAAAATATTTTTGTTGTATTTTTATTGCGAATAGTGCTAAAAGATAACTTATTACTTTCAGCTACTGAGAAATTACTTTGTTTTGTGTAAACTTGTTTAAAAAACAGTTTACAAATAATTTTGCATTTAATTATTATAAAAATGTGAATAAAATGAATCGTTTTTGATGGCCTGTTTTTGAATAAATATATCAGAAACGGTTCATTTTATTCACATTTTTATAATAATTCAACAAGTGTTGTTTAATGCTACAATTAATGAGCAAACAAAAATATCAAGTAACTCAAGCCATCATAGACATATTTTATACAATAAACAATAGGTTTAAGTAGATAAAATGAAAAATTTGCATTTATATAGTAAAATAAATCCAGTAATTTATTTTTAAAAATGACTGATTTCTAACTATAGAATAGATTTCTGTTATCTATGTAATTCAAAATAAAAAAAAGATATCGTCGAGTTGATTAATAATATTCTTTCGTGTTGGAAAAAATAAAAAGCAACACCATGAAAATTCAGTATTTCAAGAAAAAATAAACATCATAAAAATATATAAATTTTACGATGAAATTATTAGTTGTTTAAATCATTTTATAACAAGAAATTTTTTTACTTTCAGGTTTCGACCTAATTTAATCCAATGTGGCAACACTTGCATAAAAAAATGATTAGATTACTAATCTCCCCAAATCATCAATAGGAGTTTGCATTCGTATTGGAATGTGTAGTTATTTTGTAAATACTTTTTCTTTTTTCTCAGATAATATGGAAACACAGTGAAAAAGAAACAAAGATTTTGATCTGCGCAATAGTGCCAATGCGCTACTGAAATTAAATACTAAAATGTATTTTATTCGATGTACATAATAAATACTTAGCTGCATTATACCCATTACACTACAAATGTTCATTTTTAATTTTTTCTACTTCTCGTATTGAGTGACTTCTGAAAAATCAAAACAAGAAACGTGAGAATTACAATTTGACATAAAGTACATTTGTTTTCACGATAACTAATGTTAAAATACTTCTAGACGAATGAAAGTCGATAATTGATTTAAGAGAAACAAAAGAACTGATAAGGGTGCAATCATTCTTTCTGCCAAAGAAAACTTATCATAAAATCCGATGCCTCTCTCTCAAATGGTTATCTCCAGATTATCGCGATTTATTCTTTCTAATTTTGGATCCCTCCATTATTGAAAAATTATGAGCGGAATGCGCCAGCCTGTAGACTTGGCGGGTTCTCCCTTAAGAAAACGAATTGCTGTGATAAAAAGTGAGCAAAGGCAATAATGATTTCTTTTCAAAAACAGTTTATCGATAGGGAGAAGAAGGGCAGTGTGCACAATCATTTTTATAACCAACGAAAGCCATATATATATATATATATATATATATATATATATATATATATATATATAAACCCAATCAAAACTTGATTCTCTATACCATCGTGTTACATAGCAAACTAATTGTGCAACATCTATTTGCTCCAGAAAAAATGTATGTATGCCGGGAGATTCAACGTTCTAACAGTCCCCGAATACTAACCAACATGTGACTTGCATTCTTATTACAGATATCGTTAGCAAATTGTACGCTAAATATATATTTCTACAACATAGCTATTAAATCTTTTTATGAATTTAGTAATTAAAACACCATCTATACTGAAAATTGTAATTCTTATTTTGCCTTTTTGTCCTTGCTAGATTAGATAATCGTTATATTTATTTTTTATATGTTTATATTTGATTTGTAACCTGTTTGTCAAATTTTCTTAATTACACAGCGGTCCTATCAGTAAATGCCCTTCAATTTTAGTTTCCCACCCCCCATCCCTCTCCCCCACCCCTTTTTTCTTTTCTTTTCTTCTCCTTGCCTCTTCTGATCTTTAAGAGTAGATAGTCTATTGTGTGTGTATGTCACCACAAAATGTATCCTTTCCGGTTACACCTTTAATGTATTAGACATCCGACAACGTTCATATTTCTCTCACTTAAACCGTCTTTAACTCCCCTCTCTAAAACTTCTCTCTGTTAAGTTTTAATCCCCCACCTTCTCTCGTCTGTTACCACTCTCTATAGCTCTAACAATCGTCCCACACTCTCATATTTACACTCTCTCTAAATTTTATTTTTTATTTCCAGAGTTGTTTTTTCTGTTTTCTTTTTGAATTTGTAGGTCTGATGAATTGGATCGTATTTACGATTCCAATGGAATAAATTATGAGCATGGAATATTAGTGTTTAAGCCTTTTTATTATATCCTTACTCTGTCCTGGACATTGAGTTCTACCTGGATTCTATCCTTTTGGAATTTTTTATTCAAAAAATATATATGTATGTGTATGCATCTATGTATATATATTTATATATTTTGCATATGTATGTGTATATTTACCACTAATATTATCTATCTATCTATCTATCTATATATATATATATATAATAAATAAAATCTATGAGATACACCATCTATTAAGAATAGATTGAACAAATATCAGGCTGGATGAGTAAATGATTTCACAAGAGTAGAAAAGAAATAAAAGAACAACCATGAACATGAGAAAATATATCCAAAAAATCTCGCCTGAAGACGTTAACATAAAAAAGCGAAAGAGCAGAATCTAGACAAAAAAAAAACAAGAAAAATAATATAAATCGTAATAGAAAATAATGACTTGTAAAACATAACGAAATAAATGAAAGAAATTTGAAAGCAAGACGATCTTAAGAAAAAATTTAATTAGAAGCTGTATTAATTCAGATAATGAAACATAATGATAATTATCCTTATCCACTCTTTTTCTGTCAAAGTATGAACTTTGTAGTTGTGAACTTTGTATGGTGATCATTTTCCAAGACCTACAGATTTGGTCTGATCTTGAATCTAATAATGTTCACAAAAGGCAACATTGTGAAATTCAGAACCACAATTTTGCCAAAAAAAATTGGCAGAGAATCTACAAACGCCATAGGAAGAACGCCTAGCAAATCCCAAAGAATATTGCGTTTGGCATGTGCCCACCGAATTAAGACCCGGGCTGGTCTTCAGAATGACTTCCTACAAACAAGAACTATATCGAAAAGGTCGGATTTCATTTATTTGGGTTGCATTTTTCCCCACAGGTCCTGCTTTCTTTCCAATCTGTAATAGACAAAGATTCTAATTCCTAACCAAACAAATCTACGCCAATTCCAGTCGACCTCTTTCATTTAATTCTCTATTTCAACCTTCTAATCATGTCCAGAGCATCTGCAATCTCATTTTCTTTCTCTAGGTCAATAAAGTCGATATTATTATTGTAGTGGTTGAGTTTTCACACCAAGAGAATCTCGTGATTCTTGTTGAATATCAAGTTACAAGTTTCCTCCAAAAAATCTACAGAACTCACTTTTTGTTGATTTCACTAATATAGACAAGTAAATGCAGAAAACATTCAAGCGCTCCAATAATGATTTTTCAAACTTTACCTTCCTATTTTATTGTTTTAACACTTACAGCCTCATCTTAGTTTTTCACTCATATTTAAATTTTTTTTGATCTTCTGAACTTCAGTTGGTAATCTATTTGAAATTGAAAGTCCGATGAAATTTAGCATTTTCTATTATGTGTAAATATAATTTGTTCTTTTTAAGTTATTTATTGAAAAAAGAAAGCCAAGATAACGAGTGGGTGTGGAAAATATCTCGGTCTGATAAAGAAGGAATAAAAAAAAAACTATCGTTTGGTGATTAGTTTAAATATTGGGAAGAGTACGTCAGACTGAAAAGTTTTCAGGAATCTCTAGTTATATACTTTTATAAATATAGCCATTTTATGCAATGGACTACTATCTTTCTAAATTTTTTCATTCTTTTATTGTTTTCTAAATATGTCATTTTGAAATCGAGTAAGGATCGTGACCAGAAAGAAAATGTGGGATGTAAAAATGATTTAAAACAAGTTAGTGGCCTCCGAGTATAAATATATGTTAAAATAAATAATGCCATATAAAGTCATCGGCAATTCAATGATAATTTTACTATTAGGTTGGTGCAAAAATAATTTCGTTTTCTCACATGGTAACATATGTTAGAAAACGAAATTATTTTTGCACCAACCTAATATTAATCACTGTCCGTCTTGAGCAACAAAGAATGCGTCGAAATAAGGCGATTATTTAACACGAAGTCTCATTATTCCGTATATTATTGATTTAATGAAAACGTCATTATTTGATGACGTTTTCATTATACCAATATCAACTTTGAATTTTATCCGCTACATTTTCTTTTTGTTCCAGTGGATATTGGGAATAAATGTGCTCGCATTTTAAATATCACTACAAATTATTAAGAATGGTGTTTTAATTATTGACAAGAGGCCATGTAAATAACACCATAAAGCGCTCACTGAAGATGTAATGGCGAGTCACTTGTGTCCTGGTTTCTTTGCTTATGAAATACAATTCGCCTGGCACGAAACTGTGAGTGACTCACAGCAAAATTAAGAAAGAATTGAAAGGCAGTAAGATAATAAATATCAATACTAATTATATAGAAAATAACAGAAAAGTCTGGTGGAAAATAGGGTAAGATAAGCAAAGTAAAGGAACCCTAAAGAATTGGAGGAAAGTAAAAGAAATGCCGAGGTCATAAATATGGACGAGTTATCTATAAAAAAAAAAAAAATGGGACGGCTGAAGGGAATTTCTTTAGCAATCTGTAATCGACAAGAATTCACGAACAAGATTAAAGTTTGAGAACATTTTCATTATAATACCATCCGATACAAATTACTAAGATAATTATCCCGAATCCTGTCTAAAACCTTCTTCTAATCTTTGTACTGTTTTCTTTAAAGTGACGAACATTTCATTACATTGTTGTATTGGGAGTGATATTTCTTGATACATAATATTTGCGTCGATATCTTAATTTTTATTTTTACGCATGTCTTGAATGAAAAAAAAAATACGAAGGCCTTAGGGTGGGATAGTATCCTCGTATCTTTTTTGTTATTTTGTCGTTAGAATTATAAAACCGGTATATATGTTTATTTCCTAAATTTTGCGTAGTCTGGAACAAAGGTGCTGCTTGCTTTTCAATGACCACTTTCTCGAAGGTTGCAACTTGTGCTACTCTTAATAAACTTCCGTACACTGTATAGGGTGATATCAAAATAAAACATTTAGTTTATTCTTTCGTTCAAATTCCCTTGAACTTCTTGAGAGTGCTTTGTTTTTCTCGTATTGCATTCTTCATTTATTTTTCACTATTTTTCGAATGAATAAATCTAATATCTTCCTTTTTAACTCACTTATAAATTCATTGATAATGTTTATATTTTGCCCCCAGAAGTGTTTTGGAAATTCAATGAGTTGTGACATTTTCATCGAGTATATCACTGTATAAGATGATAGAATAAAATTATGGAGAACTGTCTCTCTCGTTCAGACTGTACGCTGTGTTGGGATACAGTCCATCCGTAAGTGGAAATAAAGATCATTTTTAGAAACAAGAATATGAATTCTTTATAAAATAGTTTTCAGGAAATAAGAAAATATCTTTGGTAGATTTCTTGAGAAAGTTGTGAACATTAAAATCAGATTTATTTTCACTCTTTTTACGGTTGTAAGATCAAATAGCTTTCTTTTTTCGCAAGTCAATGTAATGGTTGCACAAATGTACTGGTTTTATAGATTTTTACATTTATTTTTTATTTTAACCTTGTATTACGAAGTATCAAACAACAGAAGATAAAAATCAATCAAAATAAAGGAAAAGCAAGTAAATATCTATTGTGAGAAATTAATTCGGAATAAAATAAAGTAAAAAGGATTAAGTTATAACTTGACTGAGAAATCAGGATAATTTATCGAACCTTCTTTGCTTTTTCTTCAACGCTTTTGTGAAGTTAATTCTTTTTGGCATATTTATTGCATTCTATTTTTGCCTTTTGAAAAGAAGTATTCGTCATGTTTGTCTCTTCGTGCATTTGCGGAAGAGACAGTGAGTGTAAAGATGAAAAAAACGAACAAAGAAGTGACATACGTGGAGAAGTAAAATAAAAAGCAAGCTGAAGAAAACAAATAAAATTAGGAATAAATATTTGAGAAAAAAAAAATCAGATATGTCAGTAGATACCAAACGGAAAATAGAGAATAAACGGGATAGACAGTAAAAGAAAAAGAAAGAAAAAGAAATAGAAAAGAAAAAGAGCAAATAATAAAAGTAAACATTTGAACATAAATAAGGTGAAAGCGACAGCACAAAAGAAATGCTATGCGAAAAATGGTTAAAGTTTGGGAAATGCGTAAATATATTAGAATGAAGTGAAGTAAGAAAATTACAATAGGAAAAGAAGCTGTTCAAGGCGGATTGAGAAAACGGAAAGAAACACAACTAACTGAAAAGCCCCTCCCCACAAATAAAAAACAACAAAACAAAGCAAAAACAAGACAAAACAAAAACGCACACGCATACAGAGAGAGAGAGAGAGAGAGAGAGAGAGAGAGAGAGAGAGAGAAGAAAAAGAATAAATATTAATGTGAGGCACTAACGAAGGACATTATAAAATGATAAAAAATAGACAAAGAAATATGGTTGTAATAACATTTCTGTAAATAAATCAAAATAAAAATGATATAAAGATTCTGATAGAATGAAAAATAAAAATGAATGATGGAGAGATGAACGTGTGAATCAAATGGGGATGAGATTTAGGGAGAATTATACGTCGGCCTAATGTAAGTAATGTGATTTCATCTGTCTCCGTAGGCTGTTATATTTGGGGCAGGAGATGGATAAATGGTGTTGGCAGAAGATAGATGGTGCACTACGCTTAGGTCACTCCCAGTTGCCATTGATTATATTGGGCTCGCTCGATGAATGATGTAGAAAAGCTGGCGAGTGCAAGTCTGCTTCGGACGAATTTGAACTACAGGACGATATCGAGTGGTGAAATCAGAATAAAGGACAAAAGAAGAGGAAAACAGGACTAACAGAATCAGGAGAAGGAAAACTAACAGAATTGCATTGTTGTTTTTTTTTGTAAAAATGATTTGTAAAAGGGAATGATAAGAAAGGCACACAATAATAATAATAATAATAATATATTTGTACAATAGTGTTCACTGGTGTAAAGAGAAGGAGGGGGAGAGAGAGAGAAAAGATGTAGAATTAGTTGAAAGTTAAGTGATAACTACGACAACAATGGCGTTAACAAAGAGAA
The DNA here is from genome assembly GCA_963932145.1 of Acanthosepion lycidas. Taxonomy (NCBI): domain Eukaryota; kingdom Metazoa; phylum Mollusca; class Cephalopoda; order Sepiida; family Sepiidae; genus Acanthosepion; species Acanthosepion lycidas. The sequence goes on from OZ010577.1 coordinate 67,893,514, forward strand.
AAAGAAGATGAAGAAGAAAAAGAATTCCCATAGAAAAGTAAAATCTACAGGTTACTTATTCAAACAACTGTAAAATAATTAATAATTAATTTTTCTTATTTGATAAGGTGGCCTACGTCAGTGAGGAGTTGGATAACTCTTAGTAATAAGAGATTAATCGAGAAGCTGCTCGAGTGAGAGGAAGTAACGCAACAAGTAGATAAGTCAGGAACAATTCTGATAGTAAGTGTTTATCAAGAGAAAAAATAAAAAAAATATCATTAAAAAGAGCAAATGATTCTATGGAATGTTAGTGAAAACAAAATATTAAAATCAAGCATTAGAAACAAATGCAGGCGAACAAAAGATGAATAACTAAACGAAAAGTGTGCAAAGATAGAAAAACTGCGATAAAATAGACATTAAATATAATGACTGAGCAACGTGATCCGACGAGATTGTAAGAGGGATGATATTCAATCTTAGATGTTTTCGGAATAAACAATTACTATATTATTATCACAATATGCTCGGAGATGATAGCTGCCGAAGAAGCCCTGTGAAAATTAATGCGAGTTCCATCAGATAATCAGCTTAATAAGTAAGTTTATCATCTGGATTCTAATGAATAGAACACGTGGCTGAAAATACACCAAGAACAAAATGGCTTCATTGAAGTCACTGGAACAAAAATGTTATATTTATTATCAGAATGATATCAGAGGGAGCAATGCAAATTCAGAAAGAAGTGTAGCTTTCTTTCATAGACTATGTAAAAGCATTTGATAAGGTGCGACACAAAGATCCAGTTAAACTGCTAGGAAAGCTTTATTTATTATGGAAAGAGATTAGAATAATTCAGAATATTTACTGAACAAATAGATCACCTGCATATAGATAGAAAATGAATTAAGAAAGAAAACAAAATAGAAAGAGGCGTAAGAAAAGGATACGTTTTCACATCGGATTTATTCAACCTATACACCGAGTTGATCGTAATAAAAGCAGAAGTCCTACCAAGATTTATTGCTTGAGACAGTATTAATAACATAAGATACGTAGACAAAACTGATGACAGGCACAGAAAGAAAACTGCAGGAACTAGATAAGAGCGAAGGAAAGAAGGGTCGAACCATCAACTGTAGAAAGACAGAATATGTGATTGATAGCAAGAAGGACAGCCCAAAATGCAAGCTACGAATTGTAAAAGTCAGAATCACGCAATTATAGAAATGTAACTAAATGTGAAATTTTATAACAGACGACGGAAAATGTGACACAGAAATGCGAAAGTGTGTTGTTATAGGAAATATATCGAAGTGTTAAGGGATAGAAAAATGTCATTAAAACAAAGAAAGAACTACAGAACTACGTGTTCTGTAGTATTTAACCACCTATTATGACATATGAGAAGGAAGCTTGAAATAATATATATGGTTCTACAAAAGAATCCTGAGAATATCTTGGACGGAACGGAACATGAGAGAAATGAGAAAATTTTAAGAAACATGGGAACACAACGGTCGAAAGAGGTAGTTTCTGGGACATTAAGGAAAGACGACTTGGAGAATTTGACGCTCACAGGACATTGAAGGCAAGAAGGGTTGGGGGGATACTAACGAGCTTGTTTAAATAGATGGCAGAACAGAGACTTGGAGGGATAGTAAACAACACACATTGTTTAGAGCTACAAGGGATAGGAAGCTGCGGTGAGTCATAAAAGAAGACTTCCCCACGCACACTGATATGTGTGCATGTATATACACATATATAATTATATTGTTTGAAATGTGACTTAATATCTGGGAAAATGCGTTTGTAGATATAAACAGGGTGGGCATAGAAATCAGTAATATAAGTTTATTATCAATAAGCGTTCATCAGGTCCTTTCTGTGGAAGCTTTATATATATCGATCATCAGGAAATTATGGGAAACGGGAAAACTACTTCATCCGGACATACAGTCACATTTGATGTTGCGCTGATACTACCGTCCTTGGCGTTGAGGCAACTTTTATTGAATAAGTTGAATACGTGTACATACATACATACATATATATATATACATATATATATATATATATATATATATATATATGAATGAATGTTTCTACATTCATAAGAGCGGGGTGTATTTTTGTTGAAATGAAACTCTAGTAAAACTTCCAAGTACAATAAACAATTGTTTTCTTAATATTCTCTCGAAATGGATTCATTGATTTCTTTTTTTACGGCTCATCAAACATTTGCAAACTAATTAAAGTCAGCAAATATTTTAGATTGTATGAATCTTTTGGTGGTAATAATGATTTAATGGAAAAAATTCCTACTAATTAATCTATAACTGGAAGGACGAGGTGGATTCATATTTTTCTCGGGGTATTTGGGCTTAAGTGAATCTAACGAATCTAACTTCCAATTTCGAGCCAGTATCCATTACACCACCCGGATATTCAAACTTACCAAGTAGTCACTAATGTCGGTAACCATACGAGAACCGATGCTTCAACGTGATATGGCCATAATCCTGTCAAGATTAAACGATAATATGTGGCATTACATTTCATTTGATCGAGCTAGCACAGACATTCATATGTCGATCACGTCAACCATCACTGTCCTGCATCACGATCAGAAGGTCATTATGGAAGCATTTGTGTCATAACATTGGTGGTCAATGTATGTGATTGCTTGGCGACTAACACGACTTGCTCCATGTCAAGGTGTCCAGAGCATTTGATCACTTGCGCTTTGTTGTTTTGCTCGACAATTCCACGTTCGCGTAAGATTGTAGAAATATCAGGAATAGGTCTATAGAGCAGTGATTTAGTTCCATGTTGTCTCTAAAGGTTGTTAAGTATAGCTCAACATCCTCTTGTAAATTCCATCAAGCTTAGATCCTAGGGGTTTAGTCAATACCCTGGCAGTGGTACCATACATTAACACCGCCTCTACCGTGGCTCGAAAGAATGTCCGCTTGAGGTTGTCTAATAGGTCAGATTGCGAGATTCCATCCATTTTATTCAATGCGAACCAGGCTTTAGCAATGCGAATTTTCACGTCCTTTTCAGTAAAATTTATCTCGCTTCCCTGCAAACATCACTATCAATGACAGTTCTCCTACATAATAATGTTGGACTCTATGGCAATATATATATATATATATATATATATATATATATATATATATATATATATTGTGTTTGTGTGTATGTGCGTGTGCATGTGTGTATGTATTAACACTGACGACATCTATTCAATTAAATTAGAGTATATGGAATTTTATCTGTATTGCAATTAGGTGATGAAAAACTTCGAGTCTTAGGCTTAATGATTTTTTTCTTATAAAGTGCGCATATGGTTTTGCGTGGGCAGGCTGTGTGGAGATAGGTTATTTCGTCTTCCCATCGGTTTGTATCTATGAATAACTTGTTCTTTAAATTAAAATTTTGAAGGTAAGCAGGCCTTCCTTATTTACTCGATTGGCATATTGCTACCACCAGTTTGGTTCCATGTTTGACGAAGCACCATTATTCAATGATCAGAATAGTTTCTCTAACTTTCGAGTAATGTTTGTGTTCTATCGTGAAATAAAGGGTTTAATTTGATGACATCTTCATTCATTTATTTCGCCATTTCTAACGTGTTGGAATTGTTGAATCTGACGGATCCGTGTGCAATGGGGTAAAATCTGTAAAAGGAAGAAGTTTTCAGAATTTGTCACATATGAGAAGAACATCCTATCACAGATACATGATTTTTATTGCATGATGTTTGCAATAGGAAAACAGGCACCGACATGCAGCAAAATCATTGCCCGCAAAGAAAAGAAAATTCTGTTGCAATGCATCAATCAAACAAATTGACTGCAATATGTCTGCAATTTGACGTGTTTCTTGCGCAAGTTCATTGTGTTATCGCATTCATGACAGTCGAATTGACTACAAAAAGGAATCATTCAATGTGATTAGTTTATTACCAAAACTTACGATTTAGATTTACTTCTGATTTTCGCAAAAATACATCAAGTAAAATTTACTTTTCTGTCTCCAATTATTAAGCCAACTCACTCACACACACACACACACACACACACACACACACACACACACACACACACACACACACACACACACGTGTTGTAGAATGATAAATTCATTGACGAAAATGTATGGGATACCAGATGAAGAAGGAATAGAAGAAATGAATGATTAAAATATGGTAAAAAAATGTAGTGCATGTCGGAAAATCTATTAACAACGCAATGCAGATATCAAACTTTAATATAAAAGAAGAAATTTGCCAGTATTTGGGTACAGGAGAAATCTGCTGGAAGAAAATAATGTGAAATATGCTAGGAAAAAAGGTGTAAAACGAAGAGGAGCTGATTCCGAAATTGAAGTAAAGAAAAAAAAAGCACAGTAAAAATGTATTAAAATGAGCACAAAATTAAAAACTTGCTGAAGAAAAATGTGAAAAACGAAACAGGAAATTTATTTTGCGAAAGAGTCAAAGATAAAGACTGTCAGGAAGGGAAGAAAACGATTTGATGAGATAATAAGAATTTTGAAAGTAAAAGCATACGTGGGAATGAATTCTAATGAAACCAATATAGTAGAAAATATTTTTTTTATTTTCTTTTTTGTTAAATAGAAATAATTGAGAAGCAGACTCTTGATAAGTTTTGGGGGAATATAACTTTCTCTTTTAATTTTTTTTGTTGAAAGAAAGGCCGAGGTAAAACCAAAAAGTCTCCCACTCCCACACACGCATTTATGTTGTGTGCAGGGAGAAACGCAGAGAGATTTGTGAGATTTGAAAAAGAAGAAAAACATTTCAACAAATATAAATATTAATCAAGGGAAGAGATATTATCAGAATGAGGTTAATAAAAGAAATAAGAATAGAACGAGTCAAGCATGAAAGAAAATGAATTAGGAAAATATGAGAAATATAAATATTGACAAGAATGGCGTTTATATTAAAGGAAAAATGAGTCGATGCGTAGTGGTTGAGAAAGAAACAAAATGATGCTTCATTGAGTATGGAAAAAAAATTCATTTCAAAGACGCTAGACAAAATAAAAGCAGACTAGAAATAGAAAATTACTAGGAAAAATTAAGAGTAAGAAATAAGACAAAATACATGAAAATAAACATGATATAAAAAAATAAAATTATGGATGGAAATCATCGCTAAAGAGTCGATAACAAATAAGAGTTTTATTATTAGAAAAAAAGAAAAATGCCAATTGAAATAACCGTAAAACATCTATCAGCTCCTTAATGTGTTTAATTTTATTTAAACAATTATAAGTTTTCATTACATATTATTATTTTTATTATTAAATATAGTGGCGTTGAATATATATATATATATATATATATATATATATATATATATATATATATATATATGTGTGTGTGTGTGTGTGTTCAAAACTCGGAAAAAGGAATTTTTCCCTCAAACATTTACCAAACTTGCAGAAATTCATAGTCGTTATTCTACCCGACACTTGCTTCTGTTCACTTCTATCCGACCATGAAAGCCAATCTTTCTTCTTCCTACTTCTTCGGGAGTCCATAGCGATCTCCTGGGCTTTGTGTCTTAGTTTTAATTTCAATGCGTTCTGCTCATAATCATTCTTTTGCCAACTGGTCAACTTACTACCAATATCTCATCATTAGTGGACTATTGAATACTTAAGGAAAATCGAACCCACTACAGTAGTAACTATCTGAAAGACTGCTGCAGGAATTGTTCATTCAGGTGATACAAGTAATAAGTTGCCTGTCAGGAAAATGACATATTTGCTTTGAAGGGAAGGTTTGCACCATTTTAGAAATGTAAGTTGAACATAATTATTTTCTTTTTCTACAACTGATTTCTTATATTCACTTTTTCATTAAATGAACACTGGATAGAAAAAAAAATTCTGGAAAAACGAACCTCCAAATTTCGAATGTAATCACTTATTTATTTTAATGTTTTCAATTAAGCTTTTGTGAAGTAAAAGAAAAAACATTTTAAACTAATTTTAAGCTAGGAATAAAAATGTAAAATAAAAACTGAAGCGGTAAAAAAGAAAATATTTAGATTATTATTTAATTTATTTCTTTAATCTTTATAATTTGTTATCTCTCTTTGATATTGGATTGAGCAGTGGTGAACAAATACCGATGTGCAAAGCGAAAGACTTATGTATGATCTTAGAGTTTATTTATTTTCAATTGACTCGTCACACGTGTTGCTAATTCAAATACATTGTTAAAAAACTGGTTAATTACCTGTAATCGTTGTGAATGGCTGTTTGGAATTGCTTACAACTATGAGATGATTAGAAAGTCCTGCTTTGGATAAAAAGACCCTACTACAGATGTTGCATGATCAGGCTGTAGATTATCTGGGATTGGGGTGATATCCTATTTTCTAAGAGCCAGTTTCAAGATTAACATTTTTTTCTCAAAAGCCCTACATCACTTACAATTTTCCTCTACACAGATCAATTTTCTGGTAATGTTTCCAAACATCAGTGCCAATAGTTTTAGGCTTGTTTTTAACAACATACTTACAAGGCCTTTTTGTTTGTTTCGGATGTTTATCACTTTGTAAAATAACAACTTAAGTAATCTGTCATCTTCCATTTTAGTAAGGTTTTCTTTCTAACTCATTTGTTTAGGGACGAAGAGAGTTTCGATATAAATGCACTCACTGAAGAAAAACGGTGTCTGGTGTAAGGGGCTATCATTTGAGAATCATTACACATTTGGAATCTCCATGTGACAGCGGTATGTGGTCCAAGACTCAAACGAGTAAAAAAGGTTGAATAACACACAGTTTGCACACACGTCATGTATGTGCTGATTGTTATGCTTTGTTTCTCTAGTTTTCAAAAGGCTTCATCATTCTTTGTTGTATTTCAGGCTCAAGAGAAACGTGCATGAAGAGTGAACTGTTAAGGTAGACAAATGTAACCACTACATCCAATCTTGTACCTGCTTTTTTTCGTGAGACTGATGGCAAGCCTAAAAGCGAGGCATGCTCCTGGGAACAGAATCATGGGTGCATTAATATCTTCGTCTGCATTTTCAGCAAAGATCAGAACCTGAAATAGCGCCAGAGACGTCTTTGATTTCACGTTAAAATCCTCAGATTAAAGACTTCAGCCATGGTTCTTAAGCGGAGACACAAAGGTATGTCACAATCATAGAAAGCATAAAAAAGAGTAATAGCATAGTATATAGAAAATAAAGTTGGTATTGTAATATTGCCTTGTTTAATTACGTTATCGATGTCTACTGTATTGAGAAAATTGTGGAAGTTTAAAACAGCTTTCATACTTCGAGGTAGTTTTTTGAACATGATGATGAATTTAGATGATCATGCAAGTTTGCTGAAAATAGTCGAGAGATCGCTCTTATTCGTGCGATGGAATACTTTGATTAGATCGACAAAACAAATTACTCGTTATAGTATTGTTCTTAAAGAATTCATTTAAGCAGGAAGATCATTGAAAGTATCAAGTATTGAAGTTAGATAAGTTAAAATATTAACATTATCAAATTTTAAATTACTATATGTCAGTGAGTACAAACAATTTATATTATGTTGTTGCAAAAATAATGTCGTTTTTGACGTTCAACTTTATGTAAGAAAACGACATTATTTTTGCACCAACCTAATAACAGTATATAGTATCAATTTTACATATGAATATAAAATTGTAAATATTTATATACATATATATATACATACACACATACATATATATATATATATATATATATATATATATATATGAATATATATATATATACATACATATATACATGTATATATAAATATGAATACATATGTATATGTATATATAAGTATGTATATATATGTATATGTAAATATATATGTGAATGTATACATGTATACATGTATGTATAAGTATATATATATATATATATATATATACATACATATATACATGTATATATAAATATGAATACATATGTATATGTATATATAAGTATGTATATATATGTATATGTAAATATATATGTGAATGTATACATGTATACATGTATGTATAAGTATATATATATATATATATATATATATAAAATTGTATATATATGTATATACAGTAGCGGCCATAATATAAGGAACAGAAACAACAAAGACATAAATATGTGTATTACTTAAAAAGTAATGCATGATTAACAATGAAATTTTTCCCGAATAAAGATTAGGGTGTAATGCATAAATATTATACAAAGTTACAAAAATTTACAAAATAGTGTTTTTTAAATTTCCTTCGTTCCATTTAATTTTTACTTTACACACACACAGAAGCGTTGAAATTGACCAGCCAATTCTTGCCCCAGTTCACAATCGATTGGAGGTCCTTTTCGAGACGCACGGCCAGGTGAGTTTTGTCAGTGAGACTAGATTTGTTTTTGGGGCAGGAATAAATTGTGGTGTCATCCGCGTAGATGCCAACTTGGGAAGTTATGGCGTCAGGAAGGTCATTTATGTAGATAAGGAATAGAGTGGGGCCTAGGATGGAGCCTTGAGGAACACCTGCGTTCGTAGGATAGGAACTGGATGAGAATCCGTTGAGAACGACCTTCAATTCACGGTTTGACAGGAATGATTGTATTAGGTTATATAATCGACCCGTAATGCTATAACCCTGGAGCTTGCGAAGAAGGCCGGCATGCCTATCAACCCTATCAAATGCTTTGGAGATGTCTAGTGCCACGGCACGGGCTTCCCCGTTATTTTGAAGAGCTCGGTAGACAGTTTCAGTGATGGCCGTAAGCACATCAGCTGTAGATCAGGCAAAGCGGAAACCATATAGAGAGCAGATTATGGGATGTGAGGTGGTTTACCACCTCGATATTGATTAGAGCTTCAAAGACTTTGCCGAAGAGAGGAAGGAGACTGACAAGACGGTAGTTGGAAGGGTCAGAGGGGTCGCCGGAGTTCTTGACGACAGGAACGATGGAAGATTCCTTGAGGCAGTAGTGGTATAGTTTAGAAAGGGCGGGCGCCAGTTCAGGCGCGCATTTCACAAGACAATGGCTGGTATCCCGTCTCCACCACTAGCCTTGGTAGGGTCTAAATTGGAGATAACGCCCAGTACCAAAGATGGTGTTATGTTTAGCCCACTAAATATGGCCTCAGTTCTAAGAGGGAAGTCGGGTATGGGTACACCGGAAGAGTCGAGCGTAGAGTTGAATGAAAATTTCCGAGCAAAGCATTCAGCCTTGTCGGTGAAGTATATATATGTATATGTATATATATAAGTATATATATATGTATTTATATGTATATGTATATATAAATGCATGTATATATACATATATATATCAGTATATATATACATATATATACGTATATATGCAATATGTATATATACATGTATACATACATGCAAATATATATATATATATATATATATATACATGCATACATATATATATATGTAAGCAAATATATGGATATAGATCCGACAGTATGAAGAAAAATATACGGAAAAAACAAACAAAAATCCTTACATGCAATTATGCTGTTTTAATGTTAATATAATGTCAACGTCGGACGTTTCGGTCTAATAAAACATCTTCAGGACATATTCATAAAATATAATTAACATTATCAATTTAACATGACAAAATATATATATACACATATACAAACATATATATATAAACATGCATATATACATATATACATATATATACATATATATACACATATACAAACATATATATATAAACATGCATATATACATATATACATATATATACATATATATACACATATACAAACATATATATATATATATATACATATATATATATATATACATACATATACATACATATATATACATATATATATATATATATACATAGAGATACATGTATATATTAGGTTGGTGCAAAAATAATGACGTAATAATGTCGTTTTTTGACGTATTTTTCAACGTCAAAAAACGACATTATTACGTCATTATCTTTGCACCAACCTAATATATACGTATATATATACATATATATATACGTATACATACATATATATATATATATAAAGATATATTATTTCTATACACATATTTATCTAAACACACACACATATATATATATATATACATATATATATATACATACATATATTTATACATGTATATAGGCACATATATACATATATATATATATATATATTCATATATGTATACATATATATATATATTCATATATGTATACATATATATATATATATATATATACATATAAATATACATACATATACATATAAATATACATACATATATACATATATATATACACATATATATATGCATATATATACATATATATATATATATTCATATATATATATACATGTATATATATACATATATATATATATATATATATTCATATATATATATATACATATATACATATGTATGCATATATACATACATATGCTTATATATATATATATATACATACACACATATATATACATGTATATACGTATATACAAATATATATACATAAATATATACATTAAGAAATGGACAAAGTCCGACAATTTATTTATTAAAGACATTTTTTATGTTTAACGTTCTTTTTATAGATACAAGTATTTAAGTAAATGCTCTGTTTATAATAAACAGTATTAAACAGGCCGGTAAATGTTATTTAATACTGTTTATTATAAACAGAGCATTTACTTAAATACTTGTATCTATAAAAAGAACGTTAAACATAAAAAATGTCTTTAATACATAAATATATATATACACACAGCATGGCCCGGCTTGCCCATGCTTGATTCAAAAATCGTAACGCTCATACATCAATCGCTATCACTTGAATTAAAATATTTTTGCCCTTCCTTGCCTTTAAAGGAGTGCCATTTGCCGTGCTGATGTTGCTACATGCCTTACTTCTTGCCCATCTCACACTGCGAATTTTTTCTAAGCTCTATACTAAACATTAAATCTGTTACGAAAAAAGAACCAAACAAAATGAACACAAAACGATCAGCTTTAAAAAAGGACTCGTAACTGGAAAAACCGAATGATAAAAGAATGTTAACAAAAAATACTTTTTTCACCCCCAACCAAGTTCTGTGGAATCAGAATCAACGTTGAGTTTAAGCAAAGCGAATGAGGCAATTGGAGTAAAGTGCCATGCAGATTTAAATTTTTCCCACTTGTGACGAATGCAGCTATCGATTATTTTTGCATGCAAGCATGCTAGTTAACAATCGTGTCAGACAGCTGGTGGCTCTCACGCTGGCCAATAGAATCTTCCTGCCTATTCGTTGCAGCCAGCTATAGGCTCTCACTCTGGCTAGTACAAAATGGCCGCAAACTACATGAAAACTGCCGTAAAAACATAAAAAAATCTATTATTTTCACTATCGATGTGAGTCTTGGTCTTCCCGCTAACTTGGAACATGTGCATGTAAATTTTGGTGCAAATCCGTCGACAATTGCGGCCGTGCATTCGTTACACACACACACACACACACACACATCCTGCCTTTTATAAATAGAGATATATATGTGTGTATATATATGTGTATATATGTATATGTATATGTATATGCATGTATATATGTACATTCTGGGTTGCATAAAGCTCCAGGTAATGCTCCACCCAGCGCTCCAAAAGCATGCTCTGGACTTCAGAGGAGCCGTCTTGATGGGAGTGGGGCCGGTGGCGGTTTTGACGCTGGCGTACATGCCTCTTGCATTTCCACTGTAGGTAGCCGTCTGGATCTGGCGGCACACGTTCAGCCATTAGTCATTGGCGCAGCTGCGTGCAGTCTGTTGGACCTTGCTGCGCCAGCTATGAGGTCATTGCGGGTACTGACGTAAGGGTTTTGCCTGTAGGCCAGAAGTGCTTGTCTCTTGGCTTCAGAGGCTGGCTGAATCTCATCCAAGTGAGCTTCGTACCAGTCCGCATTTCGATGATCCTTCTTTCCTAACGCAGTAAGGGCTGAGGTGTATATGGCATAACGGAGGTGGTGTCAGCTATTGTCGATGTCAGTGTCACTGAAGGATGATGTTTCGACCTTCGGCTAAAGCTGGTTTGGAAGCGGCGAGAGATCTCAGGGTCATTGGAGGCCCTTGGTTTTGGAACGGTGTATTTTCTTGGCTCTCAGTCTCACTTTGCAGCCTACTGGAGAGTGGTCCGTGTCGCAGTCTGCACTGTGGAAGCTCCGAGTGTGAAGAACACTCCTTAGGTCTGCACGCCTGGTGATGACAAGTTCGAGCTGTTGCCAGTGTCGAGAACGGGGGTGTCTCCAAGAAATTTTGTGGAGTTCTTTGCACTTGAAGGTGTTCCTCGCGCACATTCATAGTGGCAGCACAGTTCCAGCAGTCCCATTCTCATTCATTTTTACCTATGCCCTGATGACCGAGGCAGGGTGGTCCAATGTCATAGTCGGCTCCCACTCTAGCATTGAAGTCTCCTAGAATATATAATCCTTCATATTGGGGTTCCTGTATATCGTCTCATCCAATGCCTGGTCCCTGACCTCTGTGGTGGCGCAGAACACTGGCGCGTAGATGCAGAGGACGTTGGCGAAACCTTTAGATGTTGAGAGGCGCTGTGCTAGGATTCTCTCAGATACGCCAGTTGGTGGTTCAATGGTTGCTATCAGCGAGTTCCTCAAAGCGAAGCCTACGCCGTGTTGCCTTGGGTCATCCTAAGGCAGGCTCTGCCAGAAGAAGGTGTAGTTGGCCTCTCTGATAGAACTGCTGTCAGCCAGACGAGTCTCTTGCAGGTAGACGATGTCAATCTCCGGTCTTGAGAGTTCTATGACCGCGGTCTTTCCAGCATCGGCGATCTGTTGGATGTCATCTGCGAGTCCAGGGTGCATGGCCCAGATGTTACAGCCAGCTAATTGAAGAGCTGGAGTCTACGTGTTTCTTTCTTTTCTGCTTGGTGCGAAATTTACAGCATGCTTGTCAGGAGTTTAAGTCCCTGAGCCCTACAAACCCACTAGAGCAGACAAGCAATATATATATAAATATATATATATATATATATATATATATATATATATATATATATATACAAACATATATTTATATATATATATATTCATATATATATATATATATATATATATATACAAATATGTATATATATATACACATATATATACACACATATATAAACATATATATACGCACACATATATATATGCACATATATATATACACACATATATATATATACACATATATATATATACACACCTATAAATATACACACACATATACATATACACACACACACACACACACATATATATACACACACATATATATATGCATACGCACATATATACACACATATATATATATATATATACACACGTAGAGTTTAACCCGGTTATAAGAGACCCGGATATGAGAGAAACCCGGATATAAGAGAGATTTTATCTGGTCCCAAATTAGAGCCATACTTACCTAAACAAAATAGACCAAACCCGGATATAAGAGACGTCTTCTCCGGTCCCGACAACTCTCTTATATCCGGGTTACACTGTATATATATATACACACACACACACACATATATATATATATATATATATATATATATATATATATACACATATACAGACACACACATATATACATTTTTATACACACATATATATATATATTAGGTTGGTGCAAAAATATTGTCGTTTTCTTACATAGTAACATATGTAAGAAAACGACATTATTTTTGCACCAACTTAATATACACACACACACACACATATATATATATATATATACATATATATACATATATACTTACATATACATACACATATACATATACATACATATATATATATATATATATATATATATATTAGTGAATATCTACATATATAAAACTGGCTGTGTGTGTTTGTGAACTACTCGAGAACCATAAGGCATATTTCCACCAAATTTGAAACCTTGATTGTACTCGATAATGGGTGTGTCTGGGCAAAAAAATTAGTCATTTCTCAAAAATCAATAACCAATAATCGATAAATATAATGTTTTAATGGGAATTTACATTAGTTTGGTTGTTTTTAAACTTTCAGACTTGAAGTCTAAATCCTAAGGCCAATTTTAATGAAACTTGATAAGTGTATGCAACATACTGTCACGCTTATTATACGCTATATTGATTTTCGTTTCTCTCGACACTGGGTCCCTCAGGGTGCCCCAAAGGGGCCTCAAAAGATTCAAATTTCTTCTATTTTGATGAAATTTTTCATGTTTGTTACGCTCTTACAATGAGATAGAAATCGGTTGTCAGATTTTTAAAAATGCATGAGGGGGCCCCATGGATGTCCCTATAAACCCCTTGATGCCTCAATTGCTTTTCAAGTGTATTTTGTAGTAGCATTCCCCAATTTCAACGAAAATTTCAGTACATATTGAGATTATATCAAGTAACTGAAGTAGTCACTTGGAATTCACTGAAAATCAATACTGAGACCCCCACAAGTTAGGGGACCAGCAGGGAACCCTGAAATTTTCAATTAAGTCTACAGCCTTGGCCATAAAGTTGATTAAATAGAAAACTTAAAAATATGTACTTTATTATTTCAATTACTAATAGTCTTAAACCAATTTCAATTACTATTAGTCTTAAACCAATTTTGCAGTAGGATGAACCAAAGCGATCGCCAAATTTTCAAATTGCTTCGATTTCGACGGAATTTTACATGTATGTTACAATCTTAAAATGAATCAAAAACGATTATCAGATTTTGAAAACTACATAAGAGGCTCCAAGATGACCCATGAACACCTTGATGCTCCATTACTCTTTCAAATGTAGTGGTTAGCAACATTTCGATGAAAATTTGCACATAATCTGTGTTTAAATCAATCAACTCAAAATCAAAACTGACACCCCGTGTGTCATAAATACATTATGAAAAATATCAGTTTTTCCCATGGATTTCCCGTTTTGGTTCTGAAATAGTTTAGTTTGCATTAACTTGACGGCAAAAATTATATCCTTCCTTAAGAAAAAAAGAATCAGTGCAAAAGAAAGTGTACATCGATGAGAGAAGTGCACGTACGTATAAGACGCGTATGTGAGATCGATCGAGATATGTAGTGTGTACAATTGATTTTGCTCCACGTGCAATGATCGATCGAATAATGCAGTGCTTACTATCGATTTTACTTCACGTGTAGTGTTCATTAGTGCTATGTAATGAAATAAATGCAAAAAATTTCATTCGCATCAAAGTTGCCATCCAGTAAAAAGGTAGGCTGCCTTCATGCATGTATATTTTGAATTTTTGGTACTTTAAATTTAAATTTGTGAAAATCATATTATTAAAAAAGTTTAAGCGTAAATGCCAATTTTTAATTAGGTATTTATCATCTTCTAATCAGTGTTTAAATAATGCTTACTAACTCATATATTTGGAAACTTGTGCCCAAAGATTTTGACAGTTTTATTCTGAAAAATGCACTTATAATAATGTAAAGACCCTCTTTCGATTCATTTATAATTATGCTAAACTTAGCATGTACGTTTTAACGTTCATAGTGAGTAGGTTTCTAGCCGCACGTTAATTTTTATTTTTATCACTAGAACGTTTTTTGGTAGTCTATTTTTAGATAAATCCTAACTTTACGAGCTTGCTTATAATTGTTTACCACGTCCCCGTCGTCTCTCTTATAAACTTGCATTTAATTTATTGCGGCTATATTTCCATTAATGTGTATAATATACTTGCTTTTTAATTGATTACTTCATTGTTATTCAAAAAGCTTAGTCAAACTCCTCCAACTACAGGCTGACAGTAATGCCAAGAAAGCGAAATCCTTCCCTTGGATGTGTGCTACTACTGCAGCCAAACGCATGAAAGCATGGAGAAGAAACACTTCGCAACAAAAATCTCAAATTAGACAGACACAAAATGCTATTCGTACAGCTAATGCAAGGTCAGCAGAAACTAATGAGCAACGATTAACTAGACGAGGAAGGAACGTTGCCAGAATTATTGCTACTCGAGCTGTCGAAACTAAGGGGCAAAGAATTCTATACAGTCTTTGTGAATGTTGGTTTTCAGCCTTGGCATGGCGGCTAGGAGAACTCTTTGTTGAATTTCTTCTCCTTCCAATGCGTGTTGTTCATTCGATGTAGTTTGAGCAAAAGCTGTCAACAAAGCATTTCTCCTCACAAATTTTAGAAGATCGATTGCGATTAATGTACTCTTCATTTGCTGACAAATATTTTTGTATCTTCTGTTCTTCTGTAAAAAAACAACTTCCCCCTGTTATAAATGTTTTCACACTTCATGTCATTATAATTTTTCGCCATATAGATGAGAGGCACTAAAGAAAAATGTTTATTTTAACTTTACAGATTGGATGAGGTTCATGATCTTTTTTTTTTAATAAACACAGGCAACGCCGGGTAATGCTGCTAGTACATAATATCCAACGTCGATGGCACGACTTGCAGTCTCATCTAAACGTGCAATCTTCCGGTGTGGAACACTCCCTGATTGTTAGAGAATTATGAAATTCGCATTCTCGTAGTGATGATTTAAATTTTTGTGGTAAGTCTTGTTTATTTTATTATTGTTGCCTATTATATTATAATTAATTATTGACATTTTATATAATTCAAATTTTTAAGTTCGAAAAACGAAGAATTAAAAAAATAAAAATAAAAAATTACTTAATAACAAAATTTGAATTTATTTAAACACGTTATGTGTCAAAGGACATAACTCTTAAAAATAAAAAAATACAGTCGTTATAACATATTTAAAGTAATGTCATATGGAATAAACTTAGCCCTCATGATGTTAATATAATAAATGGTTAAGATTATATATCTAATGTGTTTGGAACCCACACTACCGACTGCTCAATACATCCGAAAATAAGCATTATAGAAAGAGGCCTTAAGTATCAACTCGTGACGAAATACAGCCGAAGCTACTGAATAGTTCAGTAAAATAAAAAAGAAAGAAGTTTGTACATTTTTAAAGTTTGATATCTGTGGCTTCTACCCATTCATTACGGAAGATCTTATGGTCGCTATTAGTTTAGCAAAGAACTACTTACCATATTTCTGACCAGGAAGGAAATATAAGACAGGCACAGAAACCGATTCTATACCACGAAAAAAGTGTCTATGGACTAATTGATCCAAAATCTTGCGTATACATGGGGGCAAATGATTCTACTGGAGCATGTGAACTTGTAGGGATACTGTTAGTATGGAGATTGAGACTAATCTCTGATATAAAAAGAAAACAACGGTTATATAAAGTGAGGACGATATAATTCTCCTTCGTAATTTGAGACCAAGATAAACGGACCGGATGAGAAAGGACCTAACTAAATTATTTAAGGAACATAAACTAAATATTGCCACCAATACTAACGGTAAAGTAATCAATTTCTTAGACGTTACATTTGACCAGAATACGGGTCTGTATAAACCATACACTAAAGATTCATACAACCACAGGTACGTCGACAGAAAATCCAACCGCCATAAAAGGATCCTTGACAATTTACACAAATCAGTACAATTTAGGTTATCGAGCAACTCCATTAAAATATATATATATTTGACGATAATAAAACTAAATACACTAAAGTGATAGAATACAGCAACCATAAAGTGAAATTAGAGTATATATTAAGAAAAAAACAATAAAGATAAAAGTATTGCTAAAACAATGCAAACCTAACATCATATGGTTCAACACAACTTACAATAGTAACGTCCAAACTAATGTGGATAGATTTTTTTCTAAATTTAATTCACAAACACTTTTGTCATTTTCCAACACTAAAAAAAGATTTCAACAAAAATAATATTAAGGTAAGCTATACCTGTACAAAATAATAATAATCGGTAATTATATATCGTAACATAATAATAAAATATTAAGCATGCACACAAACAAAATAGTAAATGATAATCCTACTAAAAGTCAATACAACTGCTGTAAAACGTAATCTGCTCCGCTAAATGGCCAGTGCATGACTGAAGGTATAATATACAGAGCTAGGATCAATTCAGGCGCTGATGTTTAATCGTGCAGAAACTAATTCGTCTACAAAACAGATTTTTTGCAGTGAACTAAAGAATATAAAACAAAAACTTATTAATAATAGCTTTCCAAACTATATAGTTGATGAACAAATAAGATGCTTTCTTAGAAGTCTCAATACTAAGCAAATAGAATATAATACTGCTTCAACTAATCCCAAACATATTAATCTCTTATATCGTAGTCAAATACATACTAATTATAAACAAGATGAAAATATACTAAAAAA
Source organism: Acanthosepion lycidas (assembly GCA_963932145.1). NCBI lineage: Eukaryota > Metazoa > Mollusca > Cephalopoda > Sepiida > Sepiidae > Acanthosepion > Acanthosepion lycidas. The sequence continues at coordinate 67,911,840 of OZ010577.1, forward strand.
ATAGTCAATACTAATATATCTACCACAGATCCTAGCAAAAAGATTAGGTTAATCATATACTACACTAAATCTAGTATATCCAACTTAATTCTTCGCAATAATTCTTCCCCCTCCCCGTTAGCGATTTGCAAAATACCAACATAGTTTATAAATTCAAGTTCCCTTTGGGAGATTGTATCCCCAATGGATTAAATAATATTTATATTGGTTACATCACAAACTCGCTTTCACGACGCTTGACTCTACATTTGAATGATAACTCTAATATTTTTAGGCATTTAAAATAACATGCCTGGCCGCGTACACAATTCCGGAAAATCCTTGTTGAAAACACAACTATACTTAAACATGAAACAATAAACAAAAACTAAAATTCTTGAAGCTATATACATAAAACAGTTGAAACATAACCTGAACAAAATAAACTACGAAATCTCCACAAATATTCTTAAATGCCTATAATTGATAACAGAAGCCTTTGGTTTATACCAACGGCTTCCCATACTTAATACTTCTCGTTTTCACTCACGCGTGGTTATGTGCGACGTCAGGAGCTGCGACGCGATTTTCGCTTCCGCGTCTCGTATAGACTAGTTTGTCGTTGCTTTGAAATTTTTCATGCTACAAAAATAGATTATCATTATTGTTTCGTCCGTGTATTGGTTGATATATTGAAAAGTAATTGTCATTTTTGATAATGGCTTATGTAATCCGAAAGCTTAGATTGGATTTAAACATGTATCAATATGGTGATTTCCTTTCGTCTTTCAATGATAATGTTATTAAGTTCATCAGACAATATGAAAGGAACTTACTTAAAATAAATAGACAAAACTAAATTATTTAATGAGACATGCATCAACACACACACACACACACACACACACACATATTTATATTGAGGGAGAATATGGTTTTATTCTTCTCTTCCATTGATACTATTAAAAGTAGCAACTTATCATTTAAGGGTGCTGAATCATCGGAATGTGCAAATCTGTTAATCATACACGACCATGACCTAAGCGCAACCCCAATATTTTATTTTGTTAATGTTTCTAAAGTTTCCTACACTAGCACTGGAGCGTCATTTTTATTCTTCAGTTCATCGATGTATTAACTATTTTTATTCCTAGTAGCCTTTCTCAAGCAAAAATAATCTAAGAGCATAAAATTCTTCATAACATGCAAAGGCCTTAGTAATCTTTCCGGTCAACCATGTGTAATAGCTCCATCAAGCAATGCGCATTTCACATTTTTCACATATTTCAGCTTGCGCAGCCCGACATTTTGCTTTCCTCCTCATCTGTCATGATACTGAAGAAATAGTTGTACAATGCTGTAATCTACTGCAGTACATTTTAAAAACCGTCCTGCTTGCTTGCTCCCTTATTTGGTCGGCTGGATCTTTGGACATATTGCCTACTCAGTGTAAAATATTTAACTGTATTTTGAAAAAATTCAGAATACGAGTTTTCGTCCGGAAAATGATGCCTGAAAATTAAGCCCATCCATTGCTATTTTGGCTGTGCAGAGTTCAGCACGCTCAACCTAAGGCAAGCAACAATCATTCAGAAAGGCATGCTCAGTGTCTTTGGCACATCGAATCGAAAGGATATATATAATCACGCTTTATAGATCAAAGCAATGTTAGATTAGATTAGATAGATAGACAGTTACGAAAAGAATGGAATTAAGTGATAGACTGATATCTAGATATCTAAGAATATATTGAGATAGTTTGATAGATACCTATTGAACCATCAAGAAATTGATGTAAAGCAAAAATAATGGAAGAGTTGCTGTTAAAGGAATGAAACGAATGAATATGAAAAGAATTGCAAAGATAGAAAGAAGGGGTTTAGATAAATAGAGGAGTAAGTGCAAACGAATATTGATAGATACGAAACCAATGAAAAATACGCAAATACATAAAATTCGAAAGGAATTGCAGAAATATTTATGTATATAGTCATTTTTAAATTTCATCAAAGCAGTAACTTTGAACTGGTTAAAAAAATCAGATGAAGCAAACTGAGATCTCGCAGCTCTTTTTCAATTAACCATTCCAGATCATAGGTTTTACCTCGTTTTCATTGATTAATGCTATTAAACGTAAAGATGACTAATATCAAAGAGACGATGAATGGAGAATAAAGAAAGAAAAGTGAGGTGTAGAAACTGATAGAATTAAAAATACATAAACAAAAATAATAATAAAGTTATAGGATGATTGAGTGAAGAGAAACGAAAACTTAAAAACTACTTCAAGATTGAGAAGAAAAGCAGGTGAATGTGTGTGTATATTTTAAACAAGTTTTAAATTTAACCGAAAAGTTCTCTTTTTACTTCATTATATATTCCAATTTTCGAATAGGTTGTTGCACATCTGCATAAAAATTGTGGATAAACTATTCAAAGTTCATAGCTTTCATTGTTTTCGTGCAAGTACTTTCGAGCAACTCGGTTATTAACTAATAACCTAGTTTCTAAAGTACTAAATATTGTCAATATCGTAAACAAAAGTCTTTTTTTTTTTAGCTATATCCTTAGACTTTTGGAAATGTTACATTTTAAATTTAAATATAAATGTATATTGTATTGTTAATATTTTTCTGAGTAAATTTCGTCTCTCGGTAGTTTGTAGGAATGGAGGAAGGTAATAAAATGATTTACTGAAATCTGAATCTTGCCAGCATGCGTACAAAGCTCCTTGATCAAGGAGTGGAGGGGGTTCAACTGAAGATGAAGGAAAGGTAAAGGGAAAAAAGTGTTTTTTTCTACTACAATAAATTATTTTGATAAAAGTGACTTTTAACCAATGGTTACTCGAAGCGGCTGAATTCTGAAATGATTGTGTTGTCCGCCCAAATTTTGGGGTAAATCGGCACCGATCTTTGGTATAAAAATCCCTGTAATATGACAATCAACTGTAGAGTAGAGGAGTGGGAGACGTGATGCCTTCTAAAAACATTTGAACACCTGACAGAGCGGCCGCGAAAAACAACTCCTCAACGAAGGTGTGACAACCAAATTGCCGTTTTCACGACTGAATTAAGTTTTATTTTCACCCTGACTATTGTAACAAAGTAGTTGTTTGCAGGACAAGTACTTTTCTCAAAACAACGCTCTACGTTCAAAAGACTGAACTCTGAAGGCAAGAACGAATTCTGTCCCGAACAGTGACAACACAAATCAAATCACAAGAATTATTAAGAACATTCAGATTTTATACCTTCACGCTAAATATACTATTTTAACGGGTTTCAACCTCACTGAAACTCTTTTATTGCACTTTCTTCCTTGTAATTTGTATTGTTTATGTATACGTTGGCATTTTTCTTATATCTCATGTTATTTGCTTGATATTGATTATAAACTTGATAATTTAGCTACAAAAACCATTGACCCTTATTTTAGAAAAAAATAAGTCCAGGAATTTATTACCCACTACTTTTCCGGGAACACAAACCACCAATTTTGTGCACTCCTAATATTTAGCATAATTTGCTTTTATTTTATTTTAATAAAATTATTTTGGTTTTATATCTCACAGAGTATCTTACGGCATTTTTATGGTGCACCTTGTTGTCGCTTGATATCCATTTTCCCGCAGTCTTTTTTAACTGGACACCTCCAAACTATGCATTAATTCTAAGAATACCATTGGCCGAACATGTGAGCAACGGCAAGGTTTTGGGGAGAATGGAAACAAGGTGGAAATTTATACTTAAAACCAGGAAGAGTCAGTTGAAATTTCTGGTACATGTAATGAGGAAGGAGGGATTGGAAAATCTGATACTCACAGGACGAACAGAGGGAAAAAGGAACAAGGGAAAGCAACGCGTGACATACATAAAGGGCTTGAGCAAGTGGAGGATAGAACAGGGTTTGGGATAAATAACAAAAAAGACAAAACTTATTACAAGGACAAGGAGGAGGTGGAGGGCTATGATCGCCTATATCCTGAAGGGTCACGGCACATAAAAGAAAAATATTCTATTTTTATTTGTCATAGTAAAATTCACATTATGTGGCCAACGGTCACTTTAATCTGAACAGTAACAGTAATGTATATTAAATATTTTATACGTATTTGAAATATTTTATCCATATTTTTAAATGTCGTTCTTGCTTAAATAAATCCTTATGGCCTAGATATACATTACACATTTCTATTAAGAGAGAAGTAAGTAAAGAGTTTGAGAACAAATGGAAAGTTTAACTTTCTCTTATTGATTTATGATTTTAGTATTGCTTTTCTGCGACAAAGATGTTGAAGTGCTTGTTTATTCAATTTTGTCTAACGTTTCGCTTCATTGATTGTGGTTTCAGATTTCTGAAGTTGCTTTGTTCTTTATGTCAGTTTTGTTTCATTTTGAGATTCCAGTCCCTTTTCTATAATTACTTAAATCGAGCAACGTTTGTATCTTAACTGGGTTTTTGGCTTCACATTCGTACCTTCATGATTCCATCGTTGCGAAAAGAAAACCAGAGAATCAGCTGCGCTAAAGATTAAGGTATAGAATTTAATCCCTTATAGCAACATGTATTTATTTCCTTATGATTAAAAAGTAATTTCTCTCTTTTAGCATACAAGTTTAATCATGCCGGCGTTATTTAGGAAGTTATACATATCTAATATACAATTTAAATACATATCTAATATACAATTTAAATGGTTGAATGAAAAAGGATTAATAATGAAAGTACAGGTCAAAGTGAAAATGATTTCTAATCCTCACAGATAAATTTTACATATCATCCTGGAACGAAGTAAGCTATCTTTACAAATATTTTATTCATTAGTGTTACTTTTATTTTTAAGTATACAACTATCAAAGTAATACATTACTTTTGTATATTAGCAAACAGACTATTTTTAGTTTCCTGGACAGGAGGTCTTCTTTGGAAACAAAGAAAAGGGATATTGAGCTGTTACGCGACATCTTTTCTTCGTTACGGCAGAGAATGTTGGACGATTTCCTCAAAGATGAAGAAGAGACACGAGGCGACGGAGATATGGTTCTACAGAAGGATGCTAAGGATATCATGGATCGAGCATGTGAGCAAGGATGAGGTCTTAGAGAGGATGCGAACAAGAAGAAGGCTTATTCTTAACATCAGAAAGAGGCAGCTGAAGTTTCTGGGACACATAATGACGAAGGAAAGCCTGGAGAATCTGATACTCACGGGTCGAATAGAGGGAAAGAGAGACAAGGGGAAGCATCGGGAGACATAGCTTGAGCAAGTGGATGGCAGAACGTGGTCTGGGGGAGGAAGCTGAGAGCTGCAAGGGATAGAGAGGAGTTCTAAAAGGACATGGTACATAAAAAGGAAAAAAGATGTCAATTCTAAAGAAGTGTTTTTTTTTACTGTGGCCCTCTCCCAATTTAATTTTCGAAACTGTCGTAGAGTAATGATTGGTAATTTACATCCCATGCTAATGATAGTCCAGTAAGGTTTATTAAAAAGCTACCCGCTTTTCTAACTATGCAAGATTAAACATATTATACGAATGTTTATTGAATTTGACTCTCATCAAATTCTATTCTTTGTGACCCTATGTCAAACTAATACAGCTTAGTAGATATGCATATTCTAGTCACTGAGTTAGATAGATTATTTGTAGAACCTAATACCCGCAAAAGTTAATTGACTTGTTTATTTTAAGTAAATCAGGAGTCAGGGACATGCAAAGGTATTAGGTAAAGTCATAAGTAATTTCCCTTTAGCGGAACCAACTATAATACTTTGAAGAATGAAGTGATCAACGAAAGCGGAAATTATTTATGACTGAACCTAATAGTAGAAATGTTCAGTAACGTCCAATATTAGAGATTCTACAAAATCAATCATGATAAACATTTCTTAAAAAAACGAATTCTACAACAGAGTCAATTTGCATAACTAAAATCAAAATAACAATCTGGAAAATATAAGTACAATTTCAAAATGACGTTTAGTGCTGTTTCATAATCCTTACAGTAATTTTAGATTGAGGCTAACTTTGATCCTTTTTAGTTTATTAAGATTGATACATAAAAATTGCGAGTACAATCCGTAACTGCTGTTTAAATATTTGAGAAATACAGAACACTAATATTCTGAACGAAACAAATATCAAAATATAAATACGAAAATATTCTAGATGAATGACCAAGAACTCACTTAATGGTAAAACATATTTAGAAGAATTTTGCTATTATTCTGTTTAATATAGTAGCGGAAGATTAACCAAGCAAAATCACTCGTTCACTATTTCTGTAAATATATACTTTTGGTTGAAAAGTATCTATTTACAGAAATAGTTTCGAAAAGTCACTAAAACACATTCGAGCTTTGAGAATTTTGGTTGATTAATCATCCAAATATTAGTTTTGAAAGTAACACTTCAATTTGTTTTTGTGAAACAGACAAGCAAACATATACTTCCCGTCCTTAATATTACACTGTTGTTAGAATCGTTTCCCTATATTGCAGAAATACATTTTTTACAAATACTACATACATCTGTATTTATTGATTAATGAAACGACCGCAGTCGGGATCATAGAATCCTTTCGTTATATGAAATATTTAGACTTTATTTCTCAGTACACAGACATTCGTTATATTAAGGGACAACAAAATATTATGGCTGATGCTCTGTCACGCACAGATATAACAGCGATTACCGACTATACATTAAGTTATGATTTAATTTCTGAAGAACAGAAATCTGACTCTACCCTAACAGAAGTATTATCGCATACCTCTTTAACACTGAAAGAATTCCTAGTTCCTTTCGGTAATAAAACACTTTATTGTGACACTACATTAACCAACCCTAGACCGTACATCCCACCCACACTGAGGAAACAAATATTTCAACACCTTCACAATCTTTTACACCCAAGCAAGTGATTCACTGTAAAAATTATAAGTGAACGTTTTCTTGGGTCAAACATGGCATCAGACATCAGAAACTGGACATCAACATGCCTAAAATGTCAGAACAAAATACAACGTCATACCAAAACATCAATAGGTACTTTCAGCAACCCGGATGCAAGATTTAAACACATCCACTTAGACATTGTGGGTCCCCTATCGATCTGTCAAGGTTATTCCTATATCCTAACTATTGTTGACAGATTTTCACGCTGGCCTACCACGATTGCACTGAAACTTTAATCGCAAACGCTGTTTCAAAAGATTGGATTTCTAATTTCGGAGTACCCAATGTTATCACCACTGATCGTGGCACACAATTCCGATCATCTCCTTTTCTGGAATTCAGAAACTTGCTGGGAGCACATTAAGACCACAGCATATCACCCATGTGCTAATGGATTAGTGGAAAGACATTGTTAGCCATGAAGGAAAACTCGATCAAGTGGATTGATAATTTACCCATTATACACCTCTCTATAAGGAACATTATTAAAGAAGACCTTGGCTGCACACCAGCTGAAATAGTCTTCGGTACAGCCTTATCATTACCAGGACAATTTTGTGAAAATGACAAACTTTAACCCGACATCGTATTTCATACAAGAATCAAAAATAAGATGGTGCAATTGAAATTCACATCTGCTCGAAATTCAAACACACATACACACCAACAAATCTGTATACCTGCGAATACGTTTTTGTGAGAGAAAACGCAGTAAAAAAAAACAAACCCTTTATCAGTAAAGTATCATGGTCCTTACAAAGTCTTACACAGAGCTGGAAATTACTTCACAATACAAAAAGGTAATCAGTCACACAAGTCACTATGAATAAACTGAAGCCAGCTGTCTTAGAAAAAGAAAATCAACCAAGCCATACATTCTCCTTATGTACAAGAATCACCCAAATCTAAAAATACATCACAATTCGACAATAAACCAACAATTCAAACCAGATCAGGTAGAAAAGTCACATTTCCTACAAACTTCAAGGCATACATTTATTACTAATTATTAATTGATACAGCTTTTATCTGATCAATTTTCTAAAGGGGAGGTCTTTTTGTGTTTCTTACATTAAACCAGGCACCTCCAAAAATTCGTATACCTAAGGTTTAAATGTATATTTCATAAGGGAAAAATTCTTTTTGAAGCTTTCCCCCAGCTTTAATTGAAAGTGTAAGCGATCTGGGATTGCAAAGGAAATATTTGTCGCAGATTACTTCTATAACGCAGAGAATAAATCACTGAAAATTCAGACTCGAACATCGGGGGCAGAAAGAAATGCCGAAAACTCGATTCGCAAATCAGAATGCACGTAACCAGCCAGAAAAATAACACGTTCTCCGACGAACGCGTTAGCCGAACGTTATTTATTGTATCTTAAAATATAATTCGGGCACAAGGCCAAAAAAGGGGAGGGGTTGAGGCTGATTGACACTATCTTATACCTAGCTAATCCGATTCACGATCCATTCACTCATTACAATTTCCTCATTCACCATAAAAACTCGTCCGTTAACACTCAAACCTCCATACATCACAATACCGCATCCTCTCAAGGGGGACTTACAAAAACGCGCCGCATACCATAAAAATTTAATGTTAATAAATTATTATATATAAAAATCTAATAATGGAGAATGAGAGGGGAGGGAATGAATCCCAAAAAACAAACTAAGCATCAACACAAATTAAACTAAACAAAACTGATGTTAGTAGGACTCGTCCAACCCTCAAAAAAGAGGGGCCGCTGTATTCTGCCCATTGGACAAAATCAAGAGGCTTTCTCGTTAAGGGAGTGGGAAAAAGATATAAAAAAATTATACGGACTTGGGAAAATAAAAAGCTGACCCAGTCGAGATAAAAAAGGGGGGGACAAAACAAACTGGGGAAGTTGGGAATCTCAACCTGGATCATAACCAAAAATGCAGCCGGGAACAGGCCAAGAACAACACATACACACATTAACTAGGTACACAAAGCTTGTCTAACCTAACTAAGGGAAGGGCTTCACAGGAAATCACCCTGATGTTACGTAGGTTGACCTAAAAGAGAAAACCAAGCTCGCCTCAGTCACCCACCTTTCGAAAAAGACTTGTCGAATGCAAGAGTTTTCTATCAGTTCTAATCTTCATTTTGAGCTGATGCTCAAAGAATCGGATCAGATCCTAATGAGAAAAACGGTTGCCTCGCAAGACTTCCTCCTGTCGCGTCGTCCAAATCACCATTCGGGCCGTGGCCAGCAGCATCAGAAACACCATTCGTTTCACCTCAGAATACGGGGACGACACATTGTCACACGCGTATGCGCGATCCATAAGCACGAGCTTTTCGGGAGCCGTCAACACGCCGACATGGTTCCATAAGGTGTGGACCCGAGGACAATGGTAGAAGGCGTGCGAAGCCGTTTCCTCTAGGCCAAGATCACACCGTTCACAGTCTGGCAAATCCGCCAAGCCACATATGAAATCCTTGTCATTGAGAGGCAGCCGATTCCGAGCCAATCTCCAGGTAAGCGAAAACTCAGGGTTACTGAAATTTTCAGCCGCTGGCGCCCAGTACCAAACAGAGCAAAACTCCTCTTCCGACAAGTCGAGCCGCTCACGTAGAAGATCCGTCGCGACCCCCTCCACTAGATGACGATAGATGACCTTCCTAGGCTGAGGAAGGTCACTGGACCGAGGAACAGGTAGACTGATACTCTCGAAGGAAATCCGATTGATCCCGGGGTTTACGATGGCGCTCAATCCGCGAGATAGGAGGACTGATAGTAAGGAAAGGGAACGCGTCCCTAAAAATCCCCGCCATAATCGAATCTCCTGTCAATGCGCGGCGTAGGAAAGCCAAACTCGAGGCGAGTTTTTGGCTCACCACATGCGTCATTCCCAGCCGCCCATGACACGGACGTTGTGCAGAGACACCTCTGTCGACCCGATGCTTGCGACCCCTCCAACAAATGGAGGATAGCGAGCGCTCGAGCGGCTTCCTATGATTTTTACAATCGATAAAGGACAATCGGGAAAACGTAAACCTTTGCTCGCACTTCAGACCAATTTTTCTTCAGCTGGAGGTCGGGTCCAAACCACATTCCAAGAATGCGGACAGGACCGTCCGTCCAACCGAAGGGTACCGGAAGGTCCACCCCCATCCAGGCACCTAACCACATACCCGACGACTTGTCGCGGTTAATTTTGGCCCCTGTCACCATTTTTTACCGATCAAGCGCCTTCAATACTGCTTCAATGTCGCTGCGGGACGACACGAAAGTAGATACGCCATCGACGTACGCAGAAACCCTGGTTCGAGCCCCTCCAGGAACGGCGATTCCACGTAGGACCGGATTGCACGCTCTGTCCTTTAGCCGGCGAAGGAGAGGCTCCAATGCCAAAGCATAAAGTAGGGGCGACAGTGGACAGCCCTGACGAACCGACATAGACAGTGCAAAAGCGCCCAACAGCTTCCCCTTCACCTGTACTACAGCACTGGGGGAGTGATACAGGAGGCTAATCCAGTGGCAGAAGTCGGGTTCGAATCCGGCGGCCTGCAGGACAGCAGCAAGGTAGCGATGGTCAACCCTATCAAATGCCTGGACTGATCTAAATTGATCAGCGCTGCCTCATCGTCGTCTTTTACACCCTCTATGATCGTGCAGATCAGATGTAGCTTGCTCTGAATTGTTCGGCCCCTCACAGCGAAAGTCTGCTCAGGATCCAACAGAGACTCGGCAACTGACTGCAAACGTTCCTGCAGGATCTTGGCCAAAATCTTTAACTCTGTGCTTAGCAGAGTTATGGGCCTATAATCATCTAAATCTCGCCTAACACCCTTGCCCTTTTTCAACAGCTTGATCACACCCCTGCCGGAACCAGTTGTTGAACAAGACAGTCGAAAACGGGACAAAGATGTGCGACAGCCTCAAGTACAATTCATAGGGCAAACCATCCAGACCGGGCGACTTGCCTCTGCCAACCTTCTTCAGTGCCGCGTAGACTTCGCCCACCGTGATATCTCCCTTGCAGCTAGCCGGTTCAGTCGAAGAAAGTCGAAGTAAGTCAACCAAATAGCTACGAATCTCCTCATCACGGAGACCAGGCTCCTTGGTAAACCGGCTCTCGAAATGTCGCCGAAACGCCTCGCACATGTCGTCAGTTGCCCGAAGATTATGGCCCTCCGGGGATTTGACTTCATGGATGTAACGATCGGAACCTCGACGGATATCTTCCTTTGGCAAATCTATGCCCATGTTCACAGCTTCGGAAGACATCTTGCCTAACCTATGTCTAATTACCTGGCACATGTTGCGCCTGCTGCTCAAACGTTCCAGGGCCTCCCTAGCTAAGGCTATCTCTAGGGGATCCCCCAATAATCGCCCGGGAAAACATAGCCTTAAGCGTCTTCACCTTTTCAGGGTAAGCTGTTTGCTGAAATCAGTGGTAAATGACCTAATCCTTACTCTTAAGTCTCTCCCACCACTTTTTCCGATAACCGCTCCCACTAGCTTCCGATGCACTAAGCTAACTCGCTGCTCCTGGAAATCCCGCCTGTCCAGTAAAGACAGACTGACCTTCCAGTAACCAGCCATTCTAGGCCTACGATCTAACGCTACCCAGGCACATACGAGTTTGTGATCCGAATAGCCTACCCAGGGGAATGTGGGAGAATCTAACAATTCTACGTTGGCATTCTATCCAGGTAAAAGGTCAATCCAGAGTCCACGTCCACATCGCCCCCCCGGGGTGATCGACCCGGTATCTATCGACGAGACCAAACTCTTCGACCAGATCAACCAGGCTACGATCGCCTCTTCTCCCTCTAGCTCCCCGCCCCTATCTAACTTGGGGTCCAGGATGGCATTCCAGTTCCCGATTAAAACTAGGCGCGTTGAATCCACCAGGAACGGCCCCAGCTGCCGAAAAAACGAGACCCGCTCCTTCCGGTCGTTGGGCGCATAAACCGTAACGAACCATTTTTCACGGTAATATCGGTCACGATCAACCGGCCCTCGGCATCGGTATGCACAAAGTCCACCTTCGCATCAAGAGTACGCTTTACCAGCAAAGAAACTCCTCTAGAATGCCGGTCCCCATATGCTGAATAAACGACAAAGTCGCCATCCAACCCATTCACGCCGAAAGACAAGAGATCACGGAGCAGGCGGGCCACCTTACCCCTATCCCTCAAGCGCTTCACATTTAAACTGGCTTTCTTAATTGACATTTAGGCCTGAAAAAAATAATAGAAAAGTGAGAAAAGAACCTACTCACATACAGGCCGGAAATCTGCTTCAGTCAGGATCCCGACGGATTGTCCTAGGCTTCCAGGACAATTCCGCCGACGTCCGTGGAGCAAGTTAGTTTCATAGTCCTATATAGGGAGGGATGGAGTAAGACAAGGACCCTCTCGGCACAAAAATGTCTTAGCTTCTTTAAGTATGAACCCTCTAATTCGAAAATTCGAATATTGGAGAATGCTTCCCTGGCTTTAAATAGATGGTTCCAAACTCGGCGGTAACTACCAGTGTCTCTCACACAGGTGACTACCCCGGGAGCATATGGGAAATTTCGAGGGTCCTCAACTGATTTCCCTTTTATGGTTGTTGTTTAAAATAGAAGTCCAAGAAGTGAATTCCTTTGATTGGATAGCCCTTTCTTCACTTTTTTAGTGTCCACTTTACATATTGTCTCTGGGTTGGAAGGTAATTTTTTCTTCTTTTTCTTCCCCCTGGCGGGGTGGTGTGGGGAAGAAGTAGAAGAGTGAGGGGAAGAGTAAGGAGGAGTGGACATTAAACTTGCAGAGGGAGTGGAGGGAGAGGGGATGGAGCTCGTGTAGGTGATGAGGCTTCTAGCTTTTGTCGATTGTTCTGTTGTATCTCCGCCCGACTTCGCTCAGCACGTTTATCTACTGGTCTTTCCGGTTCCTCCCCCTCTTCTCTGGACCTCTTCAGGGAAGAAGAGTGAGGTGGAGGCATTACTACCACCTCCACTTCTTCTTCTGGTCGCTGCTGCTTTACTTCCGGTCGTTGCTGCTTTTTTCCACTTGTTTTTGTGGTTGTTTTGGTGATTTTGGGGATCTCTGTTGTTGTTGTTGCTGCTGCTGTTTCTTGACATCCTCACACCGCTCCTGTCGTGCTCCTTGGTCTGGTTTCTGGTTTCTTGGTCTGGTTTCTTAAATTGTTGTTTAATTGTCACCTTTGCCCTCCTCTTCACTTCAGTCCAGTTACCTTGAGTGGCCTTTTCTTTTTCTATTGGAACTGCTGCTGCTGGAGGTGCATTTGTTGTCGGGTTTTTCTGGGGGCACGCCTTTGCCATATGCCCTGCCACATGACCAACAGCAGGACTTCCTCCCTTCAACCACCACAAGCATTCTCTTGTCGCGTCATGTCAGTAGGTTTGGAACGTCCTGGAAGTTCTGTCGCGTGAGCACCAACTGCAGGATGACATCTCCAGTTGCAATGCCACTTTTGCGAAAAATGCTCCTATTTGGTTTTCGCAGATGTCTACCGGTACTCCGTGCACAGTCACTTTCGTCTTCCTGGTTCCCATGTATTCTGATTGCAGTCTGATGTTGACAGAATAGTTCCAGCGAGCTGTTTCGCCTCCTCTTCCGATCCGAGAAGAAGGTCCCACATGGCATTGCTTTTTCTCGGAAAAATTCTAGGAGTAATTTTGAGGCTTTTTAAAGTCTCCTCCATAGTGTCTCTGCAAACTCCAATGAGTCCACGACTCTTCACATTAGAGGTTACTAAGGATTTTATTTTGGCATTAACAGCTTCCAGAGCCTCAGGGATTGTGAGGAGCTCGTTTCCTTGCAGTTACTGTTCGTATTTTCACCGCTGTTTTTCATAATAAGCAGCATCTTTTTTCTTTGGCCCGCTCTCGGACCAGGCCTGTTTTTTTTTGTTGGTGCCGTGTTTTCCGTTTGCACTGGCGATGTATTAGAATTTTCAAATAAAACTTTGCCTGTTTCTATATACGATATTTTAAAATGCAGGCATATAATGCAAAAGAAAAAATGTAAACAACCAAATAAAACGAAAATGTGGAAAAATAAAGCCACTAAATACGTAAGAGATAAAACAAGGAAATACAAAAAAGGTAAACAAAACAGGGGGACGGTAAAAAAAATACAAACAAAAAGCAATAGACAAGAAAGAAATGAAAACAAAAAAAGGGTACAAACAAATATGCACAAAATAAGAACAAAGAAAACTGAAAAATTGAAAGTTTCAACAAATAAAAATGGAAAAACTTAACTGTTCAGACTCAAGATTGTCAAAAACGCACTTCACCAACGCGGTAGCCATACTGCCCAATTTTATTTTCTCTTTTGCTTTTATCGACCGAACATTTTTTTTCATTCGTCGCTCAATTTTTGCATATCAAAATACTTTTATAGTGACTGACTTCTTTCTAAAATATTCTGTCTTGTGCATGTCATGCGGAATATGTCCACTTATTTTTTGGGGGGTAAGTAATTTTCTTTTTCGCCACATTTTCCGTCGTAGGATACACGCGAAACGCTGTCGTTTGGTTTGACGAGGTAAGTCGCTGTTTTCTTCGCTATAAAAAGTTAAAGGATTAAATTTTTAATTCCAGAAAAAAATACTGTGGTGTATTTCAAATAGAAATTTGAATGATTTTTAATTGATTCTTCCGAAAAACCAATCGAAACAGACATTTTTACTTTTTTAGAGAAATTTAGAAAACTTATTTTTACCTTTTTGAAAATCCCGCTAAAATAAGATATACATTTCTGAAACGTTAATTTCGTAAAATTAGCAAATTTAAAGTTAAATTAATCTCTTCTTAAACAAATATAACTTACTTATAGAATAAAATTTTCTAAACAAACATTTCTTGACCTCGATGTATTGTTATTTTCACGCCTCCATCGATAATTTGAAGGCTGAATGTGTTGACAGGTTTAGTTGGTGCACCAAGATTGACATAATGTTTTTTTTTTTTTCTTATAATAATTTAAAAACCTATAAAAATTTCTTGCATTATTGAGTTACCTCTATTTCTGTCATTATTTAATAGCTAAGATAATGATGAATAATTTTATTAATTATTAATATTACATTAAGTTATTACATTTTTAATTTAATAACTGAGATAATAACTAATAAAGTTATTATTATATTAATAATTAAAATATCTCAGTTATTGTTTAAATTGATAAATGAGATAATTTTATTATCTCAGTTTAATTTTTAATCTAATAACTGAGAGTGAGATAAGACTTTTATATGCCAACGGACAAGCCTTGAAACATGTGACCCTTTAACCATAATGTCACGAGATATACTAAAAAAGAAAAAAATACAATATTTTGACGCGCAAAAAATATCTTTAATTATGGTAAAAAGTTTTGATCGCATGATTTATATCAAGCTTTTAATTTTCGCTTAGTAAATATAGTCTTCACTTAAAAACTTAATAACCTACCACATACTCTGTTTGGAAGAAGTTTAAAACATGAAAAATGAAAAAAAGAAAGAAAGAAAAATGCAAACAATTCTTGTAAAAATTCTTTATTCATCGAAAATTTTTTTTTTCAGATAATAATGACCTTAATGTATATTATTTATAAAGGCAAATGAAAGTCTATCTAATTCAATAATAAGCAGATTTTTAACTTCAATGAGCAGATTTTTAAAAAGTTAGCAGTAGTTGCGAAAAAAAATTGATGATTTAATTTCTCCAAGGAGACCAGCTTATAAGTAATATAAAACAAATTGCGGACTGTTTGAAATTCTAGAAAATTTCATAAAATTAAGTTATGGGGTGGGGGGGGATTAACAGATGTAGAAAAATATTTTTACCAAGATTTTCTAAAAATAAGAATTTAAAAATAAATTCATTTTTGAATAAGTTCTGAAAGTTTCATTAAAATCAGAGTGATGTTTACTGTTCATCTGCTTCAGGGTTCGAGGTGTTGTGCTCTTCAGTATACTTCTGTTGTAAGTTGTAGTTATTTGAGCTACAGTTTGCCTTTCTATCAGGCTGAATCTGTCTGACCATTCTCCTCCGACCCTTGCCCACACAGTTGCCACTTCTTGTAATATTTCGCCTTTTTTTTACTATACTGTGTAAACCCAACAGATAGTTCTACATGAAAATTCTCAGAGAAATACTCAGACTCGGCTATCTAACACTAAAAATTGTGCTACGCTCAAAATAACTTAAATGATCTTTTTATAGTCTTACCATAAATCTAATTATAACCGTAAACTTTAAGTAATGCATAAGCAATAAAAGAGAAAAGTACACACATACCATTATGGTATTGTCTAGTTCGTTTTTCTATATACAGGATGCGATGGGTAAATTGTCGCCATTTTATATTTTTAATTTCGCGCATGCGCATGTTTTTTGTTGATCTTTTCGACCGCACCGTATAGTAGAGTCAACTAGGCACCACCTGTAAGAAAAAGATCGCCATGGCGCAATTCACTCCGCCATAAATTTGGAAACAGCAGACTGTACTGCTTGACATTCGCACCAGAAGCTCCAATACGAACATTTCTGAGGATAGTGCAGAGAATTCGGAAAGAGTGGGAGGAGTCTAATGGTGATTACGAAGGTGTTTGGGTTGATCAATAGTGAAGGCTACGTTATACTTCCATTTATCTTCCTACAGGGTCTCACTCAACATGAAGGCCAACATCAAATATCTTGAGAAGTTAGTGCTGCCCCAAATCAAGAAGGTGACTGTGAAAAGACCATATGTTTGTTAACAGGACTCTGCACCATGCCACACAGGTAGTCATGGGAGTCAGACAATTTTTGCGACTTCACCTCTTACATCTGACCACCAAACTGCCCAAACTGTATCCACCTTGTATGACAGTGGAAAAAGTTTTTTCATTTTGCCATGCATCTTTTCTCCAAAACTCCTCTTGATATATAAGATTTTATATAAGGTTATATATATATATATATATATATATATATATATATATATATATATATATATATGTGTGTGTGTGTGTGTGTTATTATATTATCAACCCAAACCTAACTTCTAAAGCTATCCCTAACATTAAACGTAATCCTAACCTTTAAATCTACTCCCAAATCTAATTCTAACCCTGATCCCAGCAGTAATACTAACTCTCGGTACCTCCACTATCTCGTCATAAATTTTCGATACCTAAAGTTTAAAATTAATTTTTAAAAATGAAAAAATATTCTTGAAAGCTAAATGATTAAATTTATTATTTTCAGTAAATAAAATATTCTGGTGTATTTCAGATAGAAATTATATAGATTGGAATGTCAAATTTAATTTCGATTTCTTAAAATTTTCTTAAAGCGCCCGTTTTCTTAATTTTAAGAAACTTGTAAACCAAAAATTTTATCGATTTTAAAATTCTTTCAAGAAGATATACTTCTGACACAGTATTTGAGTTAAATTAGAAAATTTAAAGTTAAATGAATCTGATTTAAAATAAATATTACTTATGGCATAAAAATAATATTTAATTAATTTAATGATTGGTCCTGTTTATCATCGCCTATCTTAGGCGATAATGGATGGCCGATGAGTGACGTAGAGGTGATAGCTAGTAGTATGGCTGGCTAGATACAAAATTTAAGAAATCTAAATGAACTCATTTTTTTTTTTTTTTGGTTTTTAACTACCTAGTAATTTTTATAAATGAACATATTTTCCCCAATTACTGACTTTATTTACCTTTCGAAGATGCTTTATGAAAAATAAAAAAAATAAATTTTCTTAATTTAATTTCTCTATAAAGAGACAAAACTCTTAGGTCTCGTGGCCTCTTCATAATAATGTCACGTTTAAACTTTCATAGATGAAAATAGGGAACAAATTAAGTAAAAAAATAAGAGATAAAAAATTATTTTAAAAATAGAATAGCGTAACTACCTTTAGTAATCTTTTTAATTTTGGATTCTAAATGTTGTTTCCACTTAATTACTATATCGTATCCAAGAAATAGCCGAATACAGAATTTTACACGATTTTAAACTATTATAAATTATAATTAAAATTTTTAAAAAATGAAAACAATTCTTGTAAAAATTCATTATTCATCAGAAAAAATTTATTTCTTCATACAATAATGTTCTTAATATAACTTATTTACAAAAGCAATTAAAAGCTTTTTTAATTAAATAATATAGTTTTATTTCATTCATTATTTTTCATTTCAGAGCAGATTTTCACTTAGAATAGTGCAAGTTTGAAAAATAAAGATTAGGCGATTTAGATTCTCCAACGGGTTTTACTTTTAACGAATAAAAATTCAGGAAATAGAAAGGTTTTTTGCAAAATTTCATGAAATTAAGTGGGAGGTAACACATGTAAAAATATATATTTTACCAAAATTAAAAAAAAAAATAATTAAAAAACTAATTTAATTAATTTGTGAATAAGTCCTGAAAATATCATTAAAATCGGACAATAATTTCATTTTTACCAGAATTTCCAAATCAATGTATTTTCAACGGAAAAAAGCGCAAAAAAGTCAATGTTATTATAATGCCACCACGATGACGTAAACAAAACAAGATTTTAAGTAAAATTTTGAACGTTTCAGAAAGGATTAAAAAATTTCAAAAACAATTTAAAAATACTTTGGTCTTTCATTTTAATAATAAAATAAACATTTTGACGATAATACTTTATTTTTATTAAGTTTGTTTTTCATTACGCTATGCTGTTCCCCCACGAAAAAGTAGAGGTTTCTAACTCTAACCTAGGTAACTCCACGAAATCGCTAAAAAAGAGCATAGTCTGATGAAAAAGACGCCAAACTTCATGAAAACAAAATTTTATCGTCTAAATGCTTATGTTATTATGAAGTGGAAAGACCAAAGTTTTTTTTAATTATTTTAAAAACATTTTCCTTCTTTTTAGAACATTCTAAATTTTGATTAAAAAAAACCTTGTTTCTCTTTGTACCAACCGGAACTAGTAAAATAACATAGACAATTTTTAGCACGTTTTTTTTTTTGTATTACACACATTAATTTGGAAAATCTTGCAAAAATAAAAATAATTGGCCGATGTTAATGAAACTTTCAGAAACTATTCACAGATGATAGAAATTATTATAAATATGTTTTCTTTTTATAAAAGTCATGGCAGAAATATTTTTTTTTTATATTTATTAACACCCCTATAACTAATTTTATGAAAAACTCTAGAAATTCGATCACATCGGTTTTAGGGATTACAATAGTTAAAAGCACAAGGCTTTGAAGAATGCAAATCATGTTTTATTTTTTTTTTAATTGGATCAGATCTGAATTGTAACATACAAAACTAAATAAAACAAATATATTATTTAATTTCAAATGCTTTTATTTGTTTTTAGTTGTTTTTATGAATATGGACAATATTTTCTGAAAGCAAAAAAAATTTTTCAATGAAAATTGAATTTTTAATACAATTATTTGTTATTTCTTTAATTATAATAGATTTTTACATTAAGTTGTTAAAAAATATTATACAATTAGGTAAAAGCCACATCGGTTTTTCTAAGTGTCCTTATGAGATGTCCTTTTAGCGCTTTGAAAATTGTATCATTTTGACTAATCAGAAGATCCACAGTAATTAAGAAATGTAATTTTGTGTTTATAATCGGGCGGTAATTATAAAGTACGGAAGACCAACCAGAATACAATTAAGTTGCGTTATTTGAGTTCAGCATTGTTCTCCGCTGTTAAAGGCCTTTACTTTTGCGAAACACGTATGGAGAAGTTAATTTGATTTTTCAATTTCAACTGTGAAGGGTACCTAGAAGTATCAGTATCATCTTATGAAATTTAACTACTGCTGCTAAACTTTAATTTATATGATCTTATTTTTATATTAATCTCAGTTATGACATTTTTCCATAAATGAAAAATCAAAATTAATAATAAAATGCATGGAAATACAAATAACACAGTAAAATGTAATAAAATACTATACTTTTATGTACACTTCTGATAAAATTTCATAAGAAAGGTACCTATAAATTAATTAGATACATTTCTTATGAAATTTAATCTCACTCTTAACGTTCTTATTTTTTA
>OZ010577.1:67936826-67941826 GCA_963932145.1 Acanthosepion lycidas
ACTTATTGTTTTCGCTATAGGGTAAAGTAAAAATTAACCCTTTCTCCCGTTTTTAAATTTTTCAGTAAAAGAATCGTACAAGTCAAACAGACTTGTTGTTGGTTAAGAGAGTAAAGATGAAAAAATTATCCCCTCTCATTTCTTAATTTTACGTACCACCGCAGTAAAATGGACGAATTTAAAAGTGCAATGCTAGAGTTGATAAAACATCAACAGGAACAACAAGAGAAATATCAAGAAAGATAAGAGAACAAGGAGAATACCAGAAGAAATTTGAGGAACTGCACCTAGAAATTCAGGTTAGACAACAGAAACTGGAAGAAATGCTCCTTCAAACACAGAATGAGCAAAGGCACGTGTATAATATATCTATCAAAAGCCAAAATGAGGACAGCGAAAACGTGTTCTCTCAAAATGCTACATGGAGGGCTATTGAAAACTTCACGTTTGCACCTGAAGAAAATACATTCGCTTCGTACTTTGAACGTTACGAGGATTGTTCAAGTTGGGCTGACCATAAAAAGGTTCGCCTACTCCTCAGGAAATTAGGTACGGCAGAATATACCAAGTTTGTTAACTATATTTCTAAGAAAACCAGCGACTTGAAATTTAAAGAGGCGGTTCAATAATTAACAGAACTCATCAGTCCAAAAACATCACTGTTCCACAAGCGTTGGAAATGTATGAATCTCACCGGCAAAGAAGACGAAAATTATACTACTTTCGCAAGTGTAGTCAAAAAACACTGCGATGACTTCACATTGGCAGAGTTAAGCGCCAATAGTTTTAAATGCCTTGTTTTCGTCCAGGGTTTGATTTCAGCGAAAGGCGCCAAAATATGTCGTAGGGTACTCAACAAGCTTGAAAACGAGCCCGAGTTGCCGAAAATTGCCAACGTTTCGTAAGCGTCAGAGAGGATTCGAAAAACATCGGACAGAGTGGCGTGGCTCACATTAAAAAAAAACAAATACGCCAAAGTAAAATGAAAGAGGGTCAAGCAAAAAATAATAAAGTTACTTTGCCGTCAAGACCATGTTTCGGGTGTGGTCAATTACATTGGTATAGATATTGTCCTTTTAAAGATAAAAATGTTTTAATAGCGATAAATTGGGACATAAAAGTTCCCACTGCAGGATTAAGAACAAAATAAAAAAAAAAGCTTTGTAAAAATGACCAAGTCTGATGAACCAGAAAGTCGTAACATCAGGAAATATAATGAAGTGCAAATACTTGACAAAAAATACAAGGCTACAGTTTGATTTCGGTTCAGACTTATCCATAATTAATTATCAAACATGGAAAAAACTGAGTAAGCAGACTTTGTTAAGAACGAACCGAATAGCTAAAAGTGTAATTGGCGAGCGTATTAAGTTCATGGGCGAACTTATAACGAACGTGTCATTCAAAGGTAAAACTTTAAAACTAAAGGCGTATATTATGAAGAATACGGGTAATTTGTTCGGGACTCTTTGGTTAGAACAGTTTCAACTTTGGGATACGCCTATTAACTCATGTCAAAAAGTCGAAAATTTCACTGACGAAGCAGAAAAGTTGAAAGGTGAACTAAAAAAAAAAATCCCGACGTTTTCAGTGGAAGACTAGGAAAATGCACAACAATGTCTGCTAAGTTTGAGTGAAAGCCAGACGTAAACCCAATTTTTAAGAAAAAACGTAACGTTCCATTTGCCTCGTTAAATCAAATTGATGAGGAGTTGAATCGACTTGATGAAATGGGAGTTCTGGCAACGGTTGAATATAGTGAATGGGCATCTCTCACAGAAGATTATTAGAAGAGCAAAGAAATTCGTGTATGTGCTGACTTCTCTACGGGGCTGAACAGCGCCCTTAAGGAACACCATTATCCACTTCCAAGTCTAGAGGAGATATTCGCTAAGCTCAGTGGAGGAAAATATTTGTCTAAGAATGACTTAAGCGACGCCTATCTACAAATACCCGTGGACGAGGAATGCTCGAAGCTACTTTGCATAAACACCCACATGGCTTTATACAAATTTTTAAGACTTCCCTTTGGGGTTAACGTCGCCCCTTCCATTTTTCAACAGGGCATGGACACGATGTTAAATGGTCTGGATTTTGTGGTGGCCTATCTCGATGACATCCTAATGAAAAAGCAAGAGCATCGAAGAACACAAATCGCACGTCTGACAGGTGTTCATGAGAATCCAGGATTACAGATTCAAATTAAAAGACGAGAAGTGTGAGTTTTTCTTAGAGAGGATTAAGTACTTGGGACAAATAATTGACAAAGACGGAAGACATCCCGACCCAGATAGGGCAACTGCAATAAAGAATATGCCAGCGCCTGAAAATATGTCGGCTCTTCAATGTTTTCTTTTAGGTCTTGCCAATTATTACAACGTTTTTGTCCCAAGAATGAACAGTTTGAGAGCTCCACTTAATGAATTATTGAGAAAAGATAAAGAGTGGGAATGGACAACCAAATGCCAGGAAGCATTTGAGAAAATAAAGGAGGTCCTTACATCAGATCTGTATCTGATTCATTACGATCCAAACCTTGACATCATTGTAGCCAGTGATGCTAGCTCCTACGGCATCGGGGCGTGCATTTTACACAAGTTAAAGGATTGATCGGTAAAGCCAATCGCCCATGCATCTAGGACGCTATTACCAGCTGAAAGGGGTTACTCGCAAATAGAAAAGAAGCCTTAGGAATCATTTTTGCAGTGACTAAATTTCATAGATTTATTCATGGAAGGTACTTTTTGTTGCAGACAGACCATCATCCACTCCTTACTATATTTGGATAAAAAAAGGGTCTGTCAACACATACTGCTAATAAACTGCAAAGATGGAGAACCATTCTCCTCAATTATAACTACAAAATGCCATCTACTAAAATCTGTCATGCAGACTGGTTGTCTAGATTGATACCTAAGTATGTTGATCCCCTGGAAGACAGTCATTGTTGCCATAAGAATAGAGGTCGAAATAAAAAGTACCTTGTACTCCCTGTCAGGGAGCTTCCTATAACAATTGATGAGATAATAGACAAAGCGTCCGATGATGAGTTCATAAAGGAAGTAAAGGACAAACTAAATAATAAAGACCAGAATATCTCAGAAGTTAACTCACTCTATAACGGCATATTAATGTACGGAGACAGAGTAGTAATCCCATCTACACTACAGAAGTGAACATTAAAGGAATTCCATGTTGGCTTTCAGGTAACTTCAAGTATGAAGAGTCTGATGAGAAGTTATTAGGTTGGTGCAAAAATAATGTTGTTTTCTCACATAGTAACATATGTGAGAAAACAACATTATTTTTGCACCAACCTAATACATCTACTGGACCAACATGGACAAGGATATTGAAAACACTGTAAGATCGTGCAAAGGGTGTGCTTTGGCTGCTAAAGCATCCCCGATAAAATTCAATCCCTAGCCTAAAACAGACCGTCCGTGGTCACGAATACACACTGATTTTTCTGGCCGACTTGGTGGTTTTTACTACCTTGTAGTAGTTGACAGTTATTCCAAGTGGCCAGAAATATTGAAATGTAAGAAGTCGACCGCGGAGGTGACATTAAAGTTTTTGCACGAGCCATTTTCCCGTTTCGGAGTTGTTGACTGTATCGTAACAGACAATGCCACACAGTTCATATCCTGTGAATTTAAGGATTTTTGTCAGTCATTCCTGATCGAACATATTACCATGTTTGCCAGAAAAATAAAATCGGTATTTGACAAATTCCTTCCGAGTAAAACGAAAGTGGGAAATAGGAATAAAGTGCTTAAAAGCTCTAAGATCGGTGAAAAGTTTTTTTTTTTCGTGTATTTGTCAATAATAAAGTTCACTGGGAGATAGGAACAATAGACAGACAAATTGGCAACATGATTTACATGGTCCAGGGACGCAAACGTCATGTAAACCAAATTAGAAAACAATATGAAAGCATAATCAACAGGGATCCCATAGAAGATGACACTATGGACACCGCCTTTGACATGTTTGAGGTTCCAATATCGCAATCGGTGCCAGGGCTCAGAAGGCCCAAAAGAAAAAGGAAATTTATAGAACCTTTAGAAATTAACCCGAACAGAAAAAAGGTATTGAACATCATTCATTTCATACTGTGTCTACAGAAAAAGGAAAAGAATGAGTAAAAAAAAACATCTCCTCACTTATGGACTTTGAAGTACCAGAAAGGCACAATATGCGTTGGATTATTGGAATTTATTAACATTATAATTTACCATTAAACTTATACAATTTTTCATTATTTAGAAAAAGAAAGACTCCATACGGAAAATGGGGTGGTGTTGTGTCCTCCCTCTAAAGAATCTGTTAGACTCTTCCGCCGACTATAAGATTAGTAGGAGAGAAGGCCTTGGGGAAACTGTCGAACTCTCTGCCATGGTAGAGAGGAACTCGGACGAAGCTTTGCCGAAAACCAGCTACCCACCCCGGTAACAGCTACTCACCCCGTTTTATACGGGGTCTATGAGGAATTTTTGTCCGAGCCTACGGGCTCGTATTGCCCCACGTTAAACTCAGCCTTGTGCCACATCCTACATCGTGAGAATTCTGGTAAATATCAACACTCGAATAGATCGAGCTCTGGGTCAAAAATGAATGTCTATTTTTCTAAATACAAGGGGTACTAAATAGTTCTCTATATCTGATCAAAGGTTGAAACAGTAAAAACCATTAGTCAATCGCCTCATATATGTGTATAAAGTATTTAATACACCAGTAATAATCTAATATTGTACAACACCTATTTCTCTATTTAGTTTGTACCGGAGAGAATTTTATACAATATAGTTACTTTGAGCTCAATATGAAGTGACAAAGCGCATTCAAACTGAGCTGCCTAATATTTGCATTGTTAAATTTCAGAACCCTCCGTTTCCTCTTAAAGAACACGTGACAAGCATTTACAATTTATATACACATGTAGGAAATATGAATGTCGAAATTTATTGACTCTACTCTGAAGTGGGACTATCTTACCG
>OZ010577.1:67951826-67971826 GCA_963932145.1 Acanthosepion lycidas
CAGGGCGGCATTACCTCCTCAAGGAACTTGAAGTAGGCCCCCGTGTTGAGTCTGAGGCTCTTACTAACAAATTACGTGTTCTTTTCTTATCAAAAGGATCAAAGTGAGTTTTCAGAGCTGCCGTACCTTCATAATCACCATCAGACTCATTCAACCAAATCCTCTGCACTGTCCTCAGGTTGATACCCAAACATTCCGAAATGTTCGTATTGGAGCTTCCGGTGCGAATGTGTTTATATATATATATATATATATATACTTGCCTAAACCATATAAAAATATAATTTAATAATTTGTAAATTAATTATGTTCAACTAATTAACTTTATTGTGCGAATAGGAAAAATAGAATAAGTAAGTTGAGTTCAGACATTTCCATAGGTGTTAATAGAAAAAGAAAATGTTAATACATGGAGAGTAAAAGAAAAAAGTGAGTTATAAAAAAGAAACGAATGAAGAATAAAAACTAGGAGTAAAAGAGTGAGAAAGAGAGGATGTTTTTTTTTAAATAAAAAGAGCAGTAATAAAAGAAGTAGAAGAATGGAACAGGAAGAGAGATAATTGCAAAATCTTGAAAGATATGACATAAGTCGAGAAAAAATGGTTTACCTGGTGAAAATGAGAGGATGACGACTACATAATGCACAAAAAATAACCACGTCAGGAGTTTTACATGATTAATTAATACAGCAAGAGACTGAGACTTTCATTTGCAGGCCTCAAGGTTAGTTTTAATTGATTCGAAGTTTTCGCATGTTGAAATATCGTGATTGCCTTTTATTTATATCTGAAAAAAAAACAGCGCTAAGAATTCTAATAACTCAGCTATGTTTACACGGAGGGACATTCCATTACTTGCCCGTATAAAAAGATATAATCAGAGATGAGGAATTAAGCACTAAAATTTTGTCGATAAGATAAAAAAGTGAGAAATGAGCAAGAAGACGCTAGTTGGTTTCGAGTGAAATGGAAAAAGAGGATACAATTCTCAAGGCGTGTATTCATTTTAAGAAGTTTATAGGTTTAGACACCAAGCATGCACGAATATGCAGGCAGATGTGAATAGCATAAAATTAAACATTACTTTGACATGGTTATTAGATGCAATGACAAACGAGGAATTTGATATGCATCGATATATTGCAAGTCAGATAACGAATGATATATTTTCGAAACTGGTCTACTTATATCAAATTGATTGATTTGATAGGATGGTATTTACCAGTGAAAATGACTGATGTCCAAGTTCCTAGAAGTAAGAGCCTTGTTCATTATCTTTTCCCCTCTGAAGTTGGTGGACACTTTGTGGCAAATTTTGTTTGGCAGAATAAATATTTCATCATCAGTACCGATCACTGTAACTTTTCCCGTTTGTAGTGCGCATATTGCTTGCCCACGAGAAAGTTTCAAATATCGCTACACTCCCCCCCACACACAAAACATCGCTTTTACTATCACAATTTAAAAAAACTTCTTATGCATTCACGATTTGTGCTTATATTCTGGTGGTAAGATTGAAAAGAAAGAAGAGTAAAAATGAATCAATAAATAAGATTAAAATTGCATGGCACAACTATTATACTGCTACAAAAGACATTACTTATTTTCCCATAAGGACAAAGAGTAAAGTAAATAATGTTAAGCAGAGAAGGATACCAAATATAATGTCATACCTGGAAAATTAAGAATATTACCATTTCCTCATCAAGCATATATAATAGACAATATGTTATTTAAAATATAATTAGTATGTTCTTTTGTTATGAAAATATAAAATTGCTTTTAATGTTCCTCAATCTGTGCTTTTGCTCTCACATGAAGAGCCCACTAATGTATTAACTCACAAACACGAACGAAAAGTATTGCTTCAGTTTTACAGTAATTAAAAAAAAAATAACTCCATGGTCAAAATGATTTGATCTTGAAGATAATAGTTAGAAAACTATAACTACCCATGTATTATTTTTACACAATATATAACGAATTTCGTTTTAAATCAAGCAGATTGAATACAGTCACTCAAAAGAAAGAGTGAGAGAGAAACTCACAGAGAGAGAGAGAGAGAGAGAGAGAGAGAGAGAGAGAGAAAGAGAGAGAGAAAGAGAGAGAGAGAGAGAGAGGGGGGTTGAATATGAGATAAGATACGATTATTTCTGATTTTATGAGCAAAACAATGTAATGGCGGTATCGAATAGTGATAATAAAAAAAGGTAAGAACCATTCTGTGAAATATGTGCAATGTCAGAACCATATTTGGTACCATATATTATCCAACACATTCCACTAGAAATGGAAGAACAAAAAATAATTAATAAACGGAAGAATTGATTGAAAGTGATCGGTATATATATATATATATATATATATATATATATATATATATATATATAATGGACAGAACAGAAGTGAAAATAGACAATATGAATAGATAGATATATATACATATGCGAGAAAAATGATAGTTGGATATGAACACATTGTGATAGACATGTGCAAATCTAGAAAATTATAAATGCTCCATCCAATCAGCTAGATAGAAATAAAAATATATATTGGCAGTAGATCGATATCTCCATAAACGTTTGAATCTTACCGCTCTGGATATGAGCCCAATCCAATATTTATAGGATATAGTAGAGAGGTCTATTCACATGCAAGGTTTTATTTTTACAACTATCAAGGAACTGTGTGCACATATCAACACGAAATTTTTCAACATCTCTCCAGAGGTTGACCGGACATATGTGAAATCGTTGCCACTTTGAAGACATGCACATTTAAGAATGGAAAACAATATGCAAGACCTCGAGGAAGCTATAGAAATGTTATAAGTAATGTTAAAATTAAATAAGTAGAAAAGTTAGCAAAATCATTGGTTGAAATGCTGATGAATGATACAGTTAAGGTTCCATGTCAAATAATAATTTAATCAAATATATGTAAGATATTGTAGTAATTAAAAGTATGTCTCTGTAGCCTTTTTTATAAACCAACATTTCTGTTGCACTTAGTTTGTCTTGATAATTAAACTTGGTACGCATGAAATAAGTAATTTTTGTAAAATACAGATAGATACTATAAGCTTCATACACATATGATATTTATATAAATCTAAATATATGTTAAAACGTTTTAGCGAAATTCCAGTTGTATTAGGAAAATATTGACTTGCATAATAAATTAAATCCGAGTGTATTTGATATGATGATCATTTAGATGAATGCTTTTTAATTTGTATGTACTTGAATTTTTTTTTATTTTTTAATGACTTTTCAAGCATAATTCGTTGCAGTTGTTTGTGATCTTTGGGCTGACTATATTGTAATGTTTACTTACATTTATCCATGCACTTTTAAAAGAGAAATGTTTTAAAACCAATAAAAATAAATGAATAACTACGCTAAGCAAATCTGTCATAATATCGAATTAGCCACTCAGATTTAAATAGCCAATTTAATATATTCTATCTTTATTTTTCTTCAATATGAAATTTTAGAAGGAAACATTGTATGGTGTTTTACATTGATAAAATGAGTGAAAAATATCGACCAGAGATTTATTGCTAAATTCAATAATAATATTAATAACGAAAGAGCATGACATCTAGTAGGAGTCAAATTTGTGTATGAGTCATACGAATTCGTATTCAAAGCATTTTGAGCAACTGTGACGTCCCCCCTGTGCCAAATGTGACGTCTGCCTGGCCGCGTCCGTCGTGCTATCCTGTCCTGTGACGACCAACTGGCTTGGTATTGGTCGCGGCACCAAATGTGACGTTCTAACCTTTTGGTGATTCGGATGGGAATCTGGTTAGATTCGGTATCAGCCTTGCCGTTCCCAGCTCGTCTCCAACGTCTGGTTACCGAAGTAACTCTTTTGATTTCCAGTCTAACCTACCCACGTTGTGATTTGATCTTAGGCAGACGAAATCAATCAGTCGCCGGGCCGTAATGCAAGCCGAGTTCGATCAAGGGTAACACCGCACAAGTATATGTAAAATAAAATAAAATAATAACTCGAAAAGTTCAAATGTGTTAAAAAAAGGATAACAATATTTTATATCTGGTTGCTGAATACAGGACTGCGTCTTCTTCCCAACCCGCTATATGGATTCGTGACACTTTGTGTTTGTTAGGCGAGTCTTAACATCTTAAGTTGTTTGTTCTTTAAGAAACTGGTTCTTAGTGTATCTTCAGGCGATATTCGTAAAACTTGTTTTGGTGGTGTGAGTCTAAGTCGTTCTTCAAAAATAAATTGTTCTTGGTTAGAAGTTGAGGTCGTGATTTGTGTGGAATCTTTCAGTCAAGTTTCTGCGAGGCGGGTGCAACTCCAACTGCGAACTTCACTCAACTGCCTCTCCTGGAACTCGAACTGCTTTTCACTCGCTGCGACTCTGCTTATATGGACGCCGACCAAAACCGGGGTGGGCTTGTCGGGGTTTGAGGTTCCTTGATAATTCTAAATCCACAATCCACTTCTTTGTTTTCGGTCAGGAAAATTTATTATTTTCCATTTTTGGAAGTCTTTCGTCTTCCCACCTTCTTCTGTTCTCATACTGGTATCTCACCATATCCCAAAGGGTGTCAACGGGTTTCCACTCTCTCTCACAGTGGCATCTCACACCTATCTCTTCAGGGGGCGCAACAGGCCTCCCCTCCTTCTTCACGTGATTACCTCCGCCTAACGCTCACACCACCATTCAGCCAATGGGCGCTCAGCGGCATGGGTGTGGCCAGATTAGCCTAGGTTTAAAAAATCTTGCTCAAAGAAAAAAAATTATCTTCCTTTTTCCTTTTTTTTCTTTTTCTTTTCTTTCTCTTTCTTTCCTTCTTCCCGACAACAAACCCTTGGACTCTTATCTTAGCCAAATGTCACTTGGACTTTATCATCCGGGGCCTTCGCCAAACAAGTGGGTGGTCAATTGGACGTATTTGCATTTTGTTGCTAATTAACTGTTCCGATAAAATAGTTTTGCTATCATAGCCAGCCCTGACAATAAACAGATGCTCCTCTCAATGATATTCTGCATATAGACAAAGGCTTAATCTTTCCTTCATGGTGGTCAGCGGATATTTTTGTTTTTCGGTCAGCGGATGACCTATTTAATTTTTATCTCTTTAGAATTCAGCGGGAGGTCACTTGCCCAACTTGAAATGTTTACCATTGCCATGGCAGCGTGGACATATCTTATTCGCCGCCCCGTAACATAAATCAGATTAAATCCGAAACATCCGCGACCTTACTCCTCTCGCCAATGAGAATAAAACTTTTAGCATTTTTCTTTGGCAAAAAGAATAACATCGTGTCCTTTTCGCGATGGCTTCTTATCACCTAAATTTAATTCTAGTCTTTCTTTTTTTTCTTCTTTCTTTCTAGCGACGTAAACAGTGTCACAAACAGAGAAAATAAGTATAATAAGGTCTACTATAAAAATGTACGATTTCAATTTGACAGACACGATAAGTTGAGTGGAGAGAGAATTCCTCACAACATTGGTACAAAATATTTCATTTTCAAGCTCCTTTTTTCATGTGTATTCTATGCAAGTTTCTGTACTTTTGAATTGTTGCTGATTTTGTTTAGATAAAATTTAAAGGGTTAAAGAAATCGTTATCCACTTTATAAAATAATGAATTACTTAAATAAGTATATTTCTTCAAAATCGAACTTTATGTGTATCGCACTCAGGAACGACCACTACGACTACTGCTGTAGTTCATATGGTGCCCTTACAACCCTAATGGCTTACAGATCACGTGGTGGTGATTCGTTGGATCCCTTAAAATATGTGAAATATCTTCAAACGCATTGATACGAATGTATTAGTAAAAAATTCACCCCCGAAAAAAAATACAATTGTAATATTTCCTGGAGGATGATGACAGCAACAAATTCAAGGATTGTAAGTATAGTTCGTTGGTCAAGATTCTTTCTTTTCATGAAGAAATAAAGCTGCTTGATAAATGCAAACATTATACAGAACGCGTATTTTAAACAGCGATGTAGAAATCACGTAGGTTAACAACATGAATTCTTTGCCACAAGAAATGTCAATGGACTTTACTGAAGAGGAATTGTGTAATTCAAATTCTGAATATGGCCCCTCAGTTAATAATTCATTGTTACGTAGTTTCAAATAGTTGGAATAAATAGGCATCAATTTTTCAGTCTTTTCTTATTGATCGAATATCAGGAGCTTGCTGCCGGACATTTGGCAAAGCTGTGTCCGACTATGAATCAGGCATCAACATCGCAACCAACACCAGAGCAGCCCAGGGTGGAAGCACCAAAGAAGGACCCCAGTGGCGCTGGCGAATGGACTGAGGTGGTGAGGAGGGGAGACAAAAGTGACAACTCCGCTTCCTCAACAGGATGTCCCATAAAAGGAGATACTAAGCAGCAACAGCGGCCAAAGCAGCAGCATCAGCAGAAACATTGGTAACTGTAGATGTAGCCTGAGATGAATCATCATCATCAGCAACAAAAACCGCAGCAAAAAAAAACAAGCAGCAACATCTGAAACAACAGCAGCCAGAGCTGCTGCAGCCAGAAGGCAAGGACCAGGAGATTCAGCAAAATCAGCCCTCTGAGTAGGTTGAGGTAGACCTACTACAACTAGATTTATTTATGGAAATGGAGGAAATGCTTCCACCTCGTTCTTTGTTCATGAAAAGTGGGGGATGAAGAGGAGGTAGAGGATCTGAAATACCTGAGAAAAGAGAAGAAAGCTGGTCGGAGTAGGGCGGAGAAGGCCCTGGTAGCCGCCAGAACCCAATCCGCGCCTGCTTCGCCAGCGAGAAGCGAACAAGAAAGCGTTCAAAGTAAGACCAGAAGCCACCCTTCTTCCCCTTCTAGGGCTTCCCCTTCCCCCTCCCCAAGTGGAGAAAACTTGTGGACCAAGAGGACCTCGAGAGACATCTTTCCTCTCAGAGGAAGGCACTGTTGAAGCCTCTACTTAGATGATCCTCCGTTGACATCGTGTCTACGGAGGATACAAGGAATTTTCCTGATGTCACGGTTTAATCACACACATTAGGAACACCGGAGGTAACCTTAAGGTTTGTGACCATCTGGCTGGTGCCAAAGATGTGTTCCCAAAGCTTCGGATGGCCCACATTGAGTTTTTGAAGCTCAAAGGATTGCTCAATTTTGCTCTGCTGGGGTCTCGGTTTTTCTCTACCCCTTCTTATATAGGGCATTAAAATTAACTTTTCCCTACAGACGTTGGCGCATTGTCTCAGAAGAACGAAATACGCTCGATATCGGCACCAGGAATCTGGGGCAATCTGTCGAGGTCTTGATCCCACAGATTTCCGTTCAGTCTATTTTATGAAACTAAGCTTTAAAAGATGTCTATCAAGCAAACTAGTTTGAATGCGAGGAGCTTGAGAGATTGGGGTAAAGCTACCCGCCTGCTTCGGGATTTCTTGTCCTTCGACGTTGATGTGGCTGCGATCCAGGAGACATACTTTGTTTGCGACGTTGATGCTCATGTCCTGTCTAGCGATTTTGTTGTCTATTCAGCATATGGGGACCAGCTGGCCAGAAGTGTTTCCTTGTTAATAAAACGTTCTCTGAGTGCGAGGGTGGACATTGTTCATGTCGACGCGGGTTGATCTGGTTGATCGTAAACCGTAGTTCGTTTCGGGTCTTTACGGTTTATGCGCCCAACGACCAGGGAGGGCGTGTTAAATTTTCCGTCGGTTGAAGCTATTCCTGGTTGATGCGTCGCGATTAGTCTTAATGGGGAACTGGGACGCCATCCTGGAACCCAAGATAGACAGGGGTGGGGAGCTGGCGGGTGGTCATCGGGCGATCGTAGCTTGGTTGACATGATCGGCGAATTAGAGATCGTCGATAGATACCCGGTCGATCATCCGAGGCAGCAGATGTAGACGTGGGCTCTTAAGTGGCCGTCTCTCGGGGTAGCCAGGTACCTGCATAGAATGTTAATTAGAATGGTAGATTTGCTAGATTGGCCAACGTTCCACCGTTTAGACTATTCGGGCCATAGACTCATTTGTGCTCGGATGATGTTTGGCGATAGGCCTAGAATGGCTGGACACTGGAAGTTCAATCTGTCAGGCGGGACTTCAGGCAACAGCTAACTAGATTAGTGCAGCGGGAATTAGGGGTGCGGTGGGAGAGGCTTAAGGATAGCATTAAGTTTTTCACCACCGAATATAGCCAACGACTCACCTTAAATAAAACTAATAAGGTGAAGACTCTAGACGATAATCTGTCCGGAGTGGAGGCTAGGGGTAGATGATCTAGAGATAGCACTAGCTAGACAGGCTCTGGAGCGTGAGGCAAGCAAGCGCTACCAGGTGATTAGACATAGGTTAAACAAGAAGTCTAATGAAGCAGTGAATATGCACGCAGAATTGCGCAAGGAAGAGATCTGTCGAGGTCAATACCCCGGAGGGGTATACTCTGAGGTCGATCAAAAGAATGTATGAGGCGTTTCGGCGGCATTTCGAGAGCCTGGTCTCAGTGGTAACGAGTTTAGCAGCTATTTGGCTTTCTTTCCTCGACTTTTGTCGACTGAAGCGGCTAGCTGCGAGGGTGAGATGACAGAGGACGAAGTTCACTTGGCATTGAAGAGGGTCAGCAGTGGCATGTCTCCGGGAATTGATGGTCTGCCCTACAAATTGTACCGATCGGATCTCGTGGGATGTGATTACACTGTTGAAAAAGGTCAAGTGTGTTGGGCAGGAATTAGATGATTATAGGCCCATAACTCTTCTAAACACAAAAAGATTTTGGCCAGGATCCTGACTGAGCGTTTGCAGTCAGTTGCGATCTTGTTGGGACCTGAGGTTTGAGCTGTGAGGAGACGAACAATTCAAAGCAAGCTGCATCAGGTCCGCACGATCATAGATGTAGAAGACGACGGGGAAACCTCGCTGATCAAT
This sequence comes from Acanthosepion lycidas, assembly GCA_963932145.1. Classification (NCBI taxonomy): domain Eukaryota; kingdom Metazoa; phylum Mollusca; class Cephalopoda; order Sepiida; family Sepiidae; genus Acanthosepion; species Acanthosepion lycidas. Next base: position 67,960,741 of record OZ010577.1, read on the forward strand.
TTAGATCAGTCCAAGGCATTCGATAGGGTGGCTCAATAGTATCTTGCGGCTGTCCAGACCGCCGGATTCAACCCGACTTCTGCAAGTGGATCAGCCTCCTGTATCGCTCCCCCAGTGCTGTAATAAGGTGAACGGGAAGGCGGTCGAGCGCTTTTGCGTTGTCTCGGTCGTTTAGTCAGGATTGTTCGCTGTCGTCCTTACTTTACGTTTTCATGTTGGAGCACCTGCTTCATCGAATAAGGGACAGGTCGTGCAGCCCGGCCCTACGCGGAATTGCAGTCCCAGGATGTCGAACCAGGGTTTCTTCATACGCCGATGACATGTCTATTTTTCTATCGTGCCATAGTCACATTGAGGTAGTACAGAAGGTGCTTGAGCGGTACGAGGAGGTGACGGGGGCCAAAATCACGACGTCATCCGGCCTGCGGTTAGGTGACTGGAAGGAGGTCGCGCTTACGGGGACCTTTACGGACTCGTCCGCATTCTTGGAGTGTGCCATTTACATCTTTCTGATTATCCTTTATCGATTGGCTGTACTTCTTCTCTGTAAGAACAGAAAGAAGGCGATCGATCTTTTGTTGGATTCCCTGTTTTTGGGTGGTCGCAACCATCTGGTCTGTAGAGGGACTGTTACCCAACGTCCCTGTCATGAGGGGTGCTGGGAATGCCGCACTTGTGCCATCGGCACGCTTTAAGGTTAGTGTTCCTATGCCGTGAGTTGACGGAAGATTCGATTTTGGAAGAGAGTGTTAGGGACGCCTTCCCTAACATTACAATTACTCTTTCCGTTTCTGAGGCTGAGCGCCATCGTAAACCTCGGAATCAATCGAAATTCCTGCGAGAGAATCATGTTGCCTGAGAGCTCTGCCTCCGTCCTTTCACGGGGGTCGCGACGGATTGCCTTTGTGGCCGGCTCGGCTTGTCGCATCCTACATAGTTTCAGTACTTATACATATATATATATATATATATATATATATATATGAAGAAAGATATACGGAAAAAACAAACAAAAATCCTTATATGCAATTATGTTGTTTTAATGTTAATATAATGTCAACGTACCGAAACGTCCGACGTTGACATTATATTAACATTAAAACAGCATAATTGCATATAAGGATTTTTGTTTGTTTTTTCCGTATATTTTTCTTCATACTGTCGGATCTATATCCATATATTTGCTTACATATATATATATATATATATATATATATATATATATATATATGTGTGTGTATATATATATATGTGTGTGTATATATGTGTGTGTGTGTTCGGATTACATCAGCCTTTCACTAAATTCTAATGTTGTGTTAATGACATATTTTAGCTAAATATTTACTTACACACGTTTATGAGTTGAAAGAATGATGTAGTGTCTTTTAAATCCCAGCTAACTTCATTACCAAATTGTAATCATCACAGCCATTTAGATCTCATTGATATTTTCTATCATTAGTTTCCTATCGTCAGCCATAGGAGTTCACTAAGCACTATTCCAATCTGAAGCATCTCTAATAAATCTAGTGTTGGAGTATCTTGTTTAATACTGTAAGCTACTATTAGAGATTACTATAAATCATATTAGATCGCGTTTTTATGAGTTGGTACTTTATACGACGTGTAAATAAATGAAATAAGCCATTGTCAACGTGTCATTGATGCTATTGATGATGAAATAACGCAAAGACATATTTTTAATAACTACTGATGATGATGGAATGTTTCGAAAAAAATATGTAAACAGCGATTCGAAGTTTATCATCAATAATCTGAAATGTTATCTATTCACGTTATTTCAATTTTCTTCTTTAAATGGTTTTTACAAAAATAAATAGCGAGAAGTAACCTAATGCAAAAAAAAAAAAAAACAATTTTTATATTGAATCAATATTATGAAAAATATTACGACAGCACAAAAAACAACTTTTGTCTATGTAAAATATACTAGAACGTAATTTTTTGTCCCTTTTCATTATTTAATGAAAATATACAATTTCTAAACCTAAGAGAAAGTATTCAAACAGTAGATGACTACTTTTACTAGCTCACATAGTATCTAAAACTTTTAAAACAAAGCCTATCCGTTGCACAGACGGTCGCGTGCTTCTTCCCGTCACCAGTAGACAGAGTTAAAGTTCACCTTACCTGCTGAATTTAAAATGTCTATTTAAAGTTAGTAGAATAACCCTGAAAGAACATTACAATCTTTTTTCCATAACATCAAGTACGTTTACATTCTTCAATATGTACATACTAACTTCTACCGCGTCTTGCTCTCTATTAGCATCGACAATCTCATGCAAATATGAAAATACATACAAAATAGTAAATTTTGATTTATTTTATTCAGCTATCAATCTAAAATGTTATTTTACTTCACTAAAAACTTCATTCGGTGAATCTGAATAAAAGTGAATTTAAAAAATCCTAACGTGTCATTTATTTGTCGATTTATGTTGTAGTTTGTCGGCTATAGGCTAAACTAATAGTTCGGCAAATTAATTAACACCTGTTCGAAGAAAGAAGTGCTCATCTATTTTCCTTGCGTTTTAATATTCGTGATGACATTAAATGAATAAGGGCACTAAAGCTATTTAAAATGATCCCTAATTCAGTGAGAGATAATTTCAAAATATAGACTCTAGACAATAGTTTAAGAAAGCTTCGATATCCAGAATAAGTGAGATAAGTCGTGATGAGCTTTACATGGCTTATGAGGAATAAATGTATATTTATATATTATAGACTTGACTCATGGTTCATGATTGTCTGTCAGTGCCATTTGTATGTCTAATCTTCTCATTACAGTTATACTTAAAAGAAATACGAGTAAACAAAAAATCATCTACCCATTTAACCTTTCTTTCTTCAATATTCGTAGTATCCATACCAATTGCTGTAGTGTAGAATATTTTCTTTTGAAACGTACACCAGATATCTTAGCAGATTGTCAAACTAATTTAAACTATTCTATAACTACCAATGAATTTTATGTTTCTTACCCTTATAAGATACATATGCATGAACTTAATGCTTACATCCGGGTAAAGCTTCCAATAGCAAAGGAATCGTCTCTTGAATCCCCGAATGATTCTTTCATGTGTTTTCGACTTTCTTTATTGCACTCTGTTAGCTATTTTTTCTTTTCATGATTATTAAACAAAATATCTCATAGTATAGAAATTTCTCTCTCTCTACATTCATTTTGAATACCAAAATACCAGGTAAAATTTACCACAATTTTCTCCTACCTGTTCAGGAATCATTTTTTCCGGTTGTATGAATGTGATCACTTGGATTACAACAGACGTTGTGTCTGCTCGTAATAATTATAAACGTGTCCTCAGAGAAGCTAAATCTTTGTTCGTTGATAGAATGAGGTACCATATAGCCTCTAACAAATTTGATTCTCGGGATTACTGACATTTCTGTAATAGTGTGCTAAATAAAAGTAAACTTTCACTCAATTCAAGTGTTATAATATTCTACAGGCCAAGCAATTTTACTAATAATTTCTCTTCGACTTCTATTTCTGAATCATATATGTCATCATTGTCTGACTTTTAAATTAGCATTGAGTCTCTACTGTGTACTATGCATATAAAATCGTCCATGGTTTCTGTTATAATATCTAAACTGCATCCCCACAAAGCAGTGGACTTGATATCCCTACAATAGTCCTTAATAATTGTGCTCCTGAACTGGCTCCTATTTTTTGTAAACTCTACAATGAACGTATTGCTGCTTTTTGGTTTCCTACTTGTTGGAAATCCACTTCTGTAGTTCCATCCAGTCTTTTGAGAAATTGGGTGAACCTTCTAATTATCTGCCTATTAGTTTTCTACCACATTTTTTGGAAAGTACTAGAGGCTCTAATCAAATCTGAATTAGTTAAGCATCTCACGTTGCAGGGTCTTCTTTCGGACAAGCATTATGCTGAGGCATTAACGTTTATTGCTGAAAGAGTCTATCATGGTTTATATAAGAATGGTGAAGCTTGGTCTGTTGCTTTGGATATCTAGAAGGCGTTTTACAGGTTGGCATTCTGCTCTTCATAAGTTGAAAGGTTATGGTATTTCTGGACGAACTTTTAATTTGATTCTATTTTTCTTGTCAAATTGCGAAATGAAAGTTATCTCTTCTAGATCTTTTTGCATTAATGTGTGTATCTCCCTGGGGCTCTATCATTGAACTTTCTAACCTCACAGAAAAGTGAATCTATCATGACCCTAGGTTGTTCATATTTTTTCATCGGCGACCTTTCGGATGTCATCAGTTCTCAACTCGGTATCTATGCTGATGGCACAACTATTTATCCTTGCCTTAATAAGTCCGATCGGTTCGACAAGGTCAAATCAACAGCTGATCTAAAAAATGACCTACAAAATCTGTTGTTAACTAGGGTAAGAAATGGATTGTTAATTATAACGGCTCCAAAATGAAATTTCTCTTTTCTAGAAAAAAACCCTTTCTAACCTCCTAGGAAAGCGAATCATTTTACCTTTTTGGACTAACATTTTCTGTTGACATGAAGTGGAAAAATTATAGTGACTCAATTGCTAGGTCTGCGGCGAGATAAGTTTTTCTCGCCAGAATCTATCTTATCCATATATAAGTCTACCATTCGTCTATGCATTGATTATTGCTTCCACATCTGGTCTGGTGCTTCTATGGGTTTAGAGATTCTTGATAAAATCCAAAGAAGACCATGCAATGTTATTGGTCCTGATCTGACATCTTAATATTAGTCCATTTCTTACCGCCGTAACGTGGATTCTCAGTGCAGTTTTTATATAAATATCTTAATAATAAATTGTTCTAATGAACTTTCTTCTTTGATACCTAGACTTTATGAATTTAAACGCAGTACTAGATTGGCAAGAAGTCCTCATTTTACATTTGCAATGACTACATGTAACTAATTTCTATGCGAACAGATTCTTCTTTCATACCTCTAGCTTGTGGAACTATCTTCCAGCTTCTTGCTTTCCTATAAACTTTGATCTTCAAAAATTTAAATACATTGTCAATCGTTATCTTATGTCTTCTTAATTCTTGTTCTTTTATTGTTCTCTTTCCGTAATAATGTTTTTCTTTTCCTCATATTCTTTCACACTCGGTAAACCCTTATGTCTTAATAGCTTTATTGCCTTTCTTGGACGTGAATAGAATAAAATAGATTTCGTATTTGCAGAATATGGTTATATAAAACCTAAAAGATGTTCTCATAAAAAAGAAAACCGACATTGTATATATTAAGAACATCAGAGATTATATCACTGAACTATCAGATCTTTCATTTATCGTCATCACTGAGTATTAGTCGATGCTGACTAATGTGTCCAGGATAGTATTTTTTAAAATAATGTTTATGTTGCAAAAAACACTACAGATCAGTTTTATATTCGTTTTTCATATTCGAGAAAAGAAGATTAATTTATATTAATCGAAAATAAAACTACCAGACTACCAAACTAGGAAATACAGTAGCGTGCAAAACTAAGGGACAAAATTTTAAAACCTAATATTTGTTAGAAATAACAACTGTGAAAAGCTGAAATTTTGACAACTTAGTCATTTGTAAACGTTGCATCAGCCGGCACCATGGCGAAACGCCAAAAACTTGATTACTCTGTGAGACAAGCTGTTGTGAAGCTACACAAGGAAAAGCACACCATTAGAGAGATTTCAGAGAAAGTGAAACGTTCCAAGAGTGTTGTAGGCAGGGTTGTTAAATCCTACAATGATACTGGCAAAATAGTTAGTGCTTTTAAAACCGGCAGACCCCGCAAAACTTCGGCAAGAGAAGATCGAATAATGCAGCGTATGTCAGTAAAGGACCGTTTTAAGTCTTGCACAGAAATTAAAAGGGTTATGAATAGTACCTTATGTGTTAATGTGTCAAGACAGACTGTTTGTAGACGACTGCAAGAAATAGGGCTGTTTAATCGAACCCCAGGGAAGAAACCACTTGTTAGTTCGAAGAATAAGAAGAAGAGATTAGAGTTTGCAAACAGGTATGCAATTTGGACATATGAAAATTGGGCAAAAGTATTTTTCAGTGATGAAAGCAAGTTTAATTTATTTGTAAATGATGGAAAAAACAATGTAAAGAGGCGTATTGGTGAAAGATTAAGTGCAAAGTGTACTAAGAAAACTGTCAAGTTTGGGGGCGGAAGCGTCATGGTATTTGGAATGTTTTCTAGCCAAGGTAACACGCGTCTTGTCCGGTTACAAACTCGTGTAAACGCGCAGATCTATAAAAACATTGTTCAAGATCATGTTGTGCCAATCATACAGAATTCAGGTTTCGATAAGGCTACTTTTATGCAAGATAATGCCCCATTGTCACAAGGCAAAGGTGATAGTGAGTTACCTTAGCGAGCAAGATTTGGAAATTATGGATTGGCCACCGCAAAGTCCTGACTTAAATCCAATAGAAAATCTTTGGAAGACCTTAGGAGTGAAAGTTATGGAAAGAAATCCCACTAACACGGAGGATTTGTGGGTGAAGCTTCAAGAAGAATGGTCTAAAATTAGTATCGAGGATTGTCAAGAACTGATTCGTTCTTGTAGTCGAAGATGTGCAGCTGTCATTGAGAGCAAGGGCTCATTTACTAAATATTGATTGTACATGTATTTTTATTGTTTTTTTGCTGTTTACATTGTTTTTCTCAATTTTGTCCCTTACATTTGGACGTTCCAAATTTGAAAATAAATAAATAATTGTTATAATTCTTTTTCTATCCTTTGCAAATGATTCAAATTTTAGTATGTTATTATGGATGATAACGACTACCAGTTGTCAAAATTTCAGCTTTTCACAGTTGTTATTTCTAACAAATATTAGGTTTTAAAATTTTGTCCCTTAGTTTTGGACGCTACTGTATTGCATGGATATAACACACATGCACACATACGTATGTTCGTCTACGCATACGGTCACAAACAGATGTCAATCTAATAATCTGTGAGGCTGTGACCTTAAAACGCACAATTCTTTGCTCTTAGTTCGACAGACGGGACATATCTAATGACTTGATGCCTTCCTTCCCATTTTGGATCTGACTGATATTTCCCGAAATCCGATATCAAAGTAACGCGAAAATGTTGTAATTAAACATCACCTACAATGCGATCACGCATATGCGTCGGTCAAATGTCCACGACTTTGCTTGATGTAGATCGGAATTCTACTCATTAAAAAAAAAAAAAAATTAGAATTAATCTTCATGTCAAGAATGAATGCACTAATCGAATAAGAGCCGAGGTTTTACTTTGAGGAAATGTACGTGGCCAATCAATTCCCATTTCAACCAGGGCACAGCTTTGGTCGAGCTTGGACAGAAAAAAAGGAAAAAAGAAAAAGTGTATTATGTGGCTTTTTGTTCGCATTCGCTAAACTAAATAAATCTCAACAGAAGCAATTGTCTCAAAATAAATAAATCGATTGTATAAAAATTTAAATAAATCGATTGCATAAAAATTTTAAAAAATTGATAAGCTCTCTGCAAAACTGTTAGAATTAATATTCCTAAGGGTTTGAAATAAATTAATATTCCAAAAATGAAAGACAATAAATAGTTCACTGTATATTTCTGCTCTCTCATATTTATAGAAGTGAACTTCTTTATAAAAAACTTGACGTAATAGATGAAGAGATAGCTATAATAAACACTTGATGCAGACAAGATTATCCTCAAAAGAACTGTTGGAACCTGAAAAACGAGGAACTCTGAGTTAAGAATGACTCGTTTTTTGGGGTTAACAATCACAAAGCTAGAGCAGAATTACAGAATTACATTAAAGACAGACAGACAGACATCAGCGGCACGTGAAAACTACGTGCTGCCACAAGTGATAAAAAAAAAGTAGAGGATCGGAGAGAAGATCACAAATTTTCTTAAAGAGTTTCTATCCTTAATTACGAATTCAATATTAACAGGAAGATTTGTATTTTGAGCAGCTGTCGTAAAACGATGTTTTCTGCGTTAATCTCACAAACCATCATCAGACATTGGTTTTCAGTCATTATTAATGATGTCGCGTGATTGACAGTTGAAAAAACGACGCTGATCAATCCGAATGATTATATTTTATTGACTTATTAATTGATATTTTTATACGTTTAAAATAGGATATAGCAGAGAAAATAAGTAAAGAAAATATATACTGACTTTTAAATGGGTAAAAGCTTGCATTTGTCGCTGTAAATTCATTATTTTCCTTGATAATGAAATTTGTGAATTTATTGATAATTTTTTCATCGTTTTTAAATTCCTTTTGATGTTACTTATTTAATAAAGAAAAGGCTGAGACAAAGTTGTTTAATGGCTAATGCGATTTTGGCGACTATAAATTATTAAATGCACACTAAAATGTCTAGAAGCCGTAAACGCATTTCACAAATCATTTAATGTTTAATTTAAAGCAATGAGCCGATTTTGAAACAAAACCTAAGAAATTAAATTTTGAAATGTATAATTATATGTTGGACAGAGTGGGTTGCAGAGTTATGCTCTGGGATTGTTATTTTAAAGTGCTTTGGTCTCTTAATTATAACAAACGATGTTTTTACGCAGAATTTTGCTTAAGTTTATCTAATCTTTCGCAAGATAAAAAATGTGTCACGAGTGATGAGTCAGAGATTTCAAGTTTCAAGTTTAAAATCTTTATTTATATTTAAATGTAACACAAGACTGTTTTTTAATACAAGTCCCGTGTATTTCTGGAAGGTTTCAATTCACATTGATTTTTTTGTGCATGTTTATGTCTCTGTTGGTTTCGTTGCGTGAAAAAGGAAGCTAGATTTAGGGAAAATTAACTAGTCAATAAAACGGAAACATTTGCTTCATTGCCGTACAGTTTTCTATGAAGTTGGGAAGATACGTTTTTGTTTCTTTTCCTATTTTATTGGTAAAATTTGTTTTGACGCCAATACTGAAAAGAGACGCGCATTTTAGCTTCTCCTCTGGTTGTTGATCTTCGTGTCTCAGCTGTGTACGTGCAGGAAACATGTATGTTGGCAAACACCTATAAACAAAGAAAATTACACACGGCATCTCTCCATTTTTATTTCGAACGTTTACAGATACAAATATGATCACACAAAATTGTACCCACTGGCACACAAATAAATATATGAATTAAAACAGTTATACATATGTGTGTGTGTGTGTGTGTGAGATTATATACATACACAATTATACTAAGTTAACGTTACTCACACACACAAACACACACATACGTGTGCAGCAAGCGCGCCCACACACACTTTCTTGGTATATGGGTTAAATAACAATAGGTTCTTTGGCTTTGGATGGTAGTCACTCTAAGAGACGGGGAAGGCAACGGAAAACTACCCCACTAACTTTCCCAAGCACAGATAAAAGAAATCTGTGGAGATGCATTATCGCCTCCGCCCTAAAAGTACATAGCATTTACTAATATATACACAATGTCAAATTTTATTACGCATGTCAATGTTTTTACAATAAAACTGATGCTACTAAAGTTTCATATATATATTTATATGATGAATGTATCATGGAAATTTTAGCTTATATGTTTTCATTATATCTATCTATCTATCTATCATGATTTAAAAGGAAACTAGGAGAAGTAATTTTTTGGTATATTTGTATATTAAATTAATTATTTTCTCTATGCATTATTTTTCCCTTGATAAACTTGAAAGTTACGTGCTGTCTTATTTTCAAGATATACAAGTTTCGTAAACATTCTACTGATAGGGGAAAGTTCGAAATAATATTAAACTCGCCTCACGAAACAACATAAATAAATATCATATTTAGTAGCGTTTTGGAAGCAGAAGGAAAACGGTTTTGCAACCCGGGTTTACTTCAATGTAAATAATTATGTACTATTGAAGTATCTAAAAATGTTATGATGAGAGAGGAACGTGAAGAATGAAGTGATCCAGCAATGAAGACTTTGGCTCCTAAGTCTCTATGACAACAAAATTATGAAAAAGAAATAAATTTAAATTAGTCCTGCCGTAATGAAACCAACACATGGATCCCCCTTGATGACTTGTTTGTCAGGCGAGTAAAGTAAATGAAAGCTTGGGTTAGGGAGAGCATTAATGTCCCTCTGTAGGAGAGTACATGGTGTGCTCATTCGTAATGTTTGTTTGGTGTGCAATGTATTTATTTAACCGTTTACATATAATCGGCTTAGTCTTGATTTGTCAAGAGAGTGAATTTAAAGTAAGACTTTTGTATGGAATTTCGCTTTTTTTATCTTCTTTTGCTTTCTTTGTGCTAAGAAATCTGAGAAGACTGATTCAGTTACATGCCAGAGGCATCCTTGGCTTCTGATATGTTGACTGGTGCAGTTACCCAAGAGAGAAGAGTTGATGATAATAGCAGTAAGGGATCGTAGATTTTAGAAGATCAATGCGATAGTAGAAAGTCTTGAGTCGACAAAGAAATTTTAATTAAATGTTGGCTAATTTATATAAAAGTATAAGCATGGTGAACAATGTTTTCCTCATTGACTACCAGGTATTTTCCCTTGCCGCGGGGGGAAGACATCATCTCATGTTAAATAACAGAAGTAACTGAATACAAAAGTTGGGAAGTTTTAACTAAATATTGATACGTTGCAAATTACAAGTAATGCTAATCCACACACCATTTTAGCGTAGTGACAATTCACAGTAAATAGTCGACTTGGATCGTGTAACTAACAGAAAAATAGCTCCATAGAACAAACGACCAAGTAATAAGGATCTAATCTGAAGAACATACATTACGCTTGTGGGCATAAGGGAGCCCTGCATGAGATATAAAAACCAGGCAAACTACGTATTAATCAGGAAAATATTAAGGAATGCACTTCTACACTTCAAAATATATCCAAACGCCAACGTGACAAGGATCGCTTCCTCGTCATATACAAACAAAGCATAACATTAAGAAACTTAAAGCAAACTAAAGCAATGCCTAAACAATAAAACTCAATTTTCAAACAAAAATACACAGTTAAGAATAAACTTAAAACTCATGAAAATTGTAGACTCCCTATTTATTAGTATTTAAAGAACTATTTTGAATAA
>OZ010577.1:67976826-68256826 GCA_963932145.1 Acanthosepion lycidas
AAGAATAAAATTTGGATAAAAAGCAATATAAAAGTATTTTGTAGTGTATATAGAACAGGCGGCAACAAAAGAAAATAATTATTTGTAGAGTCATAATCTCTTCCGACCTGAAAACATAAAAAGAAGACTGAACTGGTAATATCTGTTTTTAAAAAATACATATTTTGTTAATTTCATTTAAATGAAAATTAATTCTATAAAATTGATCTAATTATTGCATTTCGGTATAAATTTTCGTCTTTAATTAATTATGCAGATTTAAAAAATATATATACATGTCGTATTAAAGCTATAATGAGAATTGTGAGTTACTACCTTTCTTCAGGCATGCGCAAAACGTGGTTTTTCGTGATGCGACATTGCCAAGATCGCATAATTTGAAACTGAACTTCGAGTAAGTGTTGTTGCTGTTATGTGTATGTGCGTGTGTGTAATGCTGGGTAGGCAGTCATTAGAGATGGTGAGCACACATTTTGTTTCAATGCAAATAGAGTAATACGTTCTTTTCTTATGCAGGAATAAGGCACACCTATTCATACAACCTTTTTTTATTGTTTTTGCTCAAATTTTTAGGAGAAAAGATAACTGACAACCGGATTCTCTTAGGGTGACACACTTAACTCGCAAAGTGGCATTTTTAGACTTTATTTTAACATTTTTATTATCAAGGTAATTAGTGTTTTAAATGAAATTCCGAACACTGTAAATAGTTTTATAAATTCCAGTAAAGATTACACATGATTATAAGGAGCGAGGTAAATGTCATTATAAACAATCATACTGCATTATTGTTTCTTTCAACAGTCAACATTGACTTCACACACGCATATTTATATATCATATGAAAAAACACTTGGATATTGACATTTCGCGACTTTACATGGGCATTTTTAAAATAAATGAAAACTGAGGAAAAATCATTGCCATAGCAATCTCTGAATATATGTGATCATTTACTATAATCCATCGATTTTTCCTCTTACGTTTAATCTTGTATAGATTGAGTCACGTATTTAGTTTTTATTTTATTTCACATCAGTGTATGTAGATATGATAGATAGATAAACAGACTGACAAACAGATGTGTATGTGTGCGCGCGGTGACATAATTTACGTACAAATATGATTGTTGGAGTAAAGTACGTATCTTTACACATCGTTGAGAGTTTGATTTTGTTTCAGTTATGATTCAAACCTACCGAATTTGATGTTTTACATGACGCAATTGTTATTTATTCTCTTAAATATGACAACTTTGATGAAATATTTTTATCTTAATGAGGTTTTTAATTTTCGTTCGCAAGCATTAACATCTAGTGTAGAATAGTGCAAATTTTCCCGTTAAGTGTATTTAATATGATGATTTCTTTGTTACTGTTTTCGACAATGCTTTGTATTAAGCGTTTTCATTCCTCTTTTAAGATGCAAATATACATCTCCCTGCTCTGATTGAAGTTATCAACAGACACGTAAAAAGTTGACCGGCCACATCAAAAGCATATCAATCAGTATAAATGAAATTAGGACTTATGCAACATAAAATTCAATATATCCTGTCTCCCTATCTAATATAAATCAATAGTATTCTCTGATTCTTGCCGTTCGTTATTTGACTACGTTACTTATTTCCTTTAAATTTTGCCCTCAAGTATTTTGTTAATATATATTTATTAGCAAAGCTTTCTATTACCATTCCTCCTAATTTCTTGGCCAAACCACCTTGTCTGTCTGTTTAACTATATCTTGAACTATACTACGAAATTCGTGGATATTAAACTCGTATAGTTAGTTTTGTGCCCTGCATAATACACGCTTAGGCGATCATGTATCTTTCGATACATAACTGACGAGGCAGATTTTTCGTAGGTTGCCATTTCTTTCTGTGGTAGGTCTGTTCTGCTATTTGCTCATAACTGTGGGGAGAAGAGGATTCATACCTTTTTCAAAAAGTTTTATTTCAAGTAGATCATTATCAAAATGATAATCTACAGAATATAGATATGAATATGCTTATTTTTCAAACAAGGTATGTATTAGTTTTCCTCTAACTGATGTATAAAGAATTAATGAATTTCATTTTTAATTCGACAGATTTTATTACTTCAAACTTTATTTTTAGGGGATACCCGTATTTGAGTAGACGCTGTGTTATTTTAAACAGTATTTATTTCGTTTACCGGCCTGCGTACACGAGAAAAAGTAATAAAGAAAATTTTCGAACTTGTGTCCTCCTTTACCAGAGAAGCCACCATCTGATCTGGCGTGCTTTTACTGCTCGGTTATGGAGAGGGTCGCACTTGAGTAAGGTTCTATTTGGCATAAAGCTCATTTACGCTTTCAGCTTTTTCTCGAAACACATATCTGCACAGTTTCGTATCCGAAATGTAAACAAAGTAATCTCTAAAGGAGTAAGGGATATTTTTTTTTCCGAAACATTTGTACTATATCAAACGTTTTTTTTAGATGCTCCTATTTAAGTAGACGCTCAGTTATTTTAACAGTGCTTATTTTGTCTACCGGCCTGTGTCCCAGAGAAAACTTAAATAAAATCTGCATCCCATCACTGTTTAAAAAAGTGGGGCCTCTACTCTAATACGAGTATCCACTAAAAATAACGTTTAAAGTAATAAAAATACAATGGTGTACGAATATAAGTAAATATATATGCGTATATGCATGTAATTAAATTCATGAATAAAGACACTGCTAAGAATCTAATAGGAATGAAAACAGATTGAGAAAAAATGGAGTTATATATATTTTCTGGTAGTTTGACGGTTATTCACTTGCATTAATGTAGGAGTACCTATAATAACATTGCAAACAAATCCTTAAAAATGTACAGGTGTTTTGAGTGGGTGATCTCCTGACCTCACAAAAAATCACATATAATTTCAGAAAGGGACCATTTAGGAATCAGCCCACCTTGGAAACTGCTGTCGATTTTTTTACATCTCATATAAACACTATCATTAAGTAGTCCATGCTATTCGCACTTTTGACCACAATTTCGATAACTAAAATAAAAGGGTATGTTTATTAAATTAGCTATAATTTAATGATGTACTATCACCGCTCTACACTCAATTACTCATATCGTTGGAAATAGAAATTATTCAGCTTTGATATTGTGTGTAATATATGCAAAGAAATTTGTATTTTATAAAACTACATGCGTTTTAGAGTATAAAAATCAAACATAGTTCTGCTTTGAAATTTCTTTGTTGAAACTTTTTTAGGGTAATTGAAAAATTTTAGTCTACATAATTTCATATGAAATTTACTCAATACACACCTGAGAATAATTTCCCCACCTATTGAAGATTTTTCTTGTTTGGTAGCAAAAAACATTTTATCTCACTGTTTTTTCGATACGATGTATTTTTAGTATTTATATTTGCTTTAATTTCATCATGTTTTATGACACCCTAACAATATGCATACAGTTGGATAGAGCAATTATTCACCAAGTTAATGGTTTATGATATTGACAATGAAAGATTGTTCAGCACATTTTTGCATAAATATAATTTCAAGCCATTTTAGATTCCTAAAAGAAAATTGATATATCGCTTTATTTTATGTCATATTATTATGTCCTAATATATTAGTATGATCAACAAGTAGACACATTTTAACATTTGTCGTATATTTTATATATACTATTTGTTACATAAAATGAGTTTTGCCACATATCCAATCATTACATAAAAGTTTAATAATGTGTGTACGAACTATAAACGTAGAAGGACCAGTATAACCATCCAATTCAGAACCATTAGCTTGTAAAGAGAAAACAGATGACGTATGTGGATTTTTATTGGGGCATCAGATTCATTATTTGATAGGTTTGATCCACATGAGCACGCATTGGTGATGCGAGTGAGGAACGTCCAGTTTGCAGAAGTTTTCTTTGCATTGTCAAATCAGTTCAATCAACAGCTTCTATGCTACTGTTGACTGGGTCATCACTACAGGTTAGAATTAATTTAACATATCCCTGCGATTGGATAAGGCAGATCCAGAGTAGGACTTGCCGTCACATAGAGAGTTGGTATGACGCATGAACCACATACTGGTGAAAATATCTTCAGTGGAGAAAAGTTTCCTTGGTGTAACGTATGACTTTTTCACACTGTAGTGTATTTAACAATTTACATTCTGCTTCCCCATATAGTGATCCGACAAAATACATGCAAGCTTTTCTTTCTGTGCCGCTAATTATATGTTATTTCTTTTACAAACCTCTTGAATGTGATGAAGGCCAATCTTCTCATTCATTATCTTAAATGCTTTTGCTTTTCTGTTGTCATCAAAGGAGTTGAATGAATATTTTTAGTGTGTCCTGTTAAGAAGAACATTATTCTTTCAGCGCTGATAGCCAATCGATGACGCATAAGTAAACAAGAACTCCAGTGTCTGGACTGTCAACAAATATCTGCTGGACTCTAACCTGTAGAATTATCATAGAATGAGCTTCTTCTGAGAGATGCTTCTGCAGGGCAAAAACTGATTCTTGCTTGTTTACTTTACCCACAACCCGTGAAGATCAACTGAATGAGAAGCATGTGCTGTCATGTGGTATTTGTAACATTTGGCAAAATTGCAGTTGTTATCTCCATGATTGATGAAATCTGCTCAAGTCTTAGGAACTTGAATATCTAGTTACACATTTTATATTTGATCCCCACGTTCACAATTTCTATTTGGTGATGTTCTTCATGCTTACTTTGTCATACCTGTTAAATGCCACATGAATCTGCTTAATATATCCATGTTGTCTACTGTCTACTGTCTAATGTCGGGGGAAATTAAAAGCTATGTTGCTCAACGTTACGACTCTTTTGTGCTACTTGGAATTGAAAGTTTTGTATGATCACCTGCTCATCAGATATAATGCTAACTGGCCCAGACACGAATACATTTGTATCTCTAGTTAGAAGTCCATGATGTGTGTGCATAAAATGTAATTGTATGCATGACAAAGGGGAACTGCCATCAGTAAATATACGAAGTGACACTGGAGATCTTTCCAAAGAAAAAAACTTCTGAATCATTTATTTCTTTTATACATTCATAATCATTAATCTGGGGCTACATTACTTTGAAAACTTACTGATATCTTCTGTTCAGAAACTTATCCCACGTTTAATTTTATTAGAGTTATTTTCTCAGGTGTCTGATACCTACGGTAATATTGGTCTTCAAAGAAGATCCAGTGTTTGAGCAGACATGAATAAAATAAATTTCAACTCCTATGATGGGAGGGTAGGGCTGGAAGGCATGAGAATGATAAATATGATCTGATAACGCTGACTGACGAGATATTCGGTCCTGGACGAACGTGTCAGAAGAATAATATTTATAACGAAGATTGAGGATATTGAGAATTTTACAAGAGCTGTTGGTTGCTGTCAACGAGGTTACCGACATTTGAACAAATCTATGGGGATAACGAAAAAATACTTCCGGTTATGAGTTAAGATTCTACAAATGAGCAATTTCAAATTATCGATTTCTATCCGAACTCCATGCAATCTGACCTCATCTTCTAATTCGCATAGCAACTGAGTATGAACTTTGTGACAGTTCCGGTGCTTGTTGGCTGAATATATACATATGTCAGTGAATATCTGATCGTAATAAATTGTGTTAAGAGAAAGTGGTTGTGAAATCTGTGACTTTATTCAATAAAACTATCCTAAATATTCAAGGATGTTTTAGCTATTGAAGTGGATATAGCCGCTTTTCCAATAAGTAAATTAACAAAAAGGTAAAATTTAAAATTGTTACATGATCTGGAGATTGCATACTCAGATTCTTGTTTCAGCATATTATTTAATGCAGGTCGTCGGTAAATCTGTGGAGCTGCTTAATTTTACATAGCTTTCTTAGAAAGCTATGTATGTAAATTTATAGTTAAATATCTAGTAATGGTTTGAGGCATATCTAATATGACATGAAAGATAAAAATAAGAAATTTATTGTTAAAAATTTTGGAAAAAATCATCTTGACATATTTTGTAATTCATTTTGATAAAAAGTTTAACTAATGAAATCTGAATTAACTTTTTTTCTTTTCTCTTTAAATTCTTTCCGGTAGCAATATAGTCCATTAACATTATCTCGGTTGACCTGTATGCTGCTTTTAAAATTCGAACATAAACCCAGAAACTGCTAATTGAACTCTTCGGAAGTGCGAAACAGTGTCCTTGTTGCGTGAAATTTCTTAGTGCTGAAGAAAAAAGGTGGCATTTAATAAACCGTGTTAACTTGATAACCATGCTAATTAAAACTCTGTTAAGCAAAGCAATGTACACACACACAAATATATATATATATATTTCTGAATTATATTTTCTTTGTACAATAAGAAACATAAAAACATTTTTCTCTGAAATTAATACTTAATTTATCGCTTAAATTAGACATAAAAATTTAAATTCGTTTATTAACGTTCCATTTACACTAATTCATTAATATGTGTTAACTGAGCCGAGGTTTAATAAAAATAAATTTAATATTCTCGAAAATGCTCTTTACTTTGCGTGCCTAAAGGAATCCTTAGTTTGAATATCCAGAAGCATCATATCTGCAAAGGTTTATGGCTATGGACCTTTGTTCTTAGAATAAATCAATGTATCAAGGTTGAATCAGATTTCATTAATAGCGCTTCAATAGTAGGAATAAATTTGTCATATTTTGTTACATAGCATGACGTTGTTTATACAGAGTTATCAGTTTTCTTGTAAACAATTTTATAAAATTCTTACATATAATCGTTCGTTCATTATATTACAAAAGCCTTTTTCACTTTTTAAGTCTGGAGTTCAGATTAAATAATTTCATTTAAATAATTAGATTGAAACTTTAAATATTACGTTCCAAAATCAGTCTTGTTAAATATCCTCTGATTTCATCAAGTCAGTCATAACAAGTATTTGATCCAAAAATTATCTTTTATATTTATATGTTTGAGTAATCAATGAAAGGCTAAATATTCTAACTTTTCAAATTTATCTCATCTGGCCACTATACATGTATCCTGCAAAAAGCATACGTGGATAATCTTTTACTAATATATATATATATATATATATATATATATATATATATATATATATATATATATATATATATCCGCAATTCGCGAACAAAGAGTTTAGAATATTTTTCATTGTTACAGTTGCAGAAGGCAAGTAGATATTTATCAGACCTACACTAGAAATTCTAAAGTGGAGAACGCTATGCACATTGTCAGGTTAGGATGTTGGCAGTAATTCCTTGTGGTTATAAGTTTTTTTGAAGTTTCCTTCCTATAGGCAACTTTCGAAGATGAGTTTAAGGGTCTGCCGTCACTTCAAAGAAACATTCTGCCATCATGGTTGTTTTCAGTAGATTGAAGCTCTAGTCCTAGTTTCATCATAATGGATTGTAGTTTATTTATTTATTTATTATTAAGCCAAAAACCTTTATCCTCTAGTGTGTCTATACTGCAATCTCAAACCATTATGGAGTTTAGATGGAAATTGCATACTTATTTGTAAAATAAGGGCACTTTGATTGCTAGCCATGTAGTTATTAAATACTCGAAAGTTGATAATATAGAGATGTAGAAGAATCAGAAGATGAAGAATCAGAACATGAAGATAAAGATGAAAAAATGAAGATGAAGAATAGCAATAATAAAATAAAGGAAAAAAGAATATATGGCATAAAATAGAAAAATATTATTATATATTAACTTATATTTGCTATGTTGAAAATTGAAATTACTACAGATCTCGTCTATTGTGAGTTTCTTCATTGACGTATAAATTAAAGTATAATTGAAAATCACTGAGTCAAAATCAAAAGAAATCATTTTAATACGTTTCGATGGTTATAACGAGATTGAAAGCTATTATTATTATTATTATCATAAAAATCTTTTTCACTAGCATTTCTTTTATAACCAATAACTGAGGGTATGCAAAGGTTGCGATTTTTTGTTTCAAATTAAACAAAAGACAGCTATTAACAAAATACTTAAGTGGACAAAGCTCAATTCGGGATATGGGCTGAGCTTGTTACAACTATTTTTGGCAATTCCTGGAGTGATGCTGTACAAGGAATGTTGTTGATTTGTTGTTGCTGCTGTTGCTGCTGTTGCTGTTGTTATTAATATTATTATTATTATTATTATTATTATTATTATTATTGTAGTACTAGTTCAGAAAAACCTTTCGTCAGTAATGTACAAAATGAAAAGAGTATATAGGTAAAGTTTATGAATGAAAAGTCCGTATAAGTTGTATGCAAATCGAAATAAAGTGCAGGTAAAACTATTTTAGATGAGTAAGAAGAAAGGTTTTGCTTTGCTGTTTTCGAAAGAAGAAACCCCGTGGAATTTGTTTTTACAGTGAGACAATCAAGAGTCACAGTTTCTGAATTCTAACCGCAAGATCTGTAAAATCTGCTTAAAATCTGCGAATTTGCCTGATGAATTCTTGAATTCCTTTATCGAAATGAGAGAACGGATTTTTAACTAAGTGTCTAGGTCGCGGATATGGCCTATCTATATGTCAATCATCTGACGCGCGTATATGTACATTTAAGTGCATATGAGAAATATACACGTAATTACATTTAATACACATATTTATTAAGTTTATTTTTGATCAAAAGTGGCAAAATTCAGAAAGCTTGTACTTCGTTCGACTTTCAAATAAGAAGAATTAGCGACCACGAAAATCAGCATTCGAAATCTTTTTTTTTTTTTTTTGTTATTGGACTCGGACATTGTAGATTGAATTTAGGCCAGTGCTTATAGACAATACTTTTTCTAGATGTTCGGTCCATGACAAATATATATTGCGTATTATTATATAATTACTACCGTCAGTTTATTTTATTGTCACAAAACGGAAAACAATAAATTCATAAAAAAACAAACAAACAAACAAAAAAAAAACAAAAAAAAAACGCTAATAATGAGAATAGCTTGAGTGGCGAAAAATTATCAGAAAAATTATTTTAAAAGTTATACAATTCAGATTGTACAATATTTAACATAAAATGTTTTATGCTTAATTACGAAGTTTATTCCATGTCAGCAAAACTATTAAACTTGTTTGTTGTGAAAATAGCTAAAAAGAATCAGAATTCTGTTGGGATTCTGGCAAAATCATTTAGAGACGATGAAATTCAAACTTGCCGACATATATTATTTAATCGTAGGCGTAAAATACGAAGTGATTATCGTTTTAATTTTTTCTATGTGAAAAGAAACTCTCACATCTCTCTATTTCTTTCTGTCTGTCTGTCTCTCTCTCTGTATATATATATATAACGCCTTCTTCAGGATGTAAAATCGCATTAAAACATATAAAGAACCCTAATAACTCATGAGAAATCAAGTTCAAACAATAAAGAATGAGAACTATGTTTATTTTAGCAAATGTTTTATCAGGTTGTGTGTCGTTTCGAGTTTATTTTAAACTTTAACCTCATGGGTGATAAAAACATTAATGAATTTCATGTTCACCCTAGGATTTTATGGAGGCAATACTGCAGATAATGAAGACTGTGTTTTGCATCCAGGTGCAGGATAAAACTCATTCTAGATAATAATCTTTTGAATATTTATTTTGCGCCAGGGCATTCAGTCGGAAAATTAGAGGAATGTAATTGACTTGCTTTAACGGCAATGCTACTGTAATTACTAATGACAGCAATTATTTCCTTGTGTACTAAAATTAATGTAATTACATTTAAATGTGTTAATTTTCTTGAATCAATTTTATATAAACCATAAGACACTAAATTTTACAGAAACCTGCTTGATGCTTTAAATTGTAACTTTTTTTTTCTCGATCCTAGCAGTGGATGATGTTCCAACAAAAGAAAAATAATCTAGAATTAGAAGGATGTTTTTTGTTAGGCCGGCAGCAGGACCTCTCTACTTGTAAGATTCGTCTAACACAATCTTTCAAGAAGCTCTCATTCGCCCAATATTCGACGATAGACTAGACTAAGCCACACTTATTAAATATCTATAAATTCTTGCACGCTGCCTAGCGAAGCAGAGAATTGTAGCAAGTTGTAAGCGGACTGAATGAAAATCAATTCAATCCGAGTAGGAATCACTGGTGAACATGGATGAACTATCGACCTCACCTCCTATGCCATCATAGAACTTAAGAAATGAAGCGCAATCTACTTGTGTAAAATTCTGTATTTATCTGACCGGAAATTCAAGAGGCTGGACAAAAGGTGCAGTGAAGAATACAAAAGGGTAAAATATAAAAATGGTTATAAGGCGGAGGTGAGGGGGGAAATAGAAAGCGATATAGATTGACACGCATAAATAGAAATAAGTAAAAAGAAGAAAGAATAAATTCGAGAGGGGGGGGGGTTAGATTGAAGAGAATGGAGTTAGTAACAAAAAAGTAAAGAAAGATTTTAAAAATGAAAGAAGAAAAAAATGATGATAGAAACGGTAATCATTGAATAATACAAAAATTTGCATTAATAGCAGAAGAGAGAAATTGAAAGGAATGAATAAAACAAGGAGAAAGAGAGAAATAAAAAGGAACAACATATTTATTCTGAAAAAATTGGAAAACTGGGGTGAAACATATGTATCAATATCCTACTTACAATTTAATGTTTTTATGAAATAACATTTTTGGGTGCACGCGCAAGAACGAACACACACACACATATGTATATATATATATATATATATATATATATATATATACACGCGGGATGAAAATTCTCACTTGGAACAATTTGCTAAAATCAGTATTTAATTTAGTCATTGTACTAATTTTAAAGCCATTCCCCCTCCCCAAATCTAATGTTTGGTTATTTCATCAGATTTTCTGAAGCGCGTTGGTACAAGAACTTGTATCAAATGGAAATAGATAAAAACATATACTCTTGATAAACTTATTTTTCAAATTTATGTTCCTTGTAAACTAACTTTCTATTTAATTCCAGACTATAAATAATACGAAAACATTTTATTGATATGTAGTTTCTCACCAGATATATTAGATTGATACAAGGTTTTACTATCAGCGGCCATAATTGTAACAACATAAGATACGCGGATGACATTATGTTGATAAGCAAATACAGAATGGAAACTACAAAACTTGCAAAGAATGTAATAAAGTAAAGTGAGATGAAATGAGTGAGCCTTGTGTATAAGAAGACAATACATGTTCATCACTAACAGAGGGTAACTAAATGCTGTGAACTTCAAATTAGAGATAGCAGAGTCAAGTCAGAAAAATTCGAAATTGCACTGTAATAATAAAAGAGGCCTTGTAGAAGATAAGCAATGTATAAAGACATGAATATTTCCTTAGAAACAAAGACAACTTCCGAACTGTTATCCCAAAACTATCCAGTTGAATTGAATGCTAGAGAATTTCCTTACAATTTATCTTTATATATAAAGAAGAGAATGGAAGCGACAGAGATGTGGTTCTATAGACGGATATTTAAAATGACATAGACGGAAGATGTGATCAATGAGGAACTTCTAAAGATAATGGGAATTTGAAAGACCCTCATACTTAAGAGGTAGTTGGAATTTCTTGTAAACATTATGATGAAGGACAACTTGGAAAACTTAATACTTACAGGATGCATTGAAGGAAGGCGAGTAGAATTAAACAATTAAGAATTTACTTAATGAGTTTGGATGACAGAGAAAGGACAATGAGGGATGGCAAAGAGTCAGACATTTATTAACGCTACAACAGACAGAAAGTTGTGCAGACAAGAAGTTGTGCAGAGATTATTTCATCCGCGTCCTGATGGGACACGACACATAAAGAATGATGAAAGTAGGAGTTATAATTAATACCTTTCTTGTGAAAAGTAATGAACAGAAGGAATGATATCAACATTTATACGTTTTCTGTCATTCATTGATATAGAAATCGATTTCAACAAAAGAAAAAAAAGAAAAAGAAAAAAAGGAGAAAGAAAGAAAGATGTATGGAGGAAGAGATTAAAATTTGCGAAAAGAAAGAATAAACTGAGAAAAAGAAAATCAAAATATTAGAAAAGTAATAAAAAACTGAAAACGATTCGATGTAAAGTATAGAAAATAAAAATTAGACAAAAAACAAAATGACAAAGAGGAAATGCTAAAAGCAAATATCGGTAATAAAAAAAGAGGAAGAGTGTAAGAAAGAGAAACGAAAAATGGAAGAAATAAAAAAGAAAATAGTAATAAAAATGTAATGCTTCACGAAATTATAGAAACGAAAATGCTTCAGAAAAGCAAATATTCAAAGAATGGACATAGGAAAGAAAAGCGACTAATGAAATTCAATGAAAAATCAAAAAAGGAAAAGTAGCTAAATGTTAAGAGAAGGACAGAAAAAGAATAAGCTTAATTGGAAATAAGTGAAACAGGAGAAAAGGATGATACGTTGTTTAAAGACAAAAAAAGGACTGAAGCATATCAAGGAAAAGTAAAAGAAGCAATAAAGTAACAAGGAAGGAAAAAAATGAAATGAAAAAGGCTGTGTGTGTTCTTCTGACTTTAAATCTCCCTTACATCCATATGCATTTATTCAGTTGAATTTCTCTGGTCATTCGTTTTATTTATTTATTTTTACTTTTAACGATCGCTGGCGGGCAAGTGGCGTTTTACGATCACGTGTGCCGCCGAGCATAACAAGATGGCGAATGTAGGAAATTGGAAAGGTTAAAAAGAATCAGTTTGAATGTCATATCTGGGTAGCGAGAGAGTTAGAGAAGAATTCTGTTTATATTGTCCTGGTGAAAAGCAGAGAAGACGCAGTAGAAAATTATTGCTTGAATAATTTGGACATCTCTCTCTCTCTCTCCTCTCTTCACTTTTTCTTTGTAAAGGAACGCATCGACAAAAATAGTCTATTTGTCAGATATTGCCTTTTCCCTTCTCTTGTATATCGGTTTATTACATTTCGCCTTTTATATTGTTTGTTGGGAGTGGATCAATGTAGATCGAATCTTAGTTACACGGATATAATGTTACATTCGTATCACAACCCTTATTATTGACCAAATTTAACAGGTTTGTTGGAAGCAAATTTTCGCATACTTCATTCACAATTGCAGGCTTTGGACGCATTTAATATTCACTTTATATGAACAGAAAGAACGAAATAGAAAGACAGAAAGAGTGAAAGGTATAAATATTTATAGATATGCAACTTTTTCTATGCAAATAACAGATAGTGTAGATTCCACAATGACTATGGAAAGAAAAGGTGGATTAATGCTGTCTTTCTTTCCTTTCTTGGAAACATTCTGTATTAACTCAGAAATATTCCTGCAGAATGGGCATTTCGCAAAACTTGCTGTTTTCAATTTAAGCAAATGAATGCATTTGACATTATTCAAATATCTTAATAAGAACAGAATTTTGTAAAATCTATGTTACGTATAGAAATTAGTATCACTAAGCAGCCACTGATTAATAACCTTAAAAGTTTTAACTTTACTCACTAATTAAACACACAATTTTCTAGTTGAGAGTAATGTTGGTTTAATGAATATAAAGTCAATGAGAAAGAATATATATCCAAAGAAGGCTATGTTATTCACACAATCCTTGATATATAAATATATATATTAATCAAATTCGAACAGCAATTTATTATACAAATCATAAAATCATTATTTGGATTTATTGTTTCGTATATTTCAATAGTTTTCTTCTCTAACGTCTGTGTATCGGTATATCAGTTATTTCCAAATTTTCCTAATAGGTAATATTTCAAAGGTGATGATACTATTGTCGACATGCAAAGCTTTTGCAACAAAAACAAAATATAAGAGTCGATATAAAACCAAAATTATATAGCAAAATTGTATACTAACAATATTGTTAGCTACTTGTTGGCTTGTACCAGACTGAAAAAAAAGAAAGCTTTGTAATTAGTGATATTGCACTTATTTAAGCTTGGTTTTGGGTTCACTCTTTTAGGCGAATCTATCCAAAGATTCGATGAATTTAGTATGTACAATATCCTTTTTAGTGTTGAATATGATGTTGGACATTTCTAGACCTTGTGGAATGATTTTGAGAGATGTATAAAATACTTGATAAGACACAGGAATAATCGGGTATCTTGCTAGATGATATATGTACGACATTCTTAAAATTCACTGATTCAGTTTATAGTATGTGACCCACCTCATATATCAGAATAGATTTTTCACTGTGTCACGTCAAACCATCTGCGGATTGACCTGAAAGATTTCCTCATATACACCAGGCGCATATACACATCACAAGATGCCTTCAACATGTAAGCAGGGGTGGGGTCCACCCACCTGCGCGTAGGATGTGCGCACATCGGACAAACTGAATGCCAAGTAGGGATATAAGCACCCATTTAAGAAAGAGAGAGTGTCTTATATCCACCATTGGAGAAAACCCTAAAGCCATATACACACTCACCAATATTAATTGACGAAGTCCGTTGTTGAATAAAAATTAATATTACGTATGAGAAATCTAGCCTTATTCATCCTTATTTGTCTGTACAGCAATAACATTACAAATTCATAAATCTACTTGTTGCCTGAGATAGTTGCATTTGTCTCTAGCAAATGTAGTCGATATTCGACTTGAGAGAAAAATAATAATATTTTAAGAAAGGCGGGCGCTTTCCAGAGATCTGTTCAGTGCAAACTTCCGGCACTTTTAAGAGCTATCAGAATATGTAGCCCTAAATAACTAATTGAAAAAGAAAATTATACAGAAAAATCTTTTAAATTCCTTCACTAACCCATATTGTATCCGATGCACGAATAAAAAAGTATACAAAATTCATAAGACTAAAAATATTAAGTACTACCAACAGCAAAATTACTAAATTTACAATTCTACTAACTTATCGACTTTACTTGAAAAGCATTCAACTACCTTAGATCATAAAATTAGATTGCTTCTAGTTCCACGTCTCTTCTGGGTGTCTCTGTTATCTTCCTTTGACTCATTTCTCTATTTTTTGTTCACCATTGCAAGTATTGTATTCACAACTCTTTGGGTCAAGTCAACGGTTTTATCCACTGAACAACAGTGTATAAATTTTGGGGACTTATAAACTTAATGTCTCATAGCTATTTTTACCAGAGCTCATATTGAAATTTTGATGTTATATTGCTTTTCTCTAGCACTCCGCATTACTGGCTTCTATATTGTATGAATACAATGCGTGATACGTGGAACTAGAAAAATCTGCCCCAGTGGATGAAATAAAGAGTTCAGTTGGAAATTCTAATCACTTAAAGAAGGCTGGAGCGTACAATGGCTGAAACGTTGTGAATATGGCAACAAAGATGAGGACAACAGTCCGAACATTGTAAATAGTGTAAATAATTACAATACCTCATCTCAGAAATATAGACAGACATAAAAACATGCAAGTAACCGTAATGTTAAAATTTGATGTTATCTTAGAAGATGAAGATGACCTCAGCATATTTATATTAACGACAAAATCAAAATACAGTACGAACTCAGTAGATAAATTTTAATTGATAGCGCCCGTCGCACAATTAGTCCGATAATAGGGCTAGAATAGAGTGGTTGTGTTGAAGATAGTGGAACAATAAACGCAATTTTATCAGTTAGAATGCTACAGAATGTGACATAGAAATTAAAAAATAAAAACTATAAATATATTTCATAGATTGGATTAGGCACAGCACGGAGATTTACATGAAATATTGGAAAAAAAAACTTCATTGGTACTAGAAGAAATGTACAAAAGGATCCATTTTCTCAGCGAAATTATTTAAATTGTACGTAACTATTGTTTGATGAACTCTGATAGAATTTATAAGTATTTAAGATTAACAGAAGACGCTGTGTTGACGACAGCCTAAAAATGGAAAGGAATATTCGACAAAAGTCGAAGAAATAAAAAAGGTAAAACTTAATTGTAAATAGACAGAATGCATGTTGTCAGCAAGAGGGAAGCCCAGGTTGCGAGATACGTATTGGGAACGTCAAGATCAAGCAGGTGCAGAAATATAACAATCTATGTTGTGTAGAAACAGACGATGGAAAATGTGAGAGAAATCTGAAGTTGCATTGGAATACCGAAAGTTTTAAGAGAGGGTTTCTTTAGAAACAAAGAAAAAAGTACTGAACATTTATGTAAAATGTGACTTTCTGTAAAGCGGTGAATATTGCACAATCTCTGACAGGTGATAAACAAACTTGAAACAACAGAGATATAATTCTGCCAACGAATACCGAGAATACCATGAACAGAGCATATACTGACGAAGTTTTAAGAAAAAATAGAAACTAATAGGAAATTAATTCGGCTGAAATTTTGGAGGCACCTAATTAGGAAAGAAGGTTTAGGGGATTTAATATTCACAGGCTATATTGAAACCAAATGAAACGAGGACGACACAGCGAATAAACTACCCAAAGGATATGAGTAAACTGATGGTAGAACAAAGATAACGAAGGTTAATAAAAAGATAATAGATACTTAGTGCAACAAAGACAGTAAGTTGTGGAGAGCCATGATCGCCTACGACATGAAAAAAGAAGAATAAAAAATTTATGGGGAAGCGGGATAAAAAAATTAAAAGAAAGAAAAATTAATTATTCTAAAATTAAAGGCTGGCCCAGTTTTATAATTCCAGAGAAAAGAAATCAATAAAAATAACGGAAAGTACTTTTTCATCTGTGCTTACGAAGAAAGTTTCTCGGTTTATTTAGCTTGGTATTTATTCACTCCATAATTTTCTTATATTGAATTTGTAAGGGATTGTTCACATTAAAAAAATCATTATGTATCTTAACATTTTGTTTTTAGAAAGAATACCATTTAAAAGAATTTTCGTTTCCAAATTTTTGTAAGAAATTTATTTTTTTATTGTTTTTTATGTTTTCTGCTTTTTAAATGTTGCCTAAAAAACTTCTATTCATTTTTTTAACGCTGGTCTGCTTCAGATCATTTAAGAAAATGAATAAAAATAAGTCGGACAGGACATTATTTCTTAATGATAATTAACAATAATTATTTGTTAATAATAATTAATGACAATGGTCTATAATATTTCGATCATTGGATATCAAATTTTCCATATCTAATAGAGCAAAAAACATGATTATGGATTTAAATTGAATAAATAATTTTTTATAACTTCAGGAGCTCTCAGTCGTTAGATGACTGCAGGTAAACGGATTTAATCAATGATATACATTTATTATATGAGTGCCATTGCTGGTGTGTCTTGGAGAACTGAGTTTGCTTACATACGCCATTCATGCTTAAATACTGCGATTCAAAACTAAATTTTGTCAAAAATACTTCGTTTTAACTTGGCAAACCAATTTTCCGAAAGCCTTTAATTTCGAAACCATTTTCTGATCTTAGCTGATCTAAACAATTATCCCAACGACGATAATAGCCCGAAGATTGCAAATATCATGATTTCAGTCTCATCTGAAATGATCTTAGCTGAAAATAAATATCCTCACAACGATAATAGCCCAAAGATTGCAAATATCATGATTTCAGCCTCATCTGAAATGATCTTAGCTGAAAATAAATATCCTCACAACGATAATAGCCCGAAGATTGCAAATATCATGATTTCAGTCTCATCTGAAATGATCTTAGCTGAAAATAAATATCCTCACAACGATAATAGCCCGAAGATTGCAAATATCATGATTTCAGCATCATCTGAAATGATCTTAGCTGAAAATAAATATCCTCACAACGATAATAGCCCGAAGATTGCAAATATCATGATTTCAGCCTCATCTGAAATGATCTTAGCTGAAAATAAATATCCTCACAACGATAATAGCCCGAAGATTGCAAATATCATGATTTCAGCCTCATCTGAAATGATCTTAGCTGAAAATAAATATCCTCACAACGATAATAGCCCGAAGATTGCAAATATCATGATTTCAGTCTCATCTGAAATGATCTTAGCTGAAAATAAATATCCTCACAACGATAATAGCCCGAAGATTGCAAATATCATGATTTCAGTCTCATCTGAAATGATCTTAGCTGAAAATAAATATCCTCACAACGATAATAGCCCGAAGATTGCAAATATCATGATTTCAGCCTCATCTGAAATGATCTTAGCTGAAAATAAATATCCTCACAACGATAATAGCCCGAAGATTGCAAATATCATGATTTCAGCCTCATCTGAAATGATCTTAGCTGAAAATAAATATCCTCACAACGATAATAGTCCGGAGAATGCAAATATCATGATTTACATTTGATATTGACAAAGATTTGGGGCAGATAATGAATAAAAACATGTTTATACAGCTGTGGTATGAGTGGTAAAATTTTTATTCATCCCATGGTTATTATGGATTTTAAATGTATCTTGACTTCTAAATGGGCATTAATTACATTAGATATAGAAATTAAATTTTAGACAGTCTTCTGGGTGACTAATGTGGTATAACAATCAATGATTTGTTAAATGAAGTATTAAAATAATAATATACAATTATTATATTATTTTTTAAAGATATTTTTATTACAGGAAATCTTAAATTTTAAATTTACCTTTTAGAAACGATATGAATAAATATGATAAACACCGATTAAATTTTTAACATTGACGTATAACACTTCGCCCGTAATGTAGCCTTAAGAATACTACTAACACTTCTGATGTCATAATCTTATGATTAATGATATTCAAATGAGTACATCATCATCATCATCATCGATAATTCAACAGTCCTACCATTTGAGCCACAAGCTATGGGGTACATAGCTTGTGGCTAACATTGTAGGACTGCTGGATTATCGATTATGATGATGTACTCATTTGAATATCACGTGCAATACTCGGACTGAGAGTGTTATGAGATCGTAACACTTTCAATCCGAGATACCTGGGAGATAATGCGAATTTGTTCAAGGCCATTAGTTCTTCCGGTTATAAGTGAGGCTCAATTACAAATCACTTAGAACGAACATCAATCATTGATAACAGTAAGATTGTTAATAAGCCATTATTGAAACTGAAAGAATTAAATACTCCAAAATATAACAGCTCAAAGTTTAACTTCATATTTTGAATTCTAGTCTGTAAGTATGTAATACCAGACTGGAACTAAAACCAATACTGTATGAAACACAGGTAATCTGTTCGGAACATTAAATAGGTACAGATATTATTTAGCCACAAGTTTATAGTTTAAGCACATCAAGACTATAATAATCCTGGATACATAACAGTTGGCAACATGATATAGCAACTCGTCACAGATATAATAGATGTACATATATGTTACATGAAAAACCGCCTAAATCTTGCATGAAAACCAGTAAAGTTTATTAGAAAACAAATTTATCATACTCACACACAAGCACGTCCGTGTGCGCGCGCACACACACACACACAGAATCATATATATATATATATATATATATATATATATATATATATATATATATTTGAACATAAAGATTAAATACGATACAAGGATTAAATAAGGAACAATTACGAAATCTCGTTAAGATTTTAGCATGTTCCAATTTTTGTTTAGCAGCATTAATAATTTTGTAGTCGAATAATGCAGAGTTATGTTTCAATAATTAAATTCCATCTTTTGTTTTCTTTGGCCGTGTAGATGTCACGTGTATATTTTATAGTCTTTGCGTTTATAAATGCATCATTTTTATATTCTATGCCTGTTTTATATCAGTACGTAGTGTGCACGCCACAGCTATACCTATCAATGTTTACGTATGCTTAATTCTATTATAATTTAAAAGTGTATTTGAACTTAGATATATTCGTGTATTCGTAAATAGCACTGAATAGAAATCATACTATACGGCTTAAGTAAAATACCTCATCTAATATACCAATTATTTCCTGTATTTCACTAAATCTAAATTTTTTTACATAATAGCTAACAAATTATTAACCATTACTTTCATTTTTTTCAATAACAAATTTTACAAACAAAAAATTGGTTTACCGATTTGTTCTCTAAGCGGTGGTTTTGCTTGACTGAATTTGATACCAATATTTTCAGATATAAGTCGGCCTGTTTTTTTCCGTTAAGAATCCTGATGATCCTATGGTACTTATTCTGTTTCTCGTTTTGTGCAATAATAGAATTGTACATTTATCTATTCTGAACTCCATTCCAATGTCTTAGTTGAGGATTTGGACTGTTTGTATAAAAATATCCAATAGATTTTTTTTACATTAAATATTTTAGGTCAGCCATATATATCGCTTATTTGGGATTTTCCTTTGACATTTTTGTATTTCATTAGTTATTACTATTATTCATTACATTTTTAAACAGGGTTTTATGAGTTAGCATCACATCCTTATTGCTGTGCCTTTCTTCTTATTCCCTTTTATTCATATAAATCGTTAGAAATTAATTGTCGACATTTTCTGGTAACATGTTTTTCGATTGACTTTTATCTGAATTTCATCTTACTGAATTATATCTTGATACATTTTGCATGTATTTGCTGGAACAAGAGTAATCACTTATGTGTATATGTGTGCGTGTTCATCGCGAATTTACACAGAATTATCATCATGCAACTACCTTTGATGATAATTACTATGTAAAATGAAAAATAAATGCATACCAGTATATACGAAAGGATGTTGAAAAATTCTCAGAACGAACAATGAAGAAGCTCTTCTCAGAAAAAAAATCTCTGTAGTTTAGATTACTCATTTTTTATATTTTTGGAAGAGGTTCAGTCTGAAAATTTGACACCGCACATTTGTATTTATCTCTGTGTTTATGATATTACTAATAACAAACGAAGAAATATTAAGATATTTTCTCATATTTGATCGTTATTCATACATGCTTTGCTCGTGTATTTTGTTTAATATTTTTTCAAATATTCTTCATTCAACATTCTTTTCGGTATAATTAATATAGAGATACACGCGTATTTATGAAAACACACACACACACACACACACACACATATATATATATATATATATATATATATATGCTTACGTGTGTACTTTGCAAATGTGTGTGTTTTTTAGAGTTGAAAAAGACTTAAATGGTAGAGATGTAGTCTATAATGAATTGTCGGTAACAAATCCATTTCAAGACACTTTTTACGTAATAAATCAATGGAACTCTACATTCTGAACACGAAAAATGATTTTAATCTCATTCTGATAAGAAAACGCAGGCAAGTTCTAGAGTCAATATATATATATATATATATATATATATATATATATATATATATATGAACAAGGGGTTGATACCACAGAAAATATATACTGTCTAGAAAAAGCACATAGGCGTTTTCAGTATTTTTTTTCTTTAGGGCCCTTACAATCAACACTTCTTCAGAAGGAAATCGTTGGTATAAATAAGACGAGACACGAGATGTTGTTCACGGAAAAGCAAAGAAAAAAGTAAATGCAGAGGGGAAAGTAAAACACGACTATAAACAATTTATTAGTAAAATAATTCACGAATAGAAAGAATTAAATATTCCTAGTGACTATTAAATAGGAAAAAGATTTACTCACAAACCTCCAACTAAACATAATGAGCCAATAAAATGCTCTTTTTGCTTACATAGGCCTGGTTTATGTATCTTAATATAAACCGCCTCAAGAGACTTTAAATGATGAGCGAACCGGGCCCTGTGTAGAAAAGTGAAAAAAATCATCATCATACTGTTGTCTAACAGATGCTGGCCTATTGCTGAGTCATATACAGATTGGCTTGTCCTGGAAGAATGTTTGACATTATCTGATTTTATAGTAGCAAGAATATGTTGATAAATTCAGGTTTCTAGTCTCTGATAGGTCTGTCGGACGTATTCAGTT
Organism: Acanthosepion lycidas; assembly: GCA_963932145.1. Classification (NCBI taxonomy): domain Eukaryota; kingdom Metazoa; phylum Mollusca; class Cephalopoda; order Sepiida; family Sepiidae; genus Acanthosepion; species Acanthosepion lycidas. Next base: position 67,998,694 of record OZ010577.1, read on the forward strand.
TCACACTGGCATTTAAACTTTTACACAATAAAACTATTTTGAAAGTGGGACAGACGATCTTCGACGAAAGAGGGAAACACCGAACAGTTTTCAAAAACAACACTCAACCTGACAGTGGAAAAAGCGTAATGTAATACAGGCCGACACCCTGACAGCGAGTATTTGACTCTTCCTACCTTGCCATGATAGTTTCGAATAAATGGAATAAAGAGCGACCAAAAACTACTGTTTTTTTTTAAATATTTGATCTTACGTTCAAAAAAACATTAATGACATTAGTAGAAAAACACATTTTCAATAAAAATACAATGAATTTTCTCAAATTCTTGGTCAAGGGTACAGTAAGAGCAACTCATCAACGCGCGAAGGATTAAGGTAGATATCAAGTTAATTTTATGGAGCTTAGCAGTGTACAGACCTGTGAATGTAGTATGCGATAAACATTGGTAACAAACAAACCGTCTTTCCGTTCAGCAAGAACGTCCAGAAAAGGCAAAGTACAATCATTTTCCACTTCCATAGTGAATTGCAAGGATGGATGCACCCCCCCACACATGCACACACAAACGCGAGCACGTACCTCATCTTTTGAATAATAGTCTTACATCATCACAGAGATATAAATTTGCGAACTGAAATCAGCACATACACAAAAACCACGTATATATATATATATAAAAGTGAACATAGAAGTCAACACTTAGAGGCGACAGTCTGTTTCATGTTAGATGCAATCGTCAGGCCTGACAATTGCATCTAGCATGAAACAGACTGCCACCTCTAAGTGTTGACTTCTATGTTCAATTTTATATTTACACACGCTCTATCTCTGATATAGAGAACTTTATCCCATAAATATAGCATATCTTGAATATATATATATATATATATATATATATATATATATATATATATATATATATATATATCCCAGTAAGTATTACACATGGGTATTTATATTTTAATGCACACGTATCTAGAACTATTTTAATATTTAGATAAGCAACTTTTGTTTATATATACATATATAATCTATATATGCTTGGTTGTGTGTGCGTGTGTCTGCGCGCGTACAGTTATAGAAAGCCATATACATATGTATAACATTAATTCCAGCTGTTATCGACTGCTAGCTTCCCGCTGTTACAAAGCAATCCTTATCGGCGATCTCTTAGTAATAAGCATGTTGTCCCGGGTTGCAATCAGTAAAATTTCGTTCTGTTCCTGCCACCCCTGACCTTTCAACATCTTCCCGATCTCATACAATCTGACTGGAACTAGAATCTGCGTTATCTATGATGACTTGCTTTGGTGTATCATCCAACTAATTCTATATTACTAGTCAAAATTTAATAACTAAAATAGTATATAAGGATTTCAGAGGCGTGACAAAAAAAGAAAAGGGAGAATTGCGATATATATATATATATATATATATATATATATATATATATATATAATTTTATCCCAAGCAAGCCAATTATGCCACGAGAACGAGGGGGGGGTGTTAGAGGGAGTGAAAGAGAAATGAGAAGAACTTTAGCGAGAAGAAGAAATTAAGAAAGAACAATAATGAAATAGAGTTCACGAAGACAGAAGAATATCGATCGACGTTGAATTGAAATTTTTGAAGATTGTAGATGACTGAGATGTAAGATATTCGAAGGAAGTTTCACGTGAGAAGTACGAGAAAAGATACTATTAGAATAGAACTGACAGTTGCATTTAAGCTAGTTCAACAGTAAAATGGTGAGATCTAGTTGCCAATCTAGTAGCACACTTAAAATGATGTAATCGAGATACTACGGAAAACAGCTCATCAGAACAGTGATCATGAAATTATTATTAGAATAGACCGAGATGAGTTACGTCGGTGAGAAAGTGACTTTCTTTGAATTTTGTTAAGAATCTCGTGATATACAGCGGGAGTACCCGACTAGATATGGCAGCAATATTCAATGCACGGATGAATGGTAGATTTAGAAATGTGCAAGATGGATTTTGACTAGACAATTTTTCTGGCACGACATAGTGAACCAACATTCTTAGCTGTAGACGTAGCAACTGATTCGATATAGTCGCCCCACTTCATGTCAGTGGAAACGGGAGCCAAAGAAGGCGTTAGAGTGTTGCTTCTCTGGAGTTTAACAGCAGCCATGCTGATAGCAGGAAGAAAAGGTTCTCTCTGGCGATTAAATGAAAGCAGTTTTGCTTGGTCATTTTTTGCACCAGTTAACCACTGCTGAAGAAGTGATTCCTTAGGGCTATAGCGGCTGAAAAAGTAAAAAAGAACCAAGAAGAAGATTGTGGCTTTATTTGGTATCTCCGTACTGACACGAAGGTTTCGATGCCGGCTTTCACCCAGAGACCCCAGTGGCATATTTTATCAACAGGATGATTAAAAATATTCCAGGTTATTCAAGATTAAAAATTTCAAGGGCATTGCAAAGAAAACCCCGAAACGATTTCCAATCTGTACGTTGATAAGATGTTCATGTTAATCGAGTGTTCGTGACATGGGATAGGAGAAAGAGATATCTAGAGACACTACCGCGTGGTCAGAGTTGCCAACAGGTCCGAGTTGCAGTGCACGGCATGAGTCCGGAGAGGAGATAAGGAAGAGATCAAATAGATAAGCGTGTGCGTCAGAATTACTAGGGAAACTCATGGCGAATTATACTATTTTAGTGAGATTGAGTAATAGAGAAATTTTAGGCTTGGATGCTAGCGAAGTCAGTGACATTAGAGTGATTAATGCGAAATAAAAGATATTTGCAGACGAGTGGGGAGAGAGAGAGAGAGAGAGAGAGAGAGAGAGAGAGAGAGAGAATTCTTTTACCAGGGGAAGATGTACGCGAACATGGGCACGAAGTCCATGCATGTGGGCACTAGAGTCCATCCAAAAGAATTCACTGAAAGACATTGATGATTTCACACTAGTTTCACAAAGAGCTACAATGTCTGGAGAGTGTTCTAAGAGAAATGATTATATATATATATATATATATATATATATATATATATATATATATATATATATATATATATATATATATATATAAAGCCAATTTTATGTTTATACATTCTTTTTATAGATACATTGATATCTGCTCAAAGCGCGTCCAAATGTAAACAAATGACGTCACACATTATAAAATGGACAAAGTCCGACAATTATTTTAAGACATTTTTATGTTTATACATTCTTTTTATAGATACAAATGTACATGGAAGATTTATGTTTAAAGACAGTAAAATCGACCTTGCTAACCGAACGCTCCTCTGTCGCCCAATCGGTTAAGGCACGTTAAGCTAAATGACGGTTCCGTATAGGATACAGGTTCAAATCCTGTCGGAGGACGAATATTTTCTGTGAAAATTTCTCGGACATTCAGGCCAGTAAATGTTGTTTAATACTGTTTATTATAAACAAAGCATTTAATTAAATATTTGTATCTATAAAAAGAATGTATAAACATAAAAATGTCTTAGAATAATTGTCGGACTTTGTCCATTTCATTATATATATAATTTGTATACTGTATATGTATGTGTATGTGTGGAAGCAGCAAGCTGCAGGAAAGTATGCTACAGATAAAATCTAAGGTAAGATTAGAAATATGGTATAAAAAAGATTTCCATAAAATTACAGCTGGATAATTAAAAAAAAAAAAATACAAACATCGCATTTGCAGCCATCCAAAACAGATAAATAGTAGCCTTTGCAACAGTTCGTGGTCAGTCAACTTCCGAAAAGGAGAGTTTGTGTACATAAATCTTCGTTAAATCACTCACTTTACTCGAAGAAGGAAAGAAAGAGGTTGGAGATCAAAGTACTCACTGACAATTGAAGCAACATACCACCTTATCTAAACCATTACGGTTATACTTGCTTTTTTCCTGTGCACTGAAAATAACATTTACTAAACATATGAACTTTCTTTATATCAGATACATGTCCTTTGCACGGAATATTTCAAATAGTAAAATTGTTTTTAGGGAAAAAAACATTCAAGTATTCACACTTAACTTTCTACACACTTTGTAACAAAGTAAATAAATTGCCATTTAATTTTATTTATTATATTAATTGTAACTGTTATATATTAATAACACCTAGTATCTTTTTAAAATTGTCATAAATATGGCCAATATATTATAGTAATAAATGACATCTCATAAATGACGTTTAAAAATCTCGTAAATGATGTTGATTCTTACCAGTTAACATCTTCAGTCAAACTTCATAAGTACTAGAGCTTCTTGATCAGTTACTATACTTTGTTTGCTATGTTTTTCTCGAGTAGTGGAATGAACATTGATTGCTTTTAGGCATACTGCTGTTGAATGATATATCTGATTTAACTTTTCTAAATTTTATGCTGCATCGATTAAACAAAATCTAAATCTCCATGACAATTATGTGAATGCTTATATTTTGTCTTTTGTGCTTATGGACTGATATACATCTTTTTTAAACTTAAGTCTGTTTTAAATACAGAGTATTTGAATTGCGCTTTTTTTTTTAATTCCATTCTAAATCAACACATTTCATGATTTACATATTTTTAAATGCTTAAATAACAAAGAAGTAGGAAAACCATATTTTCAATTCATATTTCTTAAAGCAAAATTTTGGTCGATAAGCTGATTTCTTTTTCATTGTTTTGAAATGAAACGTAATTCCAAAATCTGTTTAGGTTGAGATTTTATTTTTGATTTTTAACAATGTACATTATCATTTTACTCCATTAGAATCAAATTCAAATCATTACGATTATTTTCTTTTTCAGTAATCACTTTGTCTAATTGCACTTACGATGGCATTGTAGTAAATTATTTTATTTGGCATTTGAAATATTTTTAGCTTTTTTAAACGCGAACTTAAATATAAAGTAAAATATATATGACTTCTTTTCTGGCAGCATTAAAAACCCTAGATTTTATCTTTAACTTTAAATTTCATTTCTTTATTTATTATTACAGAGACATTTTTTTTAATGGTGGCGTATTCATAAGTTATCTGTATTGTTAATATTGAAAATATTTTAAACAGAATCAAAAGTATTTCTTACTGTCTTGAGCACGATATTTATTTTTTTTTAAATTAATTGAGTTTAGAATATTTTAGAAATTTAAGTTAAATTTAAGTTTCTATAATATATTTTGATATGAAGAGTTTAACATTTGATTATACCCGCTATTACTACCTAACATTTACATCTGCGTGTTCTTGTATTAAACTATAAAACTACCACGACGTAGAAATATGTCATAAATAATACCTGTAGTTTATAAATGTTCATGTTTATAATCTTATATATTTTGGTGTATTGACTTCTGATTGGAAATATTGATTGTATAATGTTCAAACTATGCAATTAATGTTTGCTACTAAGTTAAGTACATTCATAAGGAAGAAGACTGTTAAGAAATATATATTCGTAAAATAAAGGCTTTTTCACCATTAAACTGTGGACATATGTAACTTTATACCAGTGTGTGTGCGTGTGTTTGTGCGCACACGCTCTCGCACGTGTGTGTTTGTGTGGGTGAGTGTCTATGTATGTGGGGGGAAGTATGCATTTCTCAAAGTGTTTGCTTGGTATATTTATTCAATTATGATTTTCCCACTCTCTATTGTCAATCATTTGTTGGCATAGTTATTTCTTCAACGATAATCTCTTTCGAGTTTATTTTCTTGCCAGACCATGGAATTTGCAAGTTAGGATAGAATACTATTTTACGTAGATGTCTGTCAGTCATGATAAAAGGTAAGAAAATCACTACTAATATCCATATGACAATTTGAAATTTAGTATTTTAACATACTTATCACGTTCTCTCTCACCCTCTCTCTATATATAATCACTACTAACATGCAATTTAAATATTTTAATTGAATCACTTTAGAGAGAGTAAGGGGCTTGCTTTAACGTCGCAAATGGATCTCGAATCAAGAAATCTGGGTTATATTTCTAAAAAAAATTAAATCTGTAAATCTTGGTCTCCTTTTCAGTCTTTTTTTAAAGTTAAGTGTTTTTGAATTTCATTATTTGCAACTTTTGAAGCTACTTTTAAAGTAAGCTGTGCTAACTTGGGATACTCAGAAGAAATCCAGTTCAAAATTTAATAGCGCTCGGTTTACAAGTGTAATTTATTTAACTTCTTGAAGCCTAATTGAGAAGCTTAGTCTAGTAATTATAAAATTAGCCGTTCTACAAATATTGATTACATAATTTTTCCTCTGGTTTTTCTATCTGAGAGGAAAAGGAGTATGTGTACAAAGGGGTGTTCTCTCTCTCTCTCTCTTTTCCATTCTCCCCTACTAGAGAAAAGGGATTCAGCGGGGTGACGTTTCTGTGACGTACATAATAGTTGCAAATTGAATATAGTTGTGACATGATTTAACACCATTTGACAGTGGGATGACTGTTGGGACTAGAAAATGGGGAGATGATACAGCAACTTCTCTAGTTTTTTCTCCTTCAACCATAATAGGGTTATACTATAAATATGTGAATTCCAGGCATGCACGGCACGTGGAAATTGCAAGTACTTGTAGGTGAGATAAAAAAAGAGGTGGTCGGTAACTGACAATGACCGTATCCAACCAACGCAGAGGAATGTTGTATTAAATCATATCCCAATTCAAAGCTTCTGCTGCTCAAGGTATAAGCCAACGCATTGGACAATGTGCAGCATACGGGTAAACCAGGATCCAGAGAGAGAGAGAGCACAGTTCATTGGACATGTCAAGGCTGTATAACAAAATTTAGATCCTGCAATCGACATCGATTCTGCATTTTTAGGATATATATTTAACCTACACTTTCGTTGGAAATAATCTCATGCTCCTTAAAATAGCAAAGTTCAATATTGGTAACTTGAACTTGGATAGTATTTGAAGACTTTACTAAAAACAATGAAACAAATGTCCTCTTGACAAGGAAGGCAACCCAATTGAGGGATTCTTGAAAGTCGTAATAAAAGATAATATACAAACAATCCTTATGGTCATTACCAAAGAGGACAGCAAGAAAGTTCCTCTCGGACTTCCAATAGCCACTTGTTACTCTCGGAAGTAATGGACATGCGAAAGGAAAAGAACATCTCCTTGGTTCACAACTCTGAAAGATCTGGCAGTTAACAACGCATTATGAACATGTTTAACAGCTGACAAAAAAAAGCAGCAATGACCAAGTTGATGACAATGATGACCAAGATATCACCGATCGTTATTGGAACGTGATAACTAGTTCTAATGTTCATTTTGCATTTAGGTATAATTACTTATCTGGATACATACATACATTCTACATTTTAATTTATTTGTTTATTTCTTTTTCTCTCTAATTTTTCTCTCTCTTTCTATCTCATTCTTTGTCTCTTTTTCTCTTTCTTTCTCTTTAATATGTGCTTGAAATGATAGGTCCTAAATCTCCGTTATACGAACAAAAACAAAAATACATTGCTGATCAAAACGCGTGCACATATCAAACGAAAGAAGTTACAATTTTTACTGTTCTTATGTGTTTTAATTTTAGTCTAGACACCTGTTTAGTAAAAAAATGCAGTTGGTGAAAAATATTATAAATAATAAGAGAGGCCGATGAGTTGATGCTTCCAATTGTTTGTGTTATCATTGACAAAATTCTTGTTTACTCACTGAAAATTTAATCTTAACCATATTTTAGATGGAAAAATAAAAGCATAGTACTTTCTTGCTTTCAACTTATGCAGTCGAATCGGATGCGTTGCTGTAAATGCAATACCATTCATAATTTTTGTTCTTTCATTAAGCTTATGGATAAAGAAATGACGTTTATGATGTTTTGATTCTGCTTCCGATAACGACATTAATGTAGATTCATATTCCCATAAAAAGTCATATCGCTTTTCTTTTCCCTGCTGTAAGCTTTTTGTTAAAATGAAATATAAACGTTTCTGACTTATTTGGCGGGTGTCACTTTTTCAGGTTTAAACATTTTTAATTATAAATAAAATGAGAAGTTCACTTCCATATCAGCATATAGACGAAATATATACAACATAAAGTTTCGGTGAATTTGATCATAAGAATACTTATCAAGAGTTAGTTTCGACCGATTTCTTAGAAATGATTCTGTTTAAATCTTCTCAAGAGTGTTAAAACGGCAGAATTTCAGCCATAATTTTATTTTGGGAAAAAGAACATTTGTAAGTTGTCAAGAAAAGACGATTACAGGGAATATGAATTACTGCTGCGTTTTCGGACTGTGTAAACCTTTGAACAGCAATTGTTGTCTAGATTTTGTTCATGCTAAAGATCCATTTAAGTATTTATACTTCGTTGTATATTTGCGAGTAATTATCTCCCTTAGTCACTTCAAAATATCATAGTAAAATATCGCACTTTTATTCAGATAAAATGGTTTATGGACAGTGGATGCAAAAAACGACATTGACTTGACATTATTGAAAACTTATACTGTTTTAGTCGCAATGATTTTAATAACTTCTACTACAAGTTCTTTGTGTCAGTCACAAACTTCAACCATTGACTATAAAAACATTGCATTTTTTAGATATATTTATGCGCATTTTTTAAATATATATATATATATATGTGTGTGTGTGTGTGTATGTGTTATTATTTGTCGTTACCACAGTAAAACATAAGAAAGTTTTCTTATGTTTAGAGGAAACGGTATATTGAAAGACTTTGGAATAAGAAGGGTTAATACATGAAATCCGTGGGGGGATTGACGATTTAATTCACAAATAGATGACACCTGGAATTGATGCGTCGAGGGTTTGAACAATGAAAAATGACCCAGACTTGATGTCTGACATGTCTTCTACGCAGCTGAAAATGCAAACCGTAAAGGGAAAACTTCATTTTCGTAAACAACGAATTTTAGTTGATTTCTGCTTGTTGGAAGTCGAGTTGAAATACCAGGATGGAGGTGAATAAGCCACCAACACTCACTGAGGAGATTTAGTAATAGGTAATAATATGAGAGAGTAGAAGAAGGGAATTCCCCATAATTATGAAATAAGCTGACAACAAAGGAGATTTACCGAAATCCCCTTATGCGCCGTGCTCCGTTTGATTGAATGTCAATAAATACGATTGCGCGAAGTGAATTCGATAGACGCAGACAGAAACGGAAACAGGAGAGAGACGACAGAGAGTTTACCCCCGCCACCGGTAGTGATACACTCCATGTGACTGACTGCCGAAGAGAGCCCCCAGACTTCAGCCTTGTGCTGAACTTTACCAAAACAGTAACCCAAACTCTACCAAGTCAACAATAATATCACTTCCGATTTAGATGCGGGTTGGGCTGATAATTAATTGCATGCGAACTTTGAGATAAACCAATTATTGTACGAAGGACTGATATAAAAACAATATTTACTTTTTGTTCAAAGTATTCGAGTGTTATTCTTTTCCTGTACATCTTCGTCCTGCTTAAGATAACTGCGACAATTCGATATTGACCTCCTTATGATCAAACTTAAATCACAACGTGGGATAGAGCAGGTCTGAGAACGAAGTGATCTTCATCGATCAGCCGCGGTGTTGTAAGACCGGGGAGGGTGTTGTACGATTACATATATGCATGTGTGTATGTGTGTGTGTGTGTGTAAAATTAACAAATAAAAAATAAACCTTTGAAAGTGTTATCTGTGGATGTATGAATTTGATAGAAATAAGATCGAATATTCCATTTGTAACTGAATACAAAGGCAACTAGACATGAGTGAGAATATTTATATGCATCAATGAATCGACATAAACATATCTATGCTTGAACGAAGAAGAAAAAATGACGTGTTGATGTGGGAAACAACTGAATAAGAAAAGCACAAAAGGAATAAATCATTTGTGCAAACAAACTTTGTGAGTGTAAACATTGGTTCTTAATCTATAAAGTTAATAACACGCAATGATCAGAAAACAGGGTTCCGATTATTGACATATCATTTCGATAAAAGGATTGAACGTGCTCAACAAGAAATGATGTTTATGAGTAAGAAGTTACCATTGAAATTATAATTCCGGATAATACCAATTTAGGTGAGAGTTTCAATAATGGCGTTTATTGTGACCATAATGCTATTATTCATAGCAGTTGCGGTAAATGTGACGATTCTACTATACTATGAAAATTCCACAGTGAACCTTCATAATCTATTAGAACGCCAAATAATTCATTTTAGCTCAATAATCGAAGAATAAAATCGTATTATACTTCTATGAAGCGGATTATACATTTACGAATTTCTAATTATTACAGGAAACTTGTCCTAAGAGAAGAATTGTACCAATTTGCTGTGGAAAGCCTAAATAATGCTTTTGACTTCAATAAGGAATCTTGATTTTTACACTATGTATTTATTGAATCAAATCTTATTTAAACAAAACCAGTAGCATTTCATTTAAGTATCTTGGGTGATTTCATGCAAAGATTTTCAATTCCACATTTATCTGAATTCTAAAACTTTTACTGGATATTTTAAAATTCAAAAATGGAAATCTGAGTACTTTGTAGGCGTTTTTGAAATCATTCTCTGGAATTATCGTTTCATGAGAGGATATTTAACCAATTAATTATCTTTTGCCTCACATTAAAATGTGTTACAAACATTTATCATTGTCTTTCTTGATCACAAAACATCTTTAGTAGGAGAAAATATTGTTCTGTTACAGAGTCATTTAACATTGTTGCCATCAATAGCGTGCTTGTATTTGCCTTTAACGTTGAGACTGGCCAAATTTATCAGTTTGAAATAGCTTCTCTGCAAACATTTCGTCACCACAAGTTGAGTTTTAACAGTGTCAATAACTGCAAGAGCTCGTCTTCTGGTCACAGGCAGAATCTGACTACATTCACCTGGGAAAACCGTAGTGAGGTGACGTAAGTATGAATTAATGTGACAAAGACCTGTTGAAAGCATCGCCTATGCGTCGGTCACATAGAGCAACATGACAATGGAATATTATTTCATGACTAACTTGCCAGAGCTGTCCCAATTTTTGATGTTACACACTTAATCCTACTTTATGAAAAACTGGACTTTGTGGCGGGTATGAAGAATAATTCTGTTGTTGCTGCGACAACAATCACGGCTGTAAACTTCTGAGATCTAATTTGAACTAAGAGGATAAAGATGAGGAAGGTATTTCCTTTTCTCCCAAGAGAATCTAGGTTGAAAAAATGTTCTTTCAGTCCGTCACATCTTATGACCATCTGCTTTTCATTATCTTGGCTGATTCGCTTCTTGATTGACATTACCCTTTCAGATTTTCCACATTATATCTTGTTCTTTCCTCACTAACGGTTCTCTTTCCTATCACTGCACAATATGGTTGTGTATCGCAAGAGCAGAGTTCTTTCTATAATCTGGTTGTATTTGCATAATAGATTTTTCACGAGAGAATTTTTGTAGAAAAGGTCGAATGACCTCAAAAAAATCAAAATGTGTGGAGCGGCATTCGCAGAGTAGGCTAAAATATAGGTAACTCCACCAGATCGCTAAAAAAGAGCATAGAATGATGAAAAAGACGCCAAACTTGACGAAAACAAAATGTTATCGTCTAAATGCTTATGTTATTATGAAGAGAAAAGACCAAAGTTTATTGTAATTATTTAAAAAAATTTTTTCCTTCTTTTTAGAAGCTTCTAAGTTTTGATTAAAAAAACATTGTTTCTCTTTGTATCATCGGAACTAGTAAAATAACATAAACATTTAGCGCGTTTTTTCCTGTATGACATACATTAATTTGGAAAATCTTGCAAAAATAAAAATAATTGTCGGATTTTAATGAAACTTTCAGAAACTATTCACAGATGATCGAAATTATTATAAATATGTTTTTTTGTTTTATTTTTTTAAGTCATGGCTGAAATATTTTTTATATAACTAATTTTATGAAAACTCTAGAAATTCGATCGAGTCCACTTTAGTGATTATAATAGTTAAAATCACAAGGCTTTGAGGAATGCAAATCATGTTTTTTTTTGGTTTTTAATTGAACCCCTCCCAGCACCACCTGAAAGTCATCTCTGAATTGTAACATACAAAACTCAATAAAACAAAGATATTATTTAATTTTAAATGCTTTTATTTGCTTATAGTTTTTTTTATGTATATGGACAATGTTTTCTGAAAGCAAAACATTTTTCGATTAAAAATGAATTTTTAATACAATTATTTGTTATTTCGTTAATTATAATAGATTTTTATATTTAAGTTGTTAAAATATTATAAAATTAGTTAAAAGCCACATTCGCTTTCGTAAGTGTCCTTATTAAATAGATCTTTTTTTAGCGCGTATCGTTTTGACTAATCAAAAGACCCGCAGTAATTAAGAAATGTAATTTTGTGTTTATAATCGGGCTGTAATTATAAAGTACGGAAGACCAACCAGAATACAATTAAGTTGCGTTATTTTAGTTAAGCATTGTTCTCCGCTGTTAAGGCCTTTACTTTTGCGAAACACGTGTGGAGAAGTTAATTTGATTTTTTCAATTTGAAGTGAGAAATTCCTATCATATTATGAAATTTATATAATCTTATTTTTATATTAATCTCAATTATGACATTTTTCTATAAATGAAATATCAAAATTGATAATAAAATGAATGGAAATAAAATAACACAGTAAAATGTAGTAAATGTACATAAAATTATAGTATTTTATGTACACTTCTGATAAAATTTCATAAGAAAGGTGCCTATAAATTAATTAGGTACCTTTCTTATGAAATTTAATCTCACTCTTAGCACATTTATTTTAATTTCTTTATAATATATTTTCCATAAAACATCGTAAATGTAAAGGTGAAAGCTAAGTACAAAAAAAAAAAAAAAAAAAAAAAAAAGAGCACTGAAAGTTTTCCTTAAAAATGACGAGATAATTTGTTCACTTAAATGTAAATAACTTCACTTCTCTCCTTCCGTAGAAGAAATTATCCTCACGTACTCCGTCAATATGTCATTCATCACTTGTCAAGTGACGCGAAAGTTTATGACCTGCTTTGTTTTATTTTCAAATTACATCCTTTCGGCGCAGAAGCTAAGTTAAGCTTGGTTCAAAATATTTTAAATAAACATTATAATTTCTTATTTTCTTAAAATAAGTTTTGAAAAAATGAAAATCGATTTTTAAAAGAATTTCAAACTGAGATTTTCATTTTTTTTTATAAAATGAAAAAAAAAAAATAGTTGCCATGATCGATTATTTTTCAATTTTGCTGAATCCCCCCCCCAAAAAAAAACAAGATTTTCAATGAAAATTTCGGACGTGCTAGGAACGATTAAAAAATGTAAAAAAATGACCCCAAAATACTTTGATCTTTCCTCTTAATAATAACAAACATTTAGACGATAACATTTTCTTTTCGTTAAGTTTGGCGTCTTTTCATCATCCTATGCTCTTTTTTTTAGCGATCTTGTGGAGGTACCTACTAAAATATGACATGACCTCTTCTATTGTACTCTCTTAACTTCAGAGTTATCATCAAAGAATCACATTTCAGGACAGGTTTCATAAGTGGGAAAAGACCACTCCATGGTAGGTCTTGAAATCTTTGAAAGACTTTGGATCTGACAAGGTATGAAGAACAGTTTGTAATTGCTTAATCTTTTTGGAATTCCGATTAATAACTATGATTTCAGATTCCGTATAATAACGATTAGGTGATAGTTTCTTGTCTGGAGTGACCACATCATTGATAGTACGGTTAAAATGCTTCCATTTTTGTTTGTTCTTCTAAACAGTCTTAAAAAAACTTGAACTTTGAAGACATTTTTTACAATTTTTATTTGGATATACCACTTATTCGAAAATTGGGAAAACTTGTCGGTAGAATTTCACAAAACTTATTTAAATGAATTATGGGGCCTAAATATACTTTAAGCGTACAGAGTCCATAAGACTACAAAATATAGATAAATAGAACGAGAAGTCACATTATCCAGCATCTCAACGCAGAAATAAGCCCCAAAATGAAGATACCTAGAATTCCTCACCGAAAACAACAAAGAAATACAAAACTGTTTCTGCTCCAACAAAAAAGAATCAAAAATTCATATAAAATAAAAAAAAAATCTGACTATAATATCTTAAAAAAAATCAGAAATCAAAATTCACAAAAATATAGAGCACAATTTTAAGACAAAAAACACATCACGACTTATTTAAAGATGAAGTCATAAAGTAGATTTATACTGATGAAAACAAACTCAAATCTTAACCAAAATATTAAGGAAAGACTATGCTGAACTTAGAAGTAATAAAATAATATAATACTAAAGAGTTATAAAGTCAACGATTTTGTTGCTTTAAGCAAAAGTGATTATAATGCACATGTACTGTTTTTGATTAGGAACCTAAATTAAAAACTAAACAACTATCGATAACTAAATTTATCACGGCTAATAACGTTGAAGTTGGATCCATCAGATTACACAAAAGTGAGTATTATTGTGGTTACTTCTAGGGCGGGGGGACGTAAAAATTCAAACCTAGCTCGATCCTGACGTTCCATAGTTTCACAAAACTCTCTTCCTCTATATCTTTTATCTAAAATGTTAAACCAAATTATCTTACCATACTTACCAAATAAATAGTTTTAAGTCTACCAAGTAATTTCTTGAAATACTGCACTCAGATAAACTTAGTAAGAGTATTCTTGCCGCGTTAGCAATCTCTCTGCCAAAGAAAACATAGACATTGTAACGCGAAACAGATATAAGAATTCTTCACTTTCACCTGATACTAGATAAATAGGAAATCATCTAACCTATTCATTACCAACAATAATGAATTTCAGATATCATCCTTCTTTAAAAGCAATACTGACCATAAAATTTACTTGCCCTTTGGGAGATTGCATCTCGAACACTAATAAAAAACAAAATTGCATTTGATGTTAGTGGTGTAGGTTTGCACCTTTCCATGACGTTACAATGGCACCAACTATCATTGCCTGTAAATACTAATAAACCATGACGTTTGCCCTATCAGTTCATATCTAATATTTTTCTGTGTCTGTTTATTTTCCTCGGTATTTTTTCGACAACATGCATTTAAGAAATAAATTCGATTGATCATTATTCAGGCATCAATAGACTTAGAATGCTATTCAATTATTTGTAAATTTTCAGTTAAACTATTTCTTAATAAATTAAAAAGCAATTCATCTTTTACTTTGATTAATTCGTCGAGGCTTTTGATATAGAAATGTTAGAAACGTTGACTAAAAAACTGATTTGCCGAAAGGTGATAGGCTTCCGAATGCATTGCCTGTAGAAGAATTTCCAATTCTAGCCCCAGGAGAATTTTCTTCGCGACATTTTCATGTTTTTTGGGAAGAGTGATGTCATGCACTGAACTCACTGGTCGACTTCTTAACTGAAAAGAGGAAAAGCACGCAACTTTCTGCTTCAGTTATTTCTCTAAAGTTACAGCAAATTGTAAATTAAATTTCTTTTAAATCACACGAAACACATTGAAAACTTTTTCTTCGTCAGATGTCATTCACACTGATGTATTGTAAGTTGCCCTGGAGGGAGTCACAGTTTTCTTCATATTAGATGCTCATAATATTTTCATTTGTCATCAATATTAGCGATTATTTGAACGAAAGTGATTTTTCCTGTATTAAGCAAAAAAATGTGACTGTAATTTTAATGAAATTTCACTGAACATTATATTTGCTGTTGACTATAAAGAATCGAATTTACTTAGACATTTCAGAAATGCCACTAGAAACCGATGCAATAAAAGATAGCAAACTTTCAATAGATAAGCATTACTTAGCACCTTGTAAAAATTATGCAATTAGCGCATTTAGAGGATGTTCACTTATGTTTATTTAGTATTAAATAAACTAATAACAGATAAAACGGATTTTTTTTCAATTTAATACTGAATATATGGTTTCATAAAATACATCTTAAACAAATTAGATTAAATTATGTAAATTAATGTTATAACTTTTTTGTAGAGGAAAATATGAAATAATCCAATACTGAGGAAAGGTTTATAGAATAATCTTGTAATTTGCATTCCTAAAACAAATAGAAGAAGCTTAGATAGGCAAATCAGTCTAAAATTAAGAGTTCTTGCCAACCTCAGCAAGCAATTGAACATACCCAAAGAGAAGGGAGTCGCGGTTCCAACATATGAGCTGCCAATTGAAACAATAGAAAGGAACGTAAAACTTATCCAAGAAGGAATCGCATTGTGGAGAAATGGGATAATTAAAAAAATAAAACAAGATGGTAGGCTTTGAAAAACATTAAAGCGTCTGGAGAGAAGCAATATGCCTTGAATACTGAAAATGTTTAACAAAAGAGAATAAGAAATGATTCAAAACAGAAGTCAATATTTTTGAGAGGACTATAAGAAATAGGCTGAATGAAATGAAATTTGCATATAGGAAAATTAACAAAGACCAGATTAACATGAACCAAAGAAAAGGATGTTAAAGTGAGCTAAAGAGAAACGATCATGACGTGTGTACGATTGAATGAAAGTAATATTAAATGATGAATCCAGAATTTGCATTGACGAAGGCGATAAAACTCGAACTTTTGTCTGGTGCCATTGAAATGAAACACAAAGCTGCTTGAGGAAAACAAGTAAAATTCCTAAGTTATTCATCATAGAGTGTTGCATATCTTTTAAAGAACTTTTAACAATCATTACCTTAACAATCAATGCAGATGAGCATAATTTCTTCGATGGGAAATTAGTTTGGATTTTCAAGACAATAATGTATCTTGCCACAGAGCAAAAGACGATTAAAAACATTTCTCCATGAAACCATATCAGTGGTCTTATAAACCACTGATATTGCTTGCGAACAGTCCAGATCAAAATTCCGTTTTACAAAATGTTCTATGAGAAGATTACATCCAGGAAAGAAGATCTATAAAATTCCATTCGAGGAAGTTGTAAACTTTGATAACAAACATTTAAATAAGTGACATCCATAGCTGAGATAATTAAAGTTGTCATAAAAGCAATTATGCATTAATTTTATTTCTTTTTGTCGAAGAATTCCATAATTCTTTTTCAATATTGAATTATACTATATTTTACTGTACATGGCTTGAAATATTATTATTAATTTAATTTAAAAAATATTATTAATTTAAATAATTTAATCTGGCTTGTTTAAGGTATATTTTATGAAGCCAAAGCGTTCTGTTAAAAAAACAAAAAAACATCTTAGACTATTTTTGACAGATGTATAATTTGAGAAAATACTTTAAAAAATAAATTATTTACATATATTTTTCTTCTTAAATTTTCAGTGGGCATATTAAAAATATTAAACTCATTAACCTTTATCACAGAGCAATTGTTTTTCTCGTGATAGGTTTTACTTAAAAAAGAAAAACTTTTGGGGATTTTGAAAGTAAAGAATAGTTACAAGACATAGATTAGGACAGTTGGCGAAAAACGTATGGTGACACCTGCTGTGAATGAATATGGCACATGTGAGCCTTGATCTTAGGCGACTTATGTATTGGGGAGACCAAAGGTTTTCAGAAGGTGACGTCTAGATGCTGGAATCAAATTTCAAATGAGCCGAGCATTTTTTCTTTATACGATCTTTTATACAAAATCTTTCCTCCTCTGTCTCTGTCTCTCTGATATATATATATATATATATATATATATATATATATATATATATATATATATATATATATATATATATAATGTGTGTATGTATGTGTGCATTTATGCAACATATACGAGAAGATTCTGGAAAGTTCCCGGTTTAACCAAGGAACAAAAAATAACGCAAAATCACTTTGTTTCGTCATTTAGTTGAGTTTTGGAAAACAGGTTCAACCGATAACATTTCAAGACACCCTCGGAATGTTACTGAAACAAAAGAAATACATATACTTTTTATATTCAAATAATACTGCTCCAAATAAGTGTATGTTTGCACACACACACACACACACACACACACACACACATATATATATATATATATATATATATATATATATATATTTGGCCCTACTGTGTTTTTAACTTTCATTAATGACCTTCCTGATGACATCCGCTCTCAACTTGGTATCTACACTGTCGACATAACCATTTACTCCTGCCTCGATGGTAAGGCTAATCAGTCTGACAAATTAAAAATGGCAACTGATGTTCAAAACGACCTCCATTCCGTCGTTAACTGGGGCAAAATATCCTTTGCTGATTTTAATGTCTCCAAAACTAAACTTCTCTCCATTAATCCGTTGATACTAACCTCCAGGAAAGTGACACGTTTCACCTTCTCGGGCTAACGTTCTCAGCTGACATGAAGTGGAAAGACTATATTGAATCCATATTTAGGTAAGCTCCCATGAAAGTTGATCCGTGCTATACAATTTTTTTTTCTCTAAAATCTATAACTTTACCATTCGTTCATGCTTAGAATATTGCTGCCATATATGGTCCGGTGCTCCTGCTATTTACCTAGAGTTCCTTGATAAGAATCAGCAATATTATTGGTCCTGATCGTCTTTAGTCACTTACCCACCGCTGTAAGCTTGCCTCTCTATACCTTTTCTATAAATATTTATATGGTAATTGTTTGGATGAGATCTTCGCTATGGTACCTAGACTTCATGAATTTAAGCGAAGTTCTAGATTGGCGTCGAAATCTCATCAATATACAGCTGATCTGGCTAGATGTAGCCGTAAGTTCTATCGTAACAGTTCCTTTTCTCGCACTTGAATTTGTGTATATTTGTAGACGGGTGTATTGAGATGATCTTATCAGACATTATCTAGCGCGCAACAGTCATGAGAGGAATTGGAACGGTAGAGAAACTGACTGAATGAAGTAGAGACAGAGTGGTGTGGAGATCCAAGAGAGAGTACCCTAGGCAGCGGGAGATGTTCACGGACATAAACTCCCAGCCCATACATGTGAAGGTTAAAGTCCTTTCTAAGGAGAGGAAGATAGCCAGGAATCAAGAAATCAGAGGAGGTGATTGAGGAGCTAAGATTAGTTTCACAGAGAACTATGATCTCCGGAGACTTTTCGAAGAGGAACGATTTCACACTGCAAGAGTTGATACGAAGACCACGAATGTTGGAGAAAGGAAGGTTGACGGGTTTAGGTTGTTTTGCTGAGCTAGTTTAGATTTATATCTTTGATATCGTATAGACATGGTGTGTTGTTTTGGTAAGGAAAGGCCAAGGTAGAAGTAGCAGTCAGTCGTCTAATGTAACAAGGGCAGGAATGGAACTAGCGAAGACTGCAACATAGAGTGGCCTCGGGGTTGCCCACCAGAGATACTTGCAGGGACTCGCTTCCATGCACGACATGGCACAGCAAAATCCCCTATATTATGCAACTGTTGTTCAGAGAAGCCTCTCAAGTCGCTACGCAACAGTTCGGGCTCCTAACTACCAGCAACCAGAAAACTGTCAACCCAATACTCTTGGTATGAAGAGAATTTGACACCATCCTCGCATATCACAAAAAATTAATGACAACACCACTATTAAGGCCTGAGAAAAGGAAAAGAACCAGGAACCATTTCCTAAACAGGAAACAAGTTATGAGCCTCTATTCCTGCTCAAGAGAAGGGTGAGGAGTATGGAGCGGGCGATAGGAAAGCATATCTACTCTTATTACAAAACAAAACAAAATGACAAACAAACAAAACAGGCAAAAATGAAAAAAAAGAAAGAAAGAAAGAAAAATAAATAAGTACAAAAAGACTGTCCTGGTTCTGATTTCCATTTAAGTTATTTCGATCATTCAGATATAACTAATTTAGAGAGTCAATCAGCGGCCATAGTACTTTTGACCATGCAATGTTTAACTGACATTCTAGTATATTAGGAGGGGTAGGAGGTAATAAGAATGGGGTAACAAGATTGGTAAACCACGCACTACTCCGTGCAAGGGAGTTGGTCAGTGTGGTAGCGTAGACTGGCATTGTTTCAGTGGTGCTTTGATACAATTATTGCGACTTTGAAGTGATTTTTCTTATTTCCATGGCCGAAAGCATACATCTATCTCTCACATGGGACGGGAGGTGATGACCATGCGGTGAAGGACTGCTTTACTTAATCAACCTACTTTTCTTTCGGCTTCTATCAAAAGAATTCCAGTTCTTCCCAGATACCAAGAACAACCATTCAACCTCACACGAGTGACACTTAAGTTGATATATATGTGGACACGCAATTTAATGAAGCGAATTAAAGTGCAACTTTGAGTTTTTAAAACTATAATTTTTAACTTAGTATAACCCAAGTATCCAATTTGTTGGGAAAACTGTCAAGCCAAATTTCGCGAACACAGGATGGGCTCACATTAAAATGAAGTATCGAGAATTTTTTTTAAGCATTCTACCCCAAACAAGGCGGGAAGCTACGAGCACGCAAGGGGATACAGAGAGTTTGAGCGAGAGCAAAGAGGAATGATAGAGGAAAGGAGGAAGAGACGGTTAGGTGATAGATCAGGGCATCTGGAGATGTCGATTGATATTACATTTAAATAGCTGGAGATTATAGCTTTCAGGAAAACAAGAAATGGGGAGGGAGTGCCACAGGCGAGAAGTGCGAGACATGAAACTATTGGTGTAGAAGAGACGGCTACATTTAACAGTTTCGACAGTGAAAAGGGTGAGAGCGAGATGTCAGCTTAGTTGAACGCTTAAATTCATGAAGCCTGGGAACCAGCGAAAGCACCCCATCGGAGCAGTTACCGTGAAAGTATTTGTAAAAAAAGGCAGAGGGAGGCAACGGCACGTCTGTGAGAGAGCGGCTGCAGACGAGATGCCATATCAGAGCCAATTACATTGCATATCCGTCTTTGGATTTTATCAAGGACCTTGAAACAAACAGAAGAGGCTCCAGACCATATATGGCAGCAATACTCAATGTAAGAGCGAATGGTTGATTTGTAGATTTGAAGGATTGACTCCGACGAGAAAAAATCCCTGGTGCGGCACAGGGAGCCGACTTTACTTGCGGTGGACGAAGCTATTGACTCAATGTATTCGTATGTATTGTGAGACCGAGCAGTCGCAAAGAGGTGTTCTCGTGGAGGTGAGCGTCAGACATGGGAGGCAGGGATGGTTCTCACTGGTGAGTAATAGAGAGCAGTTTTGTTTTTGAGGCATTAAAGTTAACCAGCCAATTCCTGCCCCAGTCCACAACTGATTGCAGGTCCTTTTCGAGACAAACGGCCAGGTTAGATTTGTTTGTGAGACAGGAGTAAATAGTAGTGTCAGGAAGATCAGGAAGATCGTTAATGAAGATAACGAACAGAGTAGGGTCTAGGATAGAGCCTTGGGAAACACCTGCATTCGTGGGATAGGAACTGGGTAAGAATCCGTTGAGAACGACCTTCGATACACGATTTGACAGGAATGATTTTATTAAGTCGAACAATCGACCTGAACTTCTATAACTCTGAAGCGTGCGAAGAAGGCCAGCATGCCAAACCCTATCAAACACTTTGGAGATTTCTAGAGCCACGGCACGAACTGCTCCGTTATTATGAAGGGCTTGGTAAACAATTTCAGTTATGGCCGTAAGCATATCAGCTGTAGAACGAGCAAAGCGGAAACCATATTGCTTGTCGGAGAGCAGATTATGGGATGTAAGGTGCATAACCACTTCGGCGTTGATTAAAACTTGAAAGACTTTGCCGAAGAGTGGTAAGAGACTGATAGGACGGTAATTAGAAGGGTCAGAAGGGTTTCCAGTGTTCTTAAAGATAGGAACAACGGATGAGGACTTCCAATAGGCTGGAAAACAAGATTCATTGAGGCAGTAGTTATATAATTTGGAGAGGGCAAGGGCCAGATCAGGCGCACATTTCTTCAGGACAATGGCTGGTATCCCGTCTCCACCACTAGCCTTGTGGGGGTCTAATTTAGAGATGATGCTCAGAACTGATGATGGGGTTTATCTGCAACTCGCTCAATTGAGTCTAAGTTCTAAGGGGGAAATCGGGTGTGGGTACATCGGAAGAGTCGAGCGTTGAATGAGAATTTCCGAGCAAAGCATTGAGCTTTGTCGATAGAAGAAGTCAGAACCTCAAACTGGTTTAACAAAGGAGGTATAGAGGGTTTGCTATTGTTAAATACGTTCGTGCAGAGACGACAATAATCCTTGGAAACACTAAAAATGTACTAGCAGCTTATGTTTGTTTGTTTGTTTGGGTTTTATGGCATATCAACCACTGTGGTTTATTTAATGCTAAATCCAGTTTATATGAATTTTAAATGCCTATTTTGTATAGAATAAAATACTTAGAGCTGGCAACTTTATTGTTTCAAAAACTTAGAGCTGGCAACATTATTGTTTCAAAAACCTAGAGCTGGCAACATTATTGTTTCAAAAACCTAGAGCTGGCAACATCACCTTTCCGAAAACACCATCCGAGACCCTGCTGCTGGATGCAGTCCATCGCCATACCCAGGACGCGGATGTAGTTTACCGTCATACCCAGGACGGACTAGCAGCTTATGCAGGCGTGAGTACATTCTCTCTCTCTCCCTCTCACACACACACACACACACACACACACACACACACACACATATATATATATATATATATATATATATCCAAGCCGAGGCAAGTATTATGATAAAATTAAATTAATGATGGCAGGAAAGAAAAATAAATAAATTCGGGAGTAGGTAGGATGGAATAGAAAAGTGATAAAAAAGAAACAAAAAAACAAACCGACAAGAAAGAAACAAGTTAAATACAAGAAAATCATAGAACATATAAAATGTATAAACCATAAAAGTGTTCATTTCAACGATACCAAGCACAGGTAAACGTCAACTGATGGGTGATTTGAATGAATATCATATCAAGAAAGGCTTGGTGATGCCAACATTGAAAGAGCGGGAAGGTATATTAACTGATGCAGAATGGTGTTAGAGGGAGTGTATATATAATAATTTATTGTATATTTACTTGTAATTTAGCAAAGGTATGGTGTCTCTTTCATTTGTGCAGACGTGTCCTTATAAAAGTCACTATTTTTCATCTCAATATTCTCGGTCTTTCTAATTAATTTTGTTAATTATAGAAATGTTACCAACTCTTCCTTGAATTTCCAGTTCTTCCACTCTTTTAGAGAGGCTTCTCCAGATTATCCAATCGTGAGGGGCACTATCGTAGCCTTCATATTCTGCGATATTTTCATTTAAGTCATGAGGTCAAAATATTTTTTCACTTTTCATTATTTGGATATCACATTGTCTTCGTTGGAAGGTGCTACATATCGTATGAGTTAAGTCCTTTCTATGTAGGTCATAATACAAGGTATGATTAGCATACTATATTTTTAGCCGGTAGTTTCTTCAAACAAGTTTCAGTTACTCGTCATCGAGCAGACAAAGTCACTAGAATAGCAGACATTATATCGATCCGGAGAACTTCAGGAAGATTACCTTTTAGTATTCTAGTTTAAATTATGCATTTCCTCTTTCATGTATATCTGTGTGCGTGTGTAGAGGGCGTTTAAAATAAATACGCGACAAAGCAGATTTTAGGGAGTTATTTCTACTAACATTTTCACAGGTTTTTGACATTTTTTGTGTAGCATACTATCACAACCACTCTGAGTGATGCTGTTGAAATACATTAGCAAATGAATTTTTACGGTGACAGGATATACTGCTGCTGTTTAAGGAGAAAAGGTTTCAACTACACTACTATTTAGCTATATCTACGGAAGAAGTGAATCATACCTTTGTCAAAACCATTAGTGTTAGGGAATACTAATATATTTTATAAATCATTCTTTAAGCTCACAAAATAGTTACATGGGACAGTGGCTGAAGTAATACAACATATTTTTTACTTCGTTTCCGATGTGTTGTATGCGATATATTGCACAAACAAAAGTTTAAACTAAAATAAGTATTTGTGGGTCATTATGGAGATAGATTTTTGTTGCTGTCTCTTCTGACAATAATCGTATCCGAACATATCTCTCTATATAGATATATTTAGATTACGATACACGCATTTTTTTATTTCTTCGATATCAAAATTCACCTAGCTCCGAAGAATAAACTCTTTATTAAAGGTAATAAAAAGGTGAAATCCACGAATCTCATTCCAACTGGCCAGACCGGTGACTTGATTTTTCACAAGCATAGCCACGGGAGAGAGGAGCCAAACATTATCTTGGACAGTTCTTCACCAATATTCCTGTGGATGTCACGAACCGAAGTACGATTGGCATTCAGCGAAGCACGCAGCATCAGTGGCCACAGTAGCATTTCAATATTACAATGGCTATAATGAAGAAATACAGACTGAGAATATTTTTCTTGCCTAGAACCCACACAGATTAAAGCGAAAATAACATAAAAAGATTACAATAGTATATTGACAATTATAATAAAAGAATCAGTAGAAGGGATAAAAAATAAAAACGCAAATAGCAATTTTAAAAAAAACAAACAATTCAAAATCAACACTAGAACTAATGAAAAAGTTGAAAAATGTAAACGTTTTGTACAAGGTATCAGAACAAAATTTAATTACTTATTGTACCCTTTAGTCCTCTTCAGAAGTCACCTTCATAGTCGGTAACCTTGAAATTTCGAACCGAACATTGCATTCAATCCACGCGGTTAGTCTTATTCAAACTTGTGTCGCTTGCGAATTATTAATCCATCCAATAAGGTCAGTTTTTCTTCAGCTTTTTCATCCATTTCAATTGTATGGAAGTACTCCCTCTATTCACGTGCATCCGCAATATTTACACGTCTTGCTGACCTGGCCCAGAGTAGGAAAGTACCATATGGTTGGCTTCAGTGATGATAATTCTGTTGGTATTTCCCTCTATATGTTTGCCATTACTGGAAAAAAATGGTGATTCCATAACGAAGCTTCTCTCTATCGTTATATGTTGACACCCAGTTCGAAGTACGTTTTTTTGCACACAGAATATCTACATCTTCATGTTATCTAGTGAAAACTTTGTGTGTCCTCCTCGAGGGGAATCTAATTCTAATTTTTCTCAAACCACCGATAGAGCCTCATTGGAGGAAACCTTGGTTGATTAGGCTAACAACATTCAAGTTTACGATCTAGTTAATCTGAAAGAGGTATCTCCGAGGAATCTCCGAGGTATCTCCGAGGTATCTCTGAGGGTCTCCATAACGTGTGCAAAGTTCTTTACAATGACACATTTACCTGTTAGTGTGTTGATTATACCTTACATGGAATCTGCTCAGTGGGTGACTGGCTGAGGCATAGCAACTTATTGTGAGCCTCAATGCAATATAGTCTTCGTGAATTTTGAAAGCATACATGTGGGACAGCTTACTGAAACGACAGGTCAGCTGTCTGTACTCATTCATCATTGTTTTTGCTCAAGATCGTTGACAGCTCTCTCATATTTCAAAGTCGTGTCCTTTATTTTGCTGTAGCTTACTAGGTTAACCAATTTTTTTCATCTTGTCTATAACAACCATTGTAAGGCGATTTCTGTATTGCTCTGAATGATTTTGATAAACATTCTTCCTTTCCATAGATGTCTGATTTCTCCAGTGCACTTTCCATCTCAACTCGTCCTACCGAGCTTTAAGGACCCCCAAAATAGCCTCCTCAATTTAGGTGATAACGCCCAAATATATAACCTAGTTGATGTTGGCAGCGATTTTGAGACATTTACTCGGCATTGATTCTTCAGAAGTAATTAATTGGTGTTTGCTGTTTTCATGTGATATTCGGCATTGTTGTAACTTACATCATGATCTTTCAACTGCTTTAGTTTTGTGTATTTGGTGTTTTACCCCTCCAATTTCTGCTTGTTTGTCTTTTATAAATCCCCTTGAAATGGATTTATCTCAATTTTCGATGTTTTTCGATCTAGGAACGGTTCCAGTTAGTCAAATATTTCACTTTGTATTTAATCTTTCATTCAACATTTATGGTGGATTCCTTATCTATCAAGGACATGCCATAATCTTTCCCCAACTATTCTTGCTCTTCTGCAATGCTCGGATATTTAAACCAGTTCAAATTAGTCTAGCGCTTTAAAAGTACATGTGAGCTCGTTCGGATGCCGTCTCAATTTGATCACATTGGCTACGTACAGAGTTAATAATTTTTCGGAATTTATGAAATGAGAAATTGATAATTTCTTATTTGAAAAATTCCCACAAGTCTTGAATTACTTATTGCAGTAGATATTCTGCAACAAAAGCTGTCTTTTAAAGGAGGGAATTTTATCATTTTCACGTGATTTGCCAGTTAATTAAGAATCCGACATTTGACACTTCCTGGCAGTGAAAACTCTTCAACGGTCTTCACAGTTTACAGTCTCTGTCATATATTTTTGCAATTTCGAGCGTTGTTTGACCTTTTGAAATTCTATGCAATTCTATTTATCCGCTAAATTAGCCTTATGACTTATTTTAAATTTTCCAGTACCAACCTAGCTAGAAATTAAGAAATTCAGGATATTTCATATAAATGCGTAAATGAACCAGTTATCTGCGCAGGTAAATGTTTTCATCATTCATCAAATAAAAACTTTAGATTCTCTCTCACACACACACACACACACACACATATATATATATATAGATATAGATATAGATAGATATAGATATAGATTTAAAAACAAGGAATTTATTGATTTTAATTTTATTAGTCTCTAAGGCCATTTCAACCAACATCTCATCAGGAGACAATCGTTGGATCATTAATTAACGAAAAGAACAGTAACGAAAATAAAGAGCAAAAAAAAGGGGAACACGCTAAAATAACAAACAAGCGTATATACTTGTAACGAGGGGGGGGAATAACGTGTAAATAAATTAGCGGGAAAAAGCAATAATAAAGATTTTTAAAAATAACGGATTCGACATAGATATAAAAACTAACCTAAACGAAGTAGATTTTCTAGATGTTACCTTCAACCTAAGAGAAGGCACACATAAACCATATAGAAAACCTAATGACAAACCACTCTACATACACACATCTTCCAACCATCCACCTTCTATAATCAAACAGATACCAAAATCGATTAACCACAGGCTCTCTGACAATTCCTCCAATGAATCCCTATTTAACAAAGCTAAGAAAGACTATGAAACAGCCCTAAAAGATAGCGGATTCCCAGCAATACTCACATACTCACCACAGAATACAAAAAAGGCCAACAGAAGAAGAAATATCATATGAGAAAGAAATTATATACACAAAACATCTTTCACAAATAGTAAATATGCAAACAGTACAATGCTTTCTAAGTATATCTGGGAAATTAAAAACAAAACGAACATCACACCAAAAATATCTTGGAAGATAAGGAAAAAAATCATCAGCATACAATAATCAATCAAAAACTTGCAAACTTTGCTCGGAGGAAAAAATAGCTATCATTACTTTTCCCGACCAAAATAAATTATTAAACAAAAGATCCGAACTCATCTCAAAATGCAGACATGAAAATAAATTTTTACTACGTAACCTAAAAAATTAAAAACGGAAAAAATAAAATAAAAACAAATAAATATACTAATAACAAAATAACAAAAAAAAAATAGAAATAAAACATAAAAAAATACTATGTTACTTAAAAATCGAAAACCGAAAAGAGAAAATATACAAGTAAAATAAATTAACCTAAATTCCTCCAAGTAAATAAATAAACAAACCAATCCCAAATAAAGATAATCAATTAAAAACTGTTCCCGCCAAAATAATACTTAGAATGAACTACAACAATCAACCCCAAAACTGAACAAATAGCTTTAATTAAATTCCCAAACCAAAGCAAAACTGTTAAATAAGTGATATAAACAAATTTTTACTACGTTAATAAATAAATAAATAAATAAATAAATAAATAAAATAAGAAACAAAAATAAAAACAAGCAATATAATTTGACCTAAATAGATAAACAAACGTCTTCCGGTGAAATAATCGCCATAACAGAATACCCACAATGCACCACTAACCCGTATATATACAAATAGCCGAGAAAAATAACAGCACACGTGGCCTGACGATTGCATATAGCATGAAACAGACTGTCGCCTCTAAGTGTTGACTTCTATGTTCACCTTTATATATATATATATATATATATATATACATATATATATATATATATATATATATATATAAAACACTGACATTTGTCTAGACGTTTCTTATCAAATACTCTCAATAAAGTATACATGTTTTTATTTGTATTTATCACGTGTCCTATTCTTGGTTTTCTGATAACACACTATGTAAACATTTGGCGATCATTTAATTTTTCTTTTCATATTTATATGTTTGTGGTATTCCACTTTGTTCCTAGTTATCATTTATAAAATAACTAAATAAATTGTTCTTGATTATGCAAATGCGGAAATAAATCAACTCAATATCTTTTTTTTTACATTAATTCGGTACACAATCAATGCATAGAGACGTTAATTAAATCTTACTTCTTTATCGAATTGACTATTTTAAAAGGATATATTTCTTTCGAAAATAAAATCAATTGCTCCAATTTAAACCCTGTAAAAATCTGATTACCGAAAACTTACCATATCAAAATAGCAAATATAACATAAGATAATATTTTCTTAGTAATTTTCTTAGTAATTCATTTGTAAAATTGCTTTATTGAACAAGGGCGCAACAAAGAATTCTCTGAAACATAACAATCTCAAGTACTCTTATACTGGAATTACTTTGTTCAAGTAAAGCGGAGGTAATGAAGAGATCGTATAAGTTCTATTAATGATGAGCAAAATGCAGATACGTTATAAACAGATCAAAGCTGGATTAAATAAAAAGATAAATAAAAACGCAAACAGAATACACGAAAAAATAACAGAGCAAAAAAAAACGTTTTTAATGAATGAAAACATTTTCAAAGACTCTTATTTGTTTCTTACTGTATAATCCTTGTTATTTTTTTCTATCATTTGGTAAACATTTAGAACAAATCGGAGCATTTGTATCAGTTGGGCTGTACAGTCAAAGGCACTGAAGATTTCAAACTAGCAACCTAATTTTAGGAAGCAACATTACTCAGTCATTTAAAAATTTTCCTGCATCGGAGTGAAGCCAAAAATCACAGTATTTTACAGTAAAAAGCTGAGTACAAAGTAAAATGGGACCAACCCTACTGTGTGTATCCTGAATGAAGTGTTCTATTTGAATACGGAGCACAGCTTGGTATTCAGGTGGCTAAACATAAATCAAGGGCGGTTTCTTTATTTTGTTACAAGTCTCTCTCAACATCACTCCCCATATGTCTCTCTCTAACTAGATAAGTTTTCGGCTTGTCTAAGAAATTATCTCACGCCTAAATCCCCAAAATTTTGATATTCTCTCATTTGTTTAGATTCTATGAATTTCGAGAACTTTTTACCAGTCCTTTGTGTGTGTGTGTGTGTGTGTGTGTGTGTGTGTGTGTGTGTAGGTAGGAAGGTAATTTTATAAAGAACGGGGTACTATCATTCAGTGAAGAAAAGGATATAAACATTTTCTTTCTCTCGAAATTGTTAAATTTGGTTACTATCAAACACATACAGTGTTCATGAAAAGGACGGAATAAATCTTTGAATTTTCTTTGCTTGAAGAGAATTTTTTACGTTTGTTGAAAAATGTTGAACTTATGAAAATAAACAAATGCAAAATATCACGTAACATTACTATCTATTACATAAAAATTCAGACGATATAGTTTAAGTTAAAATGGTTACAGCTTCAGTTAAGTGAATTATTATAATTTCTGGTTGAATTTGCTGCAGCGAATATTAATAAGGGTTTCAAATGATGACAAGTGAAAGAAAATTAAACTTGAAATTTTATACTAATTTCCAAGATATCAAATGTTGAAAAATTCGAAAAATGTGTGCATACATAAAATACGAATTTTTGTTTGTTTTTTCTGTATATTTTTCTTCATAAAATACGAAGTAAATACGAAATAATGGAATTTCCTTCTGATTTGTTTTGGATAAAGACAGTACCGTTAATTTTGTCTTTATATAATTGAGTTTATTTAACGTTTAACTTCCTTACAAAGTATAGCATGAGCTAATTGTGTGAAACGAATATTTGGTTTGATTGGGAGAGTTTAATCATTGCAGACTAGGCAAACGAATAGCTCGAGTGTGAAATTTTACTCAAACATAAGCGTTCAACAGCATTTATTTTATTTTGCTTTTACCCGGAACATTTTCGTTACCTGCGTCATTTTCTGCGTTTAGATTTTTATGGGGAATCATCTTCCCTTCTTTAATTCTGTCTCACAAGGGTTTCAACGTGCCCAGTTACCTATTTCTGTTTGGTTTAACAAACATCCTTCCGGAAAAGGTAGAGATATCGGATAATTTATGACAAATCATACCTTGCCTGGGACTTTCGTAAGGAATACATAGCGTGGTTTAAGGTCAGAGACAAATGCCAGCAATCAGTTATCAAATAAACTTCTCACCATCAATTGACAAATGTGTGAATTTTAACATTTAGATTTTTTTTCTCTAAAGAATATAGAACACGCAGATTTCAAATCCTGGGCATGTTTTTTTTTTTACGGTCAATCACGAATCGGTTACTCTTTTCCATTTTTCTTATGTACTACTCTCTTCTTGTGCGTGTGCGTGTGTAAGAGGGTACGGAAAAATTTATCAGATTTGTTTGGAAAGGCTTCTTGGTCAGGTCGAGAACATTTCAGCATCTCTTATATTGATAGATGTGTGTATGTCCGTTGGCAAAAATTTAAACGCATACATGTAGGTACTTAAATATTTTGGACCAGACTAAAAGTGAAATACGTAAAAAAATATCTAATAGCTCGTTATTTGGTGAGATTTTTGGAAGTGAGTCGGGCCGAGAACTTTTCAGTGTCCGCCTCGTATATATGCAGAAAAAGCTAAACAGCCACATTCATAGAATTCATAGAAGCTGCCAAAGACTGAACATAGCAGACAGAAAAGTAAATAAATAAGCGAATAAATCTTTCTGCGCCTAAAAGTGATTCATTCACCAGAGAAATGCTAACAGAGAAATAAGAAAACAGTACAGCACTCACTCGACAGACATAACATTGCTAGTTCAAAACGTTGTCTAGGGATTTTTCTTGTTTGTTTCTTTTTCGTTCTTTCAAACAAGAAGGAAATAAATTTAATTTAGACTAAAATTCTTTTTATGAAATTAACTCAAAATATTGCGAATGTTAGATAAAATAAGTAACGGAGTTTTTACTTTTCTTGGTGGTAACCGAGAGAAAATAACGGAGAGTTCTTTTCTTTATATTTTGTATTTTTAAGGTATTTTTGGCTTAACTTCCTTGTAATCTGTTTTATTTGGTGTTTGTAGCCTGAAGTGGAATTTTTTAGCTTGCCAAGTTTGTTAGAAATTAAATCTGCTGTGAAAAATCCGTGGTTTGAAATGACTAGGAAGAATGTTGGGGACAAATGACAGTTTTATTTTGAATAAATTAAGAAATGGCAGTGAAGCGGCAAATGGATAGGCGATAAGGGCAGATTGGGATGGACAATGTGGAATTTACACACACATACACAGTGTGTGTGTGTGTGTGTGTGTGTGTGTGAGAGAGAGAGGAATGCATGTATGAAAGTAAACTCGGTTGTATTCACTTCTCATAGTGTGTTGTTATTCATACGCGTATATACAACAATTAAGTTTAAATATACTTATTTTCAAACGTACAGTATTGTAGGTACTTTCAAAATCACACGCACTTGTGACAAAAAAAAACAAACAAAAAAAACGGAAGCTCCATTTTCAAAAACTTACCAAACATCAGGAATTATCGAATTACATTGAAATTTTCAACTTTTATTTATGTATGAACTTTTATATTGAATCTCGTTTTGTAAATATTGTCGAAATATTTTTCAGGTCAATTATACTGGCTCTTTACTTAAGTCGAAGCTAATTCGTGCGAGCGAATGTTGGATCTTTCTAATTGTTACGTTTTTATAAAGCTAAGTCCTCGAAGGTGTTATATCAACAACAAAAGCATACATTACTAAAGTGAAAACATCAAATAAAGAAGAAGAAAACTTGAAAATTATGCTTTATGTAGTTGTTACTGAATTTTAAATAGACAGAAAATATTCTCTGATGTATATTTGTTTATGAAAAACTGACCTATATTTTTACAGTACGATTATAAAACGCTTTCAAAGTTTTTGGTTGTTGCTGATATTAATATTAATATATTCGAAGAATGGAAAAATGTAATATTTAATTCCATTTTCAAGTATAAACATTTTTAAAAGTATTTTTCAAAAATATTTTGCAATGTTTTCATTTTCTAAAATAAAATACTGAATTATGTCCCATGATTAAAACACATCCACTCCGAATAGAAACATAAGATTGTGCTACGTGTGATCTTTCATATTTCATTGGATTTTTTGGTGGAAATTTTGTTCGGTTGTAGTGAGGTTGTAAGAAAGCAATCGTTTCAATTTTGCACGTGTTGAAAAACGAGAACATACACCGTTGGGAAAAATGTATTTTCATTTATATTTTTGCGAAGATTAAGTAATATTTTTACAAAATCTAATAAATTTGTTTTTCATTTCACTCCAAGCAAGGTAATAAAGCTACTAAGATGCTAGATATTACTTAGTAGGAAAGAAAAACATTATTACTGTGAAAAAGAAAAACATTATTAAAGAGAGAGAACAATAAAAGAACAAGAATTTAAAAGACAGACGACAACGGTTGATATTCCATTTAAATTTTTGAAGATCAACGATAGCTGGAAAACATGAAGCTGTAAGAGAGTTCCATAAGCGAGAAATGCGAGAGACGTTAATCCCTGATTTTACTATTTTTTACGAAACGGGGTATATATTGGATTTTTAAGAGTTATTTAAGTGCTTTAATTTCTCTTTTAGCAGGGTCCATCAAATTCGGTTATCAAACTGGGCAGAAGTGTATTTGATTTTACCTTTTTGCTTTAAAAATTTCTAAAATCTTTAATTACATAAATTAATTCATTTTTCTTTTTACGGCTTCTCTTTAGGATATTATCTTTCAAATAAAAAACAAAACTTAATCTTAAAGAAAACAGGTAAATGATTTAAAATGTCGAGCATTATTAATCTTGCTTGAAAAGGGGAAATATTAAAGAAGCCAGGTCTAGAATTCTAGACAATCGTACATATAAGTTTTAGATTAAAATAAAATTTTCATTTTTCATTCTAAATACTATATTTTAGGAATACGTTTTCACAACATCGCTCACGTGATGCCGACGTGATCATATTGAAACGGAACGCTGATCTTGAAAAATTTCAGTTGTCTGTTTTGATTAGTCTTACTCTTATGTCCATCGTCTTTTCATGTTGAATTAAATATAGTCTAATGTTAGTTATGTTTTATGAATATGTCCTGAAGATGGTCTACTAGACCGAAACGTCCGACGTTGACATTATATTAACATTAAAACAGCATAATTGCATATTAGGATTTTTGTTTGTTTTTTCCGTATATTTTTCTTCATACTGTCGGATCTATATCCATATATTTGCTTACATTATATAAGAAAACTGATTTTATGCCCGCTTGAACATCAATAGTTACATACAGAAGAATATAAGTGGAATGAGATAGAAAGCTTATATATATATATATATATGTATGCGTGTTGTGTTGTGTGTGGTAAATGTGGAGAGTCTGATATTGATATAGCTTGATAAACTTAGGAAGTCAGAAAGATAAATATGAACAAAATGAGATAAAACGAAAACGTTGGTTTCTTTAGAATCCCGACACTAAGGAGTATAAACAAATATCTAATGTTTACCGAATTGTATTACAACAAAAGATATATCAAAACTTCAGTGCGAGTTTCAGTGTCTGCCAGTTAATCTTTACAAACCCAGTGATTAATGTTTTCGATAAATAACCCTTTATATCATGTTCGGAGAAAAACAGGTTGTAGTATTTTTGCACTACAGTATTTAAACAGTAAATTTTATACAGATATTATTAGCTGTATACATTCGTTGCAGCAATCTCTTATAGCTTTACAATGGACAGGTACTCAGCTATGCATTCTTTTTAATAAATAAAAAGGTTTTATATAAGAAGCATATGGTTTCTTATTTTGTCCGTTCCAAATAATTTTAAATATACTTATACATACACGCGCGCGTGTGTGTGTGTGTGTGTGCGTGCGTGATCGTGCGCGCGTGCATGAGAACATTAGTCAAACGTAAAGCCCCTGAGAACTGGATTTGTCAAGGACAAGGAATGAGCTCAGATAATAACGTAGGATACTTGACGTTAGCCTCCATGATAAACCTAGGTCACCATTGTATGCCGTTTCTAGCCAAATCAATTTCTATCAAAATGAACAGAGATATAGTTTTCTGTTGCAACACGAAAACTTACACGATAGCCAGTTGAGACATAAACAATATAGGGTTGGCTTGTCCTTTGATATCAAAAGATTTCTGTTCCCAGGAACACTCAGCTTTGCTGCCATGACCATCAAAACGGGACAAAGATGGTTTAATAAGTCAATGTTAGTTAAGCGCACTGACAAGCAAGCAGATTACGCAAAATATAAGTACGTTTCAGTAAAATAAATGCATATTTTCATCCCTGGGCTACAAACTTACTGATGTACCTAGATATGGGATCAGTGGAGAGGTTTTCGGTTACGTGTACTGAAATGAAGTGAATAGATATAGATATTTAGAGTTTGGATCAATAAGTACGTAATCCTACTAAGACTTACTGATAAAACCAGGTACTAAAATGTTTTTACTGTGTTTCCATCATAGACAAATTCGCCCTTATTTAGTACTTAAAAGCTGTGTTATACAAACAAGTTTACTTCAAAGAATGTTCATCACAAGACTGTCATAATTTTTACCAGTAAATTGGAGGCTGAATTTTGCAAGGCATGTGATCACTTCCCTCAACTGAAATATTTGCCCCCAAACAATTGACTTATTCTATTTTTCGATTAGTACTTGAATAAGCTAAGCCTATTGAATATCTATCTATCGATATATCTGCCTCACTGTCTATATCTTTCAGTATCTCTTTATTTTTCTGTCGCAGTATCAGTCTCTCTATCTCTATTTGTCTCAGTCTCCATCAGATTAAATGAGCTTTACTTTCTTTTAATGGCTTCGATTCCCTGATTAAAATAAAAATACATATTTGAAAACGCGCACCTGACATTTATTATAATTAGAAATATATTTTGAAGTGTTTTTCGTGGTATCTGACAACAGACAATCATTATTTAACCTGTAATCTGTATGTTTTTGCAGAAATGTTGATCTACCCGCCACCCTCTATTGGTGAAAGTTCGATTCCATTTCACCCTGATTCTTTTTCTCTCCTCTGCTTTCATTTTGTAGCTGGGACTTGTTAGACCATTTCCCTAACATGGATTGGACAGCTAGACAATTTTTTTTCATTTCCTGCTATCCAAAACGCTTTTGAAGATCAATCAAGAATTCAAAAATCTCTCGCATTAAAAGAATTGTGTTCGCCTAGAAAAATCTTCGTTTATAATTGTCGGCAAGAATTACGATCTGCTCTGCTTAAAATATTCCACTTGGCAAACGATTACGCATTTTTAGAAACAGAGTAACAAACAAAAAAAAAAAAAACAAAAAAAAACAAACACCACCTCAACAATACACATGCATTCATTTGCAAAAACAAATATAATTTGAATATTGGTGAAGCTAGATTGAAAAATAAAAAAAAACAAATGTGAAAAAATCCGTAAATACAGAAAATAAATATGAACGCACTACAATGCTATATCTGAAAAATAATTAATTATTTATATATATATATATATATATATATATATATATATAAAAATCTCACGAACGAGAATTTAGAAGAGGGCTTGAAGTCGTAAGATTGTCAGTCACTGCCAACATACGCGCGAGACAGACAAGTGATATTTTCCTTTCAGTATATTTAAGATCAGGATTAGCGACGAGAAGTAGCGCCAACTTAAATTCGGTGCCCTCCGCTGTTTTCTTATTCTTCGGATTGATCCACTGAATATTGTGGCATAGAGAAAGTCTAGCAGTATCCGTCCCCCGATACCACAACGTCCTTTGAAAAATTGAACATGTCATTTGTGTACAATCATAATAGATTTGTTGCTTACATGTTTTCCGTAATTGTCAGTGATGACCTAAGTTCCGGTTTATCATGTCATGGAGGAAAAAAAAAAAAAAAACAAAAAAACAAAAAAAACAAAACTAACTTCCCCACCTCGAGCTTAATTTTCTATTTAGCGTAGATGTGACGCTTGGTTGATCAAGACAAACCAACAAGTCTATTTTTAATTCTCATCACCATTTGTTTTCTTATTCACCCCCCCCCACCTTATCTTTCGGAAAAGAGGTAACATTTTACTTTTGTAATTTTTAAAAATTATTTGATTACCAGTCACTTGCCATTCGCTTGAAGAGGTACAATTAAGTACCGAAATACGAAAGCTGTTGTGCAGCTATTTTAACATGTTTCTGTTCTTATACACACACGCGCGCGCCCCTAACCGGGTATGGAAATATGTAAATAGATTTTTAATCTTTTTTTGTATTAGTCCCCTTTGCGACAACGTTGTTAGAATATATAAACAAAAAGAAAAGAGAAAGTTTTGTCTTGCTTTGTCAAATGAACACGAATATATATTTCTTTTTATCTGATAAGTCATTACACGACCCAAGTCATTTTCTTTTGCTCCACTGCGCTCGAAGTGGTTTCTTGGTTTGCATTTTGTTGAAGTATAAAACCAAAGCTAGTTTGGTCCTATTTTCTTCGTGAGTGGTGGGAAATTTTTGAATCATTACTCTTAAACTTTACTTAAATAATTTTCAGGCTTTCGAGCCGAGACACACACGTATGTAATATATATATATATATATATATATATATATATATATATATAAAAATCAACGATTTAGATGTAAATCTTTAACATCTCAAAGACTATTAAAACGTATTAATAAAGCACAAATTTCAATTTTTCTATTCTCGTCTTTTTATTGCTATGAACAAATAAGATTTTTGCTTTTTCTTGTAAAAACATCACAAGCCATTATTAAACTAAACAAGTATAGTAAATTATTTTTATGAACAATATTTAAATTTTCATCAATGAAATACTTTTTGGTTATTTCTGAAGATTATTTCTTATTGTTTATTTCTCAAAATATTGTCGGAATACAGTATTAATACTAATGATACTCTCATCGTAATGTTTGAGTGAACTGTCGATTATCGAAAATTAATGGTCTACCATTAGTAGAAATATGTGAAAAGACTTAACTGAAGGCTACAAATCAATTATGTATTGAATAACCGTCGCTCGACAGCAAGACTATTCATGTTAGTATGAGCAGCTGTAGACCATTGGCTCATGTAAGGAATCACATTGGAGCACTCGTTCGTCGGTTTGTTTTTTGAACAAGTTTAAATATCTGAACAAAAAAAAACAAAAAAAAAACAACAAACAAACAAAAAAAACAAACAAAAAAAACAAACGTATAAATAGCCGTTCAGTGTTTCATTTCGGGTCGGAAATCAATTATCAAGTAGCAATAGGGGGATAAAATAGTTGCATTTCGTTAAGAGATTAGATATGTTTACTTTTGATTATCAAGGGAAATAGTTTTGTAGTATACTGAAAAGGCTTTTTACTTTTTAAAAAGAATGAAAGGAAACAGTAAATGAAGAATGTTAAGGCAAAAAGAAAGAATACGCTGAAAAATATAAAGAAAAGTAAGGAATGAGAGAAAAGGAGAAAGAAGTGAAATGAAATATAGGAAGACAAAAAAGTAGTACAAATAAAGAAAAGCAGAAAGTATAGATGCAAGAAATATTACAAAAATGTTTTGTTTTTTTTTAAAGAAGAGTAACAAGGAAAAGAATAATGAAGCAACATGCAAACAAAAATAATGATAGAATAAAAACAATAAAGGCAAACAGAATAACAATGTATATAATATGGCTTGCTCAATATAAGGCTGATTGAATAATAAATCAAAAGTGAAAGCTAAAAAGAATCATGTCGATCACTTCAATGGAAACATTGAAAAAAACGTTTCAGAGAGTCAATATCAATTCCGCATTCGAATAGTGCAGAAATTAGCGAGGGCAGTCAAGTATCGGTAAAAAGGTTAAGGAATAAGCGGAAACTAATTTTAATGCAGCCAATGAATTTGGATAACAAATTCTGCTTCTAATACTTGTAAAGAGGGCGTCTACGCTAGAGTGATGACTCGCCATTTAGTCTCGTATCAAATTGTCAGCCATCATTTTGCTTGACTTATAATTATTTTCTAAGAATTAAAAGTTTCAAATAAGACTTAAAAATTCTGACTTGCACAGCATCATCTTTCACTCATCTCACATAATAGAAAAAATGGTATAAAAATGAGAGGATGTCTTATTCAGTAATTCTCTTCAGGCTATATTGAAAGGAACAGTTTGTCTGGTCTGCCGTCATTGCCATGAATTTAGTCTGTCCCTTTTCTCCGCGTGTTGCTCTATTTCCTCGTTGATCCGATCTATTTCAGCACAAATATTTTCATCCATTAAACCGTTTCACGTAGTGTATAAAAACATTAGGATCATGTAGAGTCATGATTCCAGTCTCTGGCCTAAAATGAATATTGTTTAGGTTAAGAAAGCAGAAGGAAACTGAAAATTACAGAAGTGTGAAATCTTCAAGAATGTGATAAAAAGAAAGGGATGAAAACAATAACGAGCTATGAAGTAGTAAATATTTTTTATTCAATATTAACTTAGTTTAAGCAAAGGCAATAAAATAAAAATTAGAATGAAAATCTGAAATGACCATTTTATAATAGATAAGTGTTTGCAAAACTGAAACAAGTATACATTTATCATTATCCAGTTACCTCCAATAATTCGCTGAAAAAAAGAGCATGGCATGATATAAAGGCCTTAAACTTGATAAAAACACATTTTTATCTTGTATGTTATTAAGAGGGAAGACCAAAGTATTTTTTCACAAGAAATGTTTCGAGTATTTTAATTAGAATAGTCTGTAAAGTTTTAAATCTTTTAGATTTCTGTGCGGTTTAGGTGATATTAAGAACTATATTTACTAATCATGAATTGAAAAGCTTGATATAAATCATCATGCACCAATAAAAAAAATTTGAACTTTGTTTTTATATAAACTTGCCGATTTTCTATTATACGGTCGACTATACACGACATTATCCGAAAATTAACAAATTTACAGCCCCAAATATTTAAAAGCAAAGACATTAGATTATGAAGAATATTTTAAATTTAAGATTACCGAGTACTTAAAAGTTATATATAGAAGGTGCTCACGTTAATTCAGTTACATTTTAACGTCTAAAGCCCCCCCCCCCCGAACAACTTCAATTCGTCATCAAGTTGTCAAAACAAAACGCCTTAAATAAACAGCTACTGTTGGGTTTAAAAAAATCATTTTTGCTACATTTTAAACTGAATGTAAATAGCTTTTTCATTAATTATACTATTATAGATTAAATTATAGATTACTTACGCTTTAAATTTGCTAATATTTCCTCATTTTCAGAAAAGTATTCCGGTAAATTTAATTAGTTTTTGAAATCCAGCAAAGTATTTTGCTTATTGAAGATATCAAATTTAATCTATTAGCTTGAAATTAAAGGTAAAATAAAGACTAAGATTTTTCATTTTAAATTTATTTTAAGCCTTAGGTAACATTTTTGTAGTTACCCATCATAAGAGAAAGACAAGACAGATATTTTAGTAATTTTAGTGAAAATAAAAAGGAAATAGCATGTAATTTTTAAGCAATTTTCTTAGGTAAATGAACTAAGATTTTTTTAAGAAACTTCTAGAGATGCAGTTTCCTGTAATTCAACTGAAACGAGAATATTTTAGTCGGTTTTATTTGGTCACGCTCTATACAATTTTCTTTATTAGAAAAACGTACCTTTGTCTGGATACTTTCGTCACTACCGCTCCATCCGTGTTAGTCAATTGTAATAAGAAACATTACCGTTTTTGGTTCTCAGTGTTAGAATTTTGAAAATGAAATTAGATTCAAGTGTTAGTGTTTTACTAAAACGTGTTCGTTATAATCTATAATCTGTACTTGGTCATCATAACGATAACTTATAGTACAGTGCAATACTTTTGTAAAGTCTTAAAATTTGACATTAGCAAGAATGTTCAATTAGCATGATCTGTACTTACAAAAATGCCACAATGCTTGAGTTTGGGCACTTTATTGAGTTGCTTCCCCCCCATACACACTTGCAAATACATTTGTTTAATGGATCCAAGTTCATAATATTTTCTTTTACTTATTTTCTCTTCAAATTTAAATTACCCAAATTCACTGGAAAAGTGTGAAAGATTAATTAAACA
Organism: Acanthosepion lycidas; assembly: GCA_963932145.1. Classification (NCBI taxonomy): domain Eukaryota; kingdom Metazoa; phylum Mollusca; class Cephalopoda; order Sepiida; family Sepiidae; genus Acanthosepion; species Acanthosepion lycidas. The sequence goes on from OZ010577.1 coordinate 68,039,136, forward strand.
CTTACCAAGCAACAGAAAATAAAAATCGACCGAAGGGAAAATAAAATAATTTAGCTTTTAATAAAATTATCTGTACCAATTTTTTTTATTAGAAAAACAAACGGAAAAATAACTTAAGTCGCATTTTAATTAAAGTAATTAATCATACTTGAAACTATACGTACGTTAAAAAAAAAAAAAAAAAAAAAAATTGTGATTGCCTGGATATTTTATTAGAAAAAAAAGATTACACATGAAATCTAAATTATAGTTCGTAGTAAAAAGTCGAATACTTACTTGAAAACAAAAATGTCAAGGAATTACATAGTCCGAAGTCAGCAAGGGAAGGATAAAAAAACAAAATATAAATGAAAGATTTTTGCTTAAAAGTTAGAAACAAGAGAAAAGCATTCAACGTTTTTAATTTACTATACTGAAGGCTCAGTAGTTTCAAATATTCAGTAAAACGCCTTAAGACATATTAGAAAGGACGACGACTTTTCAAATAATTTTTCCGATTATTAATGTTGAACTCTGCTCTTTCACAAGAGCCAGTATTTTCTCCTACGGCTTCGTAAAAATCTTCAAACTGTCCCTATAATAATAAATGTATTGCAAGGGAGATAACTAATGCTGCAGAAAGTTATTACAAACGAAAACATTTTGATAAAGCATGTAATTAGATTATATTTGTCTAATTCTATTTTCGAAGTTGTTATTTTTATTATTTTCAGGATATTTTTATTTCCTATAAAACTTCAGGGTGTATTGGAGTTGCTGAAAAATTCTCAGCAACACAATGACCAAACTTTTTCAGGGCTTTCCGGTCGGGTCGAAAAATTCTCATCAACTACTTATACAGTGAGGATTAATTGCAAATATATAATCTTAAGCGAATAATTACTGGTTACATGAAAGTAAATCTGCTTGTTAGTAGAACTGCAATACAGAATAAGTAAAACATTATCCAGTATACAAGTAAACTAATTGTTTTGAAGTAAATGCGGATGGATCGGAAAAAGGAGCTTATAATTACCTTGTAAATAAAATGCTGACGCCAACAAAATATTTAAGACACTAAGTTATGAGCAAATAGAGAAGGATGAAATAAGTAAATTAATTAAGTTTAGAGTTACCGTTTATCCACAAAATAAAACTTTAAAGACAGTGCTATATTCTACCAATAAATTAATTTCTTCACTGTAGCTGAATACCTTCAAAGAAAAATAATAATTGGAGTTCTCAGCATGAGAATAATCTACATTTGCTCTGTAAATAGATAAGCTTTTCTGTTCAATTTCACTTTATATACACGACTCAAATCGCAACAGATGTCATTAGGTTGGTGCAAAAATAATGACGTAATGTCGTTTTTGACGTTAAAAAACGACATTATTTTTTGCACCAACCTATTATAAACAAATTCCTGGATGCAACCTACATAGAGGAAAGATGAAAATGTTAAAATATGTTCTAATTTTTTTTTTTTTTTCAAGGTTTTGACAAGAAAACTCTGAAAAATTCACATTAGCAGCAACTGGTGTTGATATTCCACCATTTAGTAGAATAAAGAAAGTGCTGCTGCTGCTGCTGCCGGGGGAGGTAGCATCTCCAGGGTTAGGCATATCTCATTTCTAGTTTCAAAAATACCTGTAACCAAGGTTGCGTTGGTGTTGACTACCGACCCTCTCTTAGAGAGGTGATACCGCGGGTAACGGATCCCCAGGACTGAGACATTTCTATTTTTTCTTGGGATTTTCCCCTAAGACGAATATTGAGACCCACTAACTCAAATAATGAAGGTTTTTGGTCACTTACTTGATGCAGAAAAAAGTCAGCTGATTTCAAAGTAGTCCACCAAGCTTGCTAAGTTTTCTCATTTGCATGTTCGCCACTGAAGTCGATTAATTCGCTGACGCTTATCGCTGTGATTGGATCGTTGTTCAAGATTATTTACATCTTCGTTGATCTTATCCAGGGACGGGCATATAGGTTTTTTTCCCTATTAAAAAAAAAAAAAAAAAAAAAAAAAAAATATGACACGAAAAAACGCTTTGGACTTCAAGTTTCGACACCCATGGACTTTCGAATTTTCCGGTATTTTGTTATTCAAGTTTATGGGATCATATGTTAAACTTTTTGTCGTCAATCCATGTTAAAATCAGTTTCTTCCTTCTTCCTTTATATTTCTTTCATTGAAGAATAGAAGAACCTTCGTTTTTTTTCAGTTCCCTTCTGTGTGTTTTTTATTTAATTTTATTAACCAGTAATAGATTTTTTGGATTTCCTTATATACTTAAAGTATTATAGGTAGGAATGTTATCAGTGTTTACTAGGAATCATTCTCACCTTTGTCTTTTTCGTGATAAGAGTAATGTCTCCCTTTGTCATCCGTTTTGAATTTTTTATTTTTTTTGATTTATTGTTATTCTAATTTCTCATAAATAGCACCGAAAAGCTTAAACCAAAAACCTTGGATATCTCATGGCCTGGTATTTTCCAAATGGCAGCATTCTTCGCGTGTGGAGTGGTGATGGTGGCGGTTTGTGTATTTTTTGTTGTTTTAGCTCTATCTCAATTTCCGATCATTTTTCATGCCCTATATCTTGTTTTCCTATTGGCTAATATATCGGATATTCTGTTGTTCTGTTCTCACTTATTACGGAAGTGTCTTGTTTTCGTGGTATCCAGTTATATTACTTTCTGTAGTATATTTCCTGTCAATAAAATCTGTTTTCGTTGTTCTGTAATGTATTTTGCTTAAACTGCTGGTACTTTTTATATCTATATTCTGGTTTATTTGCTCTGTTCTATTTTGGTAATTTTATAGCCATTTTCATGTTGCCAAAATATAGGGTATTCATCGATTTTATTTTGATTCTTTGTGTTCAAATCTTTTCTAAACAGATTTTGCATCATTCTTCGTTTTTGTTATCTTTCCGAACGTTTTTAACTTTGGTGTCCATTAAAAATATTATTTGGTAGCTAATCTAATTTCTCTTACTTTTCTTTTATCCCCTTGTTAATAGTATAGTTTGTCTCTATTGTGCCAAGAATTATATTTTCTTTTTTATTTGTTTTTCTAACAACCTTCTGTTAGTTTTCTTTCTTCATTCAATATCAATAAGCTTGCCTCTTTTCTTCAATCTTAACGCGACACCAGAAAATAAACTTAGCTAAACACGAAGTTCTTAATATTTGTTCAAAATCTTATGTCTTACACTATTCGTAATTTATCAAAGCTTTTAATTTTGACTTTGCTATATTTCATCAAAAATGCAGATTTTCCTCAACGCAATATGCAAACAATTACAAAACATAATTTATTTTCGCCACACCAGTTTTCTACCTTTTAAAATAAATCCTTTCTGTTTCATTTCTTTTGTCGACTGCTGCTGGCTTTGTACTATATTTGCGATTCTGCCTTGCAATTCTTGAAACTGTTCTTTTGAAACTAAACTTTAAGTGAACTAAGGTGAATTTTACCAATAATCTGATTTTGCTTCATCATTTGCACTTGTTTGATCAATGGATCACATATGCTATTCCTTTCTATGGTTGGCTTGGCTTGATCATCTGGCGATTTCAGTAAAGTGTATATGTATTGATTTCAGTCGTCTTATGTGCACACAGTATCAGCTATATCCAGAAATTACACATTGACATTCAAAAATAAAGCATGCATTATTTGAAGGTCGGAGAGCATAAAAATTGTGATTGAAACAACAAAGATAGGGAAATTAGCTAGAACTGACAGCAATGATTATAAAAATGTTACCTAAAATAATTCAGAAACAACTTAACACTTTATTTCTCCTTCTTTCCTTCACTATTTTTCAATAAGAATTCAAGAAAGAAAAAGCAAGCTTGTAAAATCTATCTGCTTGTAGAAGGAAATTATAACTCTAAATATATTTTAGCTGTTTAATCTAACAAACACATGCCAAAATGAAGTGTCCGATTAAATTGTTATATAAAATTCTGAAATAAGGAATATTATTCTATATATTCAAATAATGCATGTTTGTTATTATTGAGACAGTTTCGTCAAGAAAGCCTTCCAAAAATTAAAAAGGAAAGTTTGCTACGCAGATGCATCCTGCCATCCACGAATCCAGTTTCAAGTAGATATAATTCAACCACTTTTAGGAAAAAGCGTCTTACTCGACAGTACAAATGGTAAATTTAGATGTGAGCTTGTTAAACCTTCAGGTCCTTAGCATTTAATGTAAAGGTAAACTCCTTGCAGACAATACCGATTTAAACTACTGTAAATCTCTTTCCGTGAAAACAACTATTTTCTTAAATGATCTCATTATTATTCATTATGCCTTACGGTAGTTTTGTTGCACGATTTGAGCCTTCTGTCTTTGATGTACGCTGCCACATAAAGAGCGCTCAAATTTCTCCTAAGTATTTGTCCTAACTCACGAGAGTAAATATATCCTTTGATCAATAATCTGAAGACGAGCCGCCAAGCTTAGCGTTGTGATCAGACATTGGTTCTTATACAAATTATTCTCTCTGTAATGTGAGGAGAGCAACACCGAAAGACCACTTACAAATAATAATACTCTTTGAATTTTTATATAAGCACGTGCACCTCTAGGGGTGGACAGAAACACTTGCATTACATCTATATAAATATACATTAAACCTAAATTAATGTCATATCATAAAAGAAACGCTGAGAGCAAATTTCATGTTCTAAAATTACCTTTACTCTTTATATAGATTTTGATATACAATCTGGAATCGGGTATCGTAGTTGATTTGAAATTTTGTGTTTATCATTATGTCGGTTTTGAATTTAACGCTTTTCTTAACAGAACTTGTATGAAGTGAAAAAAAAAAGCAGTAGGGTTAATTCCATTTGTAAATATGTGAATGGTACCAGCAAATAAATTATACTAAGAATAGATATTCAATATTTATAACATAGAAATAGTGGTTTTCTTGAGTATTTTTCTATTTCTATGTCAATTTCAGTTACGAGGTGAACTTTTTAATTTACACACAATGAAATTTTAACTTTTCTCGTTGGGTCGGTTGAATTTATTTTCTGTCAGTGTTTGATTCAATGCAAAAATTAGATAGGTCAACGGACAGGTAACTCCACATTCAAAATAATCGGTTTGAAACAATTTTAAAATATATTTATATATATATATATATATATATATATATATATATATATATATATATATATATATACATACACACACACTTTAGGGTTTGTTTCTGTTTCAGCTATCGATTTTAGAGAAAGTCAACCCATGTCTACAAACTATGGTCAGCAAACTTTTATCGTATAATTTTTTAAATCCTGGAATACCATGGCAACATAAACATCTTTAAATAGGTGTACGGCTGAAATTTGCACTACGCAGGTGCCGAATATTTTTCTATTAACTGAAGTCTCGCTGAGAATTTTCATTTTGTTTTTTGATGGGAATTATTTAAGTTCGCCCTTTTCCCATTCAGTACCAAAGATGAAATGTCACATGTTTTAGCCACAAAACGAGAAGTATACAAATTATGAAATGTATGGATGCAGGCAAACCAATTTCTGTTCATGAGTACATTAAAAGCTGTTCTTCCTGTAAATTTAGAGATAGAAATTGTATAATCGCGTATACACTCCCAAAATATAAGTATTGTAAGTGAAAAAATCATATAAATTCTTTTGTTTATATTTATGGAGTATAAGCATTCAGTCGAGTGTAGAATGTTAGCATATTCAAATGATCTTTTTCGTGGGTTCCTATTTTTCCAGAAAAGTATTATCATTAAATCAAAATTAAGAAAGGAGTTTGAAAATTCCACCAAGGTAAATAACCATACAAAAGATTGTAGAAAAACAATTCTGCCCAAGTAAATATTTCTTATCTACTGATTTTCTTCCTGAAAAATATAGATATGCCAATACCTGATATGATTCCTAAATTATTACACATTTAGAAATTTTTCTATTACGTCATAAAAATAACAATTTAAACCCTTTAAAAGGTTTAAAATTTATTTCTCATAAGTAATGAGAATGACAATTTTAATAAAAAATTGTATAGTGTTGATGTTGGAATTTACAAAATATCAATTGTCTTAATCTCGCGCCAAGTTTTGCTTGACAAAGTAATTTTCATTTATGTTTGCATTTTTTTAGTGCTGTTTATTCTGTAATTGCTCATCATCTTTATGGTACTGAAATCGACAATAACAAATTGCTATTTTCCTTTTTCTTCTTTTATTTACTGTGCCTCTTCAGAAAGCAAGCGATCATGACTCTCAACATCTCCCTGTCCTTTGTAGCCATTAGCAAATTTTAACTATCATTTCTCCTTGTCCCACGCTCTGTCACATCTTCACATAAATTCGTTAGGTAAGAGTTACTCACAGATTCATTCTGCCTCCCTCGCCTTTAAAACATTACGAACCATGCTAATAGATTGGTAGTGAAAATTAGTACAGTGTAACCCGGATATAAGAGAGTTGTCGGGACCGGATAAGTCAGTTATATACGGGTTTCTCTTATATCAGGGTTTGGTCTATTATATATACATTAACACAGGCTCTAATTTGGGACCAGAGAAAATCTCTCTTATATCCGGGTTTCTCTTTTATCCGGGTTAAACTGTATTTCTCAGTTTTCTGTGAATTGATTTTGATAAAACTTTTCCCAGCTGGTTTGCCCAATATAGCAATACCATTGTTAGATTTTCATTATTCTGTATAAGGTCCTTTATTTTTTTATTTTATTTCAGATTCGACATTTTTAGGAGAACCACGCTAATACTGTTGCTGCTCTCTAAACAGTAGGAAGTGAAAAAGGTCTCAATTATAAAGAAAAGTCTGTTCTCATCAAGGAAAGTCCTGAAGGCACTCCTCTTTGTCATTTTGAAGAAGTTAGGTCGTCATGCAGACACGGTTAAACGAATCCCTCAAACGCTCCGATTGTGGGACTTCCAAGACTGTGACAACTATAGATTTAAGGAATATTATCCGAAAGTCACACGTGTGAAACCCGGACAAACAAGTGAAGCCATTTTCATAGCAGCCGCTGGACTTCCTCATGTACCGAAAACCACCAGAAATCTCATCCTCGGAACCTTGGATTCCGTGCGAGTTCACTGGAAAATGTCTCCTTTAATGTCTCGTCACGGGAACTTCAGGCTTGAATGGGCTCGAAAGTACATGATGCTGGACATTAGAAAGTTGTGTTGTGTTCACTGACGAGACCAGGGCGACTCTTGACGGACCTGACAGTTGGGGAAAATGGTTGGGTCAATTTCGGAGATGAGCGTCACCAATGTTTACGACGTCAACAACAGGGTGAAGGAGTCAAATTGTGGGTTGGTGTCATTGGAAACAGACTTTTTGGCCCAGTACTTGTTGATTACCTGAAGTCTTAATAGTGATCGCAGCTGTTTACTACAATCTCCTAAAGGAGGTCTTGGGTTCATGGCTAGATGACATACCGCTGTCACTTCTAAGGACACTAGAATTCATGCTTGACAACGATCTCTCCCACTCTTCCAGGGTCACCAAAGCATTCCTAGGCTTTTACGGCATAAAAGGTCAAGAGCTGCAGCAGCGGCGGCAGTCCAACTTGCGATAAAAATTTGACAGATTCCATGAATAATGAGGTTTTTGAAGTTATCCGTCGAAATGGCGCTTATGTGGTCAAATAATTCATTATGTCAATAACTTTTATAATATTAATATGGTTTTCTGTTAAATATATACTCAAGGTATGCTTAATATGTATATGTACACAGAATAATGAAAACCAAACAATGGCATTGTTATTTTGTGCAAACAAGCTGGGAAAGTTTTATTAAAATCTATTCAGAGAAAACCGATAAATCCTAAATTTCATTACCAAGCTATTAGCGTGGTTCGTGGTGTATGTTCGATTAGTGTTAAATTTTCCAGTCTCTTTTCATCATTATGAGCCACAGCTATTTCAACTCTTTCTGATTGTAAGTATAAATATTCTTGTTCCTACTTTCTTTAAAAGATTCCCGCTGCTCACATGTTTTCTAGCATCCTTCTGTAGAACTACATATCAGTTACTTCGAGTTCATTCTTCATCGCTGAGGAAATTGTCCAGCATTCACTGCCGTATAGGAAATTTGATATTGGCATACGGGGTGCGGTGGGTAAATTTTCGCCATTTTATATTTTGAATTTTGCGAATTGTTTGTTTTTAACTACTTTATCGACTTAACAGTATAGTAGGGTTAGTTGGGAACCGTCTGTGAGAAAGAGAAACATGAAGCAAATTACACCACCGCATGCTTTACTGCTTGTCATTCGCACCAGAAGCTCCAATCTGAGAATCTTAGAGTGGTTTGATGTCAATCTGAGGACAGTGCAGAGGTTTCGTAAAGAGTTGGATGAGTCTATTGGTGATTACGAAGGTGCGGCAGCTCGGAAAACTCACTCTGATCGTTCTGATAAAAGAATTCCCATATTTATTGATGAGGACATCAGACCCAACTCGAAGCCCTACATCGTGCCTTGAGGAGGTACTGCTGTTCTGGGTCAAGAGAGTGGCTACTAGAAGACCCTATGGCTGGCACACAAGCAGGAGAAACCATTTATGGCTGTCAGACAATTTCTGCGACTACATCACCCCTTACATCTGGCCACCTAATTCTCCGGATTACAACCGCCTTGATTATTATGTGTAGGGCGCATTTGAGCGAGAGACCAACAAAACTCCTTGTAACTCCTTGTAACTCCTTGATAAACCGAAGGCAAGAATTATGGCAGCATTTAAGAACGTAAATAAGAAGACCGTCCAGGAGATTCCGAAGTTGTCTGGTTGAAGCCAATGGCAATTTTATTGAATAAATGTACGCTTTTGTATTTCAAGACACCTTTGTGTAATTTTTCTAAAAATATGTGTTAAAATGAGATGTCAGTGTTATTTTCATTTTTGCGTAAATTTAGACAACAATTTATCCATGGCTCCCTGTAGCATATCACTTTTTTACGTTTCAAATAAGATTTTGCTATCTCTTAATACTTTTCTTGGTTTTTGGGAGATATGTTCACTCTTGCGATGCGCCTTCGGATTTCTGTGTCACATTTTACTCGTCTATTACTACACTACTCGTCTAGTTAAATTTCACTTTCTGTTTGATTTTGGTGTCTCTAAATCGTAACTCACACCTTTGGTTATCTTCTTACAGATAATAGTCTTTTTTAGCTTTCCTTTATTAGCTCGTGTAAGAAATCTTCAAGTTTTCTTTTTGAATCTGACATCAACAAAATATCATTTGCATGCTGTTAACATTACGTCCGCAAATAATAAACCCTGGATGGTGAACTAATTCTCTTAGGACCATTTTGCTATGTAGGTTATATAAATTTAGTGAAAAACGCATACTTGTCATATGCCTCTCTGTTTTTGCGTATTCATTGAATTCGCTTTCTATCTACATGGAAACTGTTTACAGTAAATCTTTCACATATAAATCAAGCTTTCTTAATAGTTCAAATAAGTCTTTGTATCGTACTTTATCAAATGCTTTTGCGTAATCAATGCAATAAATGTTACAAGGTCTTTTTGAATTTGCACTGGTCGCTTTGACAAAATTCAGATAATAAAAATAGCATGTTTTAATCAAGTATCGTTAACAAAACCACACTTTTATTGCCTTATTTCTGATTTGACCAGCTCTGTTCATTAGCATTTTGTTGATACATTTTTAGTTATGTAGATCATTATCTGATTGTCTAATGGAGTTAGGGTCTCTTTGCACTTTGCTTCTTTGTTATCGATATGAAAATTCCGAGGTTTCCCAGTATTTCGCTGCTGTCGTATTTATTATTTCGATAATCTCATCGATACTGAAATCGTCCAAGGCTAAGAGCATCTCTGTTATAATCCTATTTGATCCCGCTTCATCATTTCTATTCATTTTTCTATTCATTTTAGCCAGTACAGATATTACCCCATATTTTGATACTACGTATCTTTCCATGTCTTTAGCATTGTGATACCTTCCCCCCTCTGTTTACATGGATGAGTTATTCGATGTATTTGATTATTCATTTTTAAGTATCTTCCATTCTATAATGTTCTATTTTTAGTTTTTATGCATCCTGTCAAAGAGTATATATTCTGTCCTGTTATTTCTTTTATATTTTTATGCATGCCTGTTATGTCTATGTACCGCAATGTCTATATCTTACCCTTTCTTATTGAGTCATTCATCTTTAGCCTGCTTGCATTTCTTCTAATGTTTTTGTTTAGCTTCGTATATAGGGTGTCATTTCTTGACATTGTCTGCTGTCACTTTTCCTTAGTCCGAGAATAACATTTGTCATCCGTGTTTTATTTTGTTTTCTTGTTTCTCTTTCCTTGGGATGATTTTTTAAGCTTCCTTTCTAAGTGCTTCCTTTAAGGTAACTTTAATTTGAGTTCCATCTAATTTTAAGGTCTTATATTTGCTTTAAACGTGATTACCATAAATCTGATTTGTAAATTTGTAAATTTAATCGTCTTGAAGTTTAGGCGTTGCTTTCAATTTCATTTGTTTCTGTAATTTCAGTCTGAATGTGAATATTCTTAATTTTTTGAATTCTTTGGTAGATTGACTGATTCTTTGTGTTTCTTCTTGGAGTTTTCCAGGTCTACAGAAATTTGGGTTATTCTTTCAACCAGATGTTGTATATTACTTTGTTATTCACTGTGCACCACTGGACATATTTTGCTCGTCTTAATTGCTTAATCCAACACTACACCTGCCGGCTATTTCCTTGAATTATTCTTTTCCTACTTTACATTTAGGCATTTTGCAAGATGAGGTAAGTTATTGAAATGCACACTGTCTTTTGATATTATTTAATGTTCTGTAAATCCCTATCTATTGTTTTGTTACTTTGCTCCATATATTGACATACCTATATGAAGTGGCTCACCTTTCAGTTTCCGACAATTGCCACTTAACTCAGAGCAGATCTTGTCTTTGTCAAATATCAGTCATATTTTTCTTTCATTTGTATCTCTATCTGCCTATGAAGTCCTAATTATTTAACCATCTAGCCTCACATACTCTTTAAATATCGATGTTTATTTTTTTCGATTTACAGTTCCCATAATGATGCAAACTCCAAATTTTCCTGTCGTGGTAACGATTTTTCTGTTGAGAACAATCGCTATATGGCGGTGACATCTGTCGCAAGTCTCTACCAGGCGTGGAATCATCTCGAAGGGAGCTGACCCTCTTCAGGTGTTTTCCGTTACTTCTGAGTTGTTTAGTGCCATTATTAAGTAGATACATGAATTACTAGTTTGAGATCATATCATAAATGTGAGTGTATATATATATATATATATATATATATATATATATATATATATAAATAAATATTAGTTTGGTCTTCTGACCTGAACTGTGGAATTCATTTGAATCTGAATAACTCAGTGGATTTTATGAGTTTCATTCGATAGGACAGATTATGATCTTGTGCATTTACCGGTATAGTGAAAATACATTCACCTTAACAGTTCTTAGTATATCACTCTTTCCACCCAGCCATGCCTATTTTTGTATTCTTTCTGGCATAATTGTCTTGGCATCATCAATTTACTACATACAATGTTAGATCAGAAATGTATTACCCCCCCCATTTGTTACCTTCAAACTTGTGTTTCTTCGAAGGTTCCAACATTTAGAATTAATGAGTTGCCATTTTATTCACACATGTAATTTTTTAACTCCTGGCTTTACACATTGTTATACTTGTGAGTACATTTTTTTGTATTTCTTTAAGACGTGGGTTGCCAGGAATCCCTTCAATGAGTCTATTGGAATCTTTTCCAATCAATCCGAGGGCTCCAACTCCAACTGAAGTTGGTGATGTACTCATGTGCCATATTTTTGAAATCTCGATTTCAACGTCCTTGTACTTTGATAGTTTTTTTTAAAGATACATTACAGTCTGCAGTGACTGCCATGTCAAGTAGAAGGTACATTTTGTTCTTGTGGTCTCTGATCAAAATGACTAGACTTAGCTTTTATTGTTTTGTGAAGTCACGTAAAATCGTTGCAGATCCTATATTCGTAACCGGGTCTGAGTGGTGTTCATACCAATTTCTTGCAGTTTCCTTTCCGTAAAAGCTGCAGATTTTCCAATGCAGATATTGGCCCAATCTGTTATACCGGATTTTATATTCAGTGAGTGCCAATACCTTGCAACCTAATACAAGATGGTCAATTGTTTCTGGATATTTATCACATAATTTGCATTTTTCAGTATGTGACCATGATGGTAATTTCTACTTAGCAACCATTGGTCCTGTGCAACAAGAATAAAAACTTCGGTTTCAGCTTTTAAACCTGGACTACGTAGCCACTGATGGGCACGGGGTTTGTCTACATCAGCTTCTTTGGTAAGGGCAGAATATTAACCTTGAAAAGGTTTATCCTGCCATAGTTTCTGTATCTGGTCGATTGCTTTTGTTTTTTTTTTTTCAACTTCAGTAGGGGTATTATGCTTTATTTGCATTTCTTTACTCACTTGAAACTCCATTTAGAAATTAATGGCTTCTTTTATTACTGAATAAAGTTTCTTAGTTCTTTCATGTTCTTTGACACAGGTCATCATATAGTTTTCTGTAGTTTCCTGGTATCTTTGAAGGTAAATTTGTTGTAGTTTTGTAAGACAGTTCTAGTTGAACTAATTCTCTGCCTTCTTCGAATATGGGCACATACAGACTATCAACATCAGCCTTGGGATGATACATGCAAGTGAGATGCTTTCCCGTCTTGACGTCCATTCATTTAATGTCATCTATGGTCCAGTTCAGAATGTTGAAACTGTATTGCACTACGGAGACAGCCAATGTGTTTATGGCTGATATTCTGTTTTTTGAGTTCAGCTCGGTATTCAATACCAGACATGCCTGTAGTATTCTTTTCTTACTTTGTCGTTTATTTGAATATGCAGTATTCCATCACCTTCGCTAATTCCTGGATTCTTCTTGTTCCAGTTCTCTAATCTTTGTAACAAAGTCTTGATTTACTGAGTGTATTTCTGTATTCATTCCTTTCTTGAACGTAATTTGCAAATTTATCTAATCAGAAATTTATACCTATGTCGCCACTGAAATATCTTACAGTATTAAGGAGACCCTTCAACTCATTGTCGTCTTTGGCAAAGAGATCATCCATGTAGAGTAGGTGATTGAACAATTTCTTGTTTACTTTGTATCCATAGCTATTATTATTTAGTTCATGCATAAGGACAGACAAAACAAAAGGATGACAGGGAGTCTCCTTGAAAGTTTTCTCATCGGATATTTAGGCGATTGGAAATGGCAATGCACATTCCCATGCCGTGTTTAAGGAAATTTATTATCACAGAGGAGACTTTGTACATTTCCAACGTCTTAAGGATACATTAGTGTGGCGTACTATCAAATACTTTACGGTAGTCTATTCATGCTGTGCTGAGTATTTTACCTCTTTTCCTGCAGTTTTCCATGATCGTTTTCTGTATCAATAGTTGATTTTTGAAACCATATAAACCTCTTCTGCATCCCTCCTGTAACAGGGGAAGAATTTTTTCTTCTTCGAAAAAAGAGTAAGTAAATTTCGCCAGGACCGAAGTGAACAATTTATACGTGGTTGAGACATGTTATTGGCCTATAATTTTTCGGATCATCCGTTTCACCCGTTTTTTGGTAGGACATAGGTAATATCTTCAGTGATCCATTCTGGGACTTCATTTGGGATTACTAATAAGTATTGATAAAGTTTGTGCAAGGGTTTTATGGACTGATGATATATGATAAAGCCAAAAATTGGGTACTTTGTATTTACTGGGGATATCCATTTTGGGGATTTGGTTAGAGCTTGCCTAACATTATTCTTGGTTATATTTCCCATTCTTGTAGAGGTTTATCTTTCATCCTATTTTCTTCTCGCTTGATCCACTCTGCATTGGGGTTATATTCTTTTGGGCAGCTCCAAATATTCTCTCAAAATTTCTGCACTTTTTCAATAGATTGGGGCTTTTTGATATGTATAACTACGTTTTCAATTTCGATGTAAAATAAGATCCGTTTGGAATATATTGTTTAGGCGATAGAACGTATTTTTTTCGTATCGCCTTTTTCTCTGTGCCTTTAACTGCAGACTGTTTTAGTATTTCCTTGATTGGTGGAATGTCATTTAACAATATAATTTTATAACTTCACTTGATCTTCTTGCATTTACATGTTGAGACATTTTTTTTCTTGAGATCACATCTACTACCGATAACTCACATTTCCTTTGTTTCTCGCTTCATTTTTACCTTCCAAGCTTGTTATCAAGACAATGAAAAGATCAAACAACAAACAAAAGTTTGTTGTTTGATCTTTTCATTGTCTTGATAACAAGCTTCCCAGTATCTGCTAAAGATGTTGCTTATATGACATTATTTACTTCTGCGATGTTTCCCAGTGGTTTGCCCGTTAACAGTGTTTGCAGTGCAGTGTTGTAAATTTGCGCAATATGTTTATTGGACTTTGTCATATGGATTTTTGTAAGGTGGTCTCTGTTTGACATTTGTGTGCGAATTACTCTGCTGACTACTTGAATGATATGGTTTTTCGCTTCGGTGATTCCGCCTCTGTTGTTTTCAAGGAATTCTACCCTAATGTCGTTTGAGTTATCTTCAGTGACATAATCTGTAAAACAGCAGTTTATATCGTAAGTAGATTCTTCAGTTTTATTTCCTGAGAGATTATTATTTCGCATTTCATTTATTTTAGTTTTTTCCTCATTCTTCTGTCATTTATTTCCAGTCTCACCTCATTATTGTTGGAGTGATGGGTTATTGTATTCTGTCTTATATTTAGTTTTATTTCATCTATTTCCTCATTTGTGAGTATTTTATTTTGCACGATGTGCCTGCGGGACACTGGCAAGCTTGTTTGGGTTTAGGTAGGATCTTCTACCAGATTACCAGAGTTCTTCACATTTCGTATGTCTGATATGTGATATTCATCTATGGATTTTTGAGTGTGGTGAAAAAGGATGTCATCACCTGTTGATACCCTTCGTAAGTCCATTTTATTCGTTTTCTTTTTATTAATTGATTTGGTATCGTGTCACTTGCTTCAAGGTTGGAAATATTCCGGGTTTACTGACCAGGTGTCTCATCGTTGTTGGGAGAATTTGTTCCAGTGATAGATATTTCGGCTCCAGACGGGTTCTTCTCTGAGGAACACAGTCGTTGTTGACACGGGTGACGGCCGATCCGGTATGAGTATGTGTTTGTAAGCATTGAAATACGTAATTTTTTGCGTTTTATCCTTGACTGCCAAGGGGTAATTTTGTTCGATACCACCTCTAGTGCGACTGTCGACCAAGACTAAAGTCTTTGTTTTACCGATGAAATAGTGTTTCTATTCAGATGTCCAGTGTTCAAAAGTTCATAATCTTGGACAGCATTCACGGAGGTAAGATAGGGATATGGAAATGGTATTGACCACACTAAGTTTTAACTTAGTTTAAGTCGCAATGGCCACTGCCAGATGAAAGGTCACTGGGGGTTATCATAAGAAAAAAATGAAAAAATAAGTAATCAGTCAAAACGATCCTTAACCATGCACACACATACATATATATAATATAATATAATATAATATATATATATATATATATATATATATATATATATATATATAAACACATCGACAAATATACCCTATACTTACTTAATAAACTCAATTTAGTTACAGAAACTCCCGCTGGAAGTGTGGGAAAAAAAATAAGGATAAAAAATTAAGTTGAAATACAATTAAAATAACAATAAAACAAAAGGCTTTCATATTGAAAAGCGAACAGTGACATCAACCAAAAACTAAAATGTCCGACTTGTCGACGCCAATAAGAGAGATAATAACTATATGCCGTAGATCTACCCGCCACGCTCCGAGCTAGAAGTTAACAGAAGAATCACTAAAGAATTCATTAAACAAAAGAAAAACGGAATAATACAATAGATTTTACATTTGGGATCATTTCTCACCGTCATCATAATACGGGACCCTAAAAAGTAAGATTCTCAATCAAAAAAGTAAGTCAAAATGAGACCATGTGTTTGCACATTAAAATGACAAAATATAATCAGTCAATATGATCCTTACCCCTGAGCATACATGTACGTATGTACGCACGTATATATATATATATATATATATATATATATATATATATACAAGTATATATATATATACAAGTATATGATTGGTGTATATGGAATGAATTCCAATAACCAACAATTACTATTCTTAAAAGAGTGCTCAATACAATTGTAGTGATTTTATAACATATTTATGTTATAAATTTTTTTTCTTTAAAAATAAATAATTATATATATATATATATATATATATATGGTAAAAGTAAATTTCGGAATTTCTCTGAAAAACATTCCACAAACGGAATTATTTTGTTAAACTTTTACAAAAAAACAGAGGAATTAATTAGAAGAATGAGATGGAAAGCATACTTCTACTTTCGTGGGAATAACTCAACCTATAAAGAACGCGAAGTTTACGGCTTTAAAAGTAAAAAAGTTGCACCATACAACAAACAGCTATACGAATTTGAAAAAGACCTACTCAACATTATCAACAACATCTCCTTTCATAAAAAGAAAAGCCAGTTCCAAAAACATCTCGACCAAATAGTTAAAAGCATCAATGATTGTGATAAAATACTAGTTAAGTCTGACAAAACTGGAAACTTCTACAAATTGGCAGCAGATGACTACAACAACTTAATTAAAAAAAACTTAACCAGGACTTATAAAAAAAGCTTGCAACAACAACATAAATATGGTTAATAGCATTAACAGAGCGAGTAATAAAATAACTGATAAATTAAAAATTAGCGATAGAGTAGGCAAACTTGTTGAAAAGAAATGTTACATCACTCTTAAAGCCGACAAACAAAATTTTATGGAAAACCCTACTACTAGAATAATTAACCCTAGCCGACCCGACATAGCAAAGATCAGCAATTGGTTTACCAATATTGATAATAAACCGAATTGCACCCTATTACAGTTCGATATCGTAGATTACTACCCGTCAGGATCCACTTACGACTGCCCTGGAGTTTGCTGCTGTGTATTCTAACCTGACAAAGGAAGAAATAGATATAATTCTCAGTGTAAAAAAATCTGTCCTCATTCATAATGGGGACCAATGGATAAAAAACAATAATGACCTTTTTGACATCACCATGGGATCTTTAGACTCTGCAGAGTCTTCTGACCTTGTTGGTCTTTTAATACTGTACAACTTGACCGCGTACCATGAAATAGATATTAAGGACATCAGACTGTATAGAGATGACGGGCTCATGGTAGTGAGGAGTTCTGCTAATTTTAAAATAGAGAAAATTAGAAAAATTATATTTAGTGAATTTAAAAATCTAAACTTAAAGATAACGGTATGTACTAAATTGAAAAGGGTAAACTTCCTCGACGTAACTCTAGATTTAACAAACAACACATACCAACCTTATAAAAAACCAAATACTAACCTCTTATATATAAACCCGAAGTCAAACCACCCTCCATCCATAATTAAACATATACCCTCATCAATAGAATATAGAATCCGCTAACAAAGAAATATTCCAACAACACAGTAGCTTTTATAACGCTGCCCTAAAAAATAGTGGATACAAGAATGCAAACATTAATTATAGAAACAATTGTACTAACCAGAAGAAAAAAAACAGGAAAAGAAAAATCATTTGGTATACACCTCCGTTCAACCAAATGGTTAGTATAAAACTAGGACAGAAATTCCTAGCTTTAATTGAAAAACACTTCCCTACCAATAGTAAACTTAGTAATATATTTAATAAGAACACCCTAAAATTGAGTTTCAGCTCCACTGAAAATCTAGAAAGTATAATAAAAAAACACAATAATAAAATCCTGAACAAACCCCATGCCTGAATAGTATTAATAAAAACCCTACACTTAAATTAGACAAAAACAGTTAAAAATTATGTGATTGTAGAAACCCAGAAGACTGCCCATTGGAAAATAAATGCTGCGTCAAATCTGTGGTATACCAATATACTATCTCATCCATTGAGAGTCCTAATACTAATATGATATACATTGGGTCTACGAAGAATGAATTTAAAGCCAGATGGAGGCAGCATAAGTGCTCTTTCAACAATATAAATAAAAGAAATCAGACAACTCTATCTAAATATTTTTGGCATTTGAAGGAAATGAATAAAACACCAAAAGTAAAATGGAAAATTATAAACAAAACTAGAACTTGTAAAACTACACATTATTAAGTTTTTAAATAATAAAAACCTATTAAACAATAGACATGAGTTAACGGTTTTTTGCCGACATCATCAAATTTTTGCATTGAATAATTAGCATAAAAACAAACAAACAATAAAATAATTTTTAAAATCCATAGTCCTAATAAATAGTTTAAAAACCCTACAAAAAAAGATAAGCCTTTATGAAGTCGTCAAAAAACAAATGTTACGGCAGTTTTTTATATACACAAAACCCTTTCAGAAAAAAATAAAATAAAAAAATAAATAAATCTCCATAGACACGTAAACCAGACTAGACGAAATCATCTTCCGTCTTAAATTTAGACACCCCCACCTTACCCTGACTTGACATCTATGAATGTAACTCTATACTGATACAAATTATTAACACCCTACACCCCTTTCTATTTAAATCGCTCTAGACGTTACCATGGAAATTTTGATTTCAATAATGAATATGCTATTAAAACACGTAAATTTCAGAAATAAGTTATTCAAAAAAAAAAAAATAAATAAATAAAAATTTCGCTTGAAGATGGAACAGAGCTTACTTTAATTCAATTTTATTCAAATAATTATATTGAAGTTTTCGGCTCTTGTTTTGAAACATGAGAACTCCTATGTAGCGTGTTGGGATCATATTTTTAAATAAATAATTATATTTATGTTCTACTTTTGTATCGAGCAGTATTTTTTAAAAATAATAACAAAAATACTAAAGAACTTTGGATTATTTACCTAACCAGTTCTTTCCTATTTTCTATATATTTTCACACACACACACACACACACACATATATATACACACATATATATATATATATATATATATATATATATATATATATATATATATATATATCGTGTATTTAAGCAGCAATCTTTCATTATGTTTCATTAACGACAACAGAAAGAACCACTATTAAGAATAGGAGTTTATTTTTTTACTAAAAATAAACTCCCATTCTGAGACGTTTCCTAGAATAGAGTAACAGCACTTTATCACATCATTGTATAAAAACACTAACAGAATCCATTGCCACCTTAATTTTAAGATTGTATGCCCACTCAGATACAAAATAGCAGTGATAAAAAAAACTTTCTAAAGAGAGCACACGAGAATTCATCCTCTGCTCTACTTTTCCTTAAAGAACTCAACAATACAAAACAAACACTAGTTAACAATGGTTTCCATAACCACCTCATCGATCACTATATTAGGTATTTCTTATTTCAAATAATAACGATATTGAAAACACAGCCAAATATGGCATAAATATTTTCTGCAAAATCCCAAATGCACGTCAACTATGAACAAGATGAACTTTCACTTAGAAATATCAGAAAGAAATACACTATCCCAGTTGACTGGAACAAAAAAAAAAAAAGAAAAGAAAAGTGAATTATCTACTACAAAAAATTTAAAACAGCTAACCTTATCCTCAAAAATAACAACATATCTTCAAAATGAAACATTATTTACGAGTTTAAATGCCCTTTAAGCAACTGTGTTCATGATAAAATCGAACTCATAAATAATTGCATCCATCACACTACTACATGCCTATCCAGACGACTTACGTTACACCTATCTGACCACAGCTCCATCAGAAACCATTTAAAAAGACACACAAACTTACCAGGCTCCATGCGAAACATATTAGTAGAAAAGAATAATAGTCTCATCCACATGTAAAAAAAAGAATAAAAATAATGAAAACCTTAATAAAAAAGAAAAAGCCAACACCGTAGTTAATATTATATTAACTACGAACACGGGCACAATGTCTTGACTGTGTTCGGAAAATAAAACATCCCTTCAACCCTCCTGTACACATACACACAACCTATACATTCAGTTAAAAAGTAAAAATAAAATCATCCTTGATAATGACTAAAAGTATCGCCGAAACCGCCCGGGATATCAGAAAGTTTGGGCAGTTTCTAGTCTGTGTCCAAAGAAAAAACTTGTTCGAACACAAGAAAAATTAAGTAAAAAAGCTTAATGTCATTACCTTGTCTGTCGCCTTTAAAGTAACACACACACACACACACACACACACACACACATATATATATATATATATATATATATATATATATATATATATATATATATATATAATAAATGTCAATGTCCGTGTGTAGCCCAACATATCACATTTTGGAATCAGGCTGGCACCGTGAGCAAATTAAAAACATTCCGTGTCGAACCTGGACCTGCAATCCTGAAATTTTGGATTCTCACGTTTTCATTTATGCGATTGTTTTCAGATTTCACCATCTTAGCTTCTAATGATAAAAAATAATTAAAGAGATTCAACTCTCTAACTTTTAATAGCTCATGTTCAAATGAAAAAAAAATTACTGTTCAATGCAATGTTTTAAAATGTACACATTTATTTCCATTTTGCATTTTTACCATCTTTGGTTAACTCCCGTATATTGGAACACAAAAGAGCATCATAACTAGATAAAATAATTATAACAAAGCACATTCACGCATATTTACAAAATAGCCATCACAACGATCATAGTAAGAATAAGTTTGTCTTCGCAATTCATCTTTGAGGTCGATCTCGTAAGAGATTGAATGTATTTGGGTTAACAAAAACTACGGCGCCTTCTTGAAAATTTTAACTTAACATCAAGAAGGTAATTAGAGAGCAAGAAAGGATTATTATAAAAATAATAGGCTTAATATGTCTATATTATTCTATGAAACATGATTGAATGAAGACTGCTGCCTATATACAGTGCTGTTTGATGAAAGTGACTCCTTTGAATTTGGCCTAACTTTCGTTTCATCGATGAAGAGAATATTCTACCATTCTTCTACGGTGAAATTTTTGTAATGCTGAGTCCAGTTAAGTGTCTTGGCTTTGTTGGCTTTGCTTATTAGCGGCTAAAACCTTCGAGTACAAGATTTGTAGCCTTGTTCTAACAGCCACCGATGGACTGTTGAAGAGGCAAGACTAACACCTTGCTCTTCGCTTAGATTGGCTGCAATTTCTTGGCTAGTTATAGTCATATTCTTCACAACTTCCCTCTTGATTACCCTGCCAGTTCTGTCACCAATCTCTTTCTTTCGTCCTCTTGATTCATTCCTTGGAGCAGGAGTGGCATCATTATGTGCCCTAAGCACTTGAGAGACAGTTGATTGTGAGGTTATAGCAATTTCTGCAATTTCTCTCGTAGACTTGCCAGCTTTTAAGAGGGCAATAATAGATGCCTTAAGTGGTTCTGGTGCGTGTTTGTACCCTTTCATCTGGTTAGTGACTTGAGTGGCTATTTCAAGCTGTTTTTATACTGTATGAGGCTTTCTGGATTCTCTAGATTTAATTTAAGCTGTTCTAGAATTCTCTAGAATATTGCTCTGAGTGTATTGTAAAATAGTTTTCAATATTTTATCAAAAGCTCTTTAAATTTACCAGTTCATTCATTAGAATGCGACATCTTAGTCATTGTTTTGCACATATTTTTTCCTGAATCTCATTTATATCCAAATTTATAATTATCAATAGAATACTTTAGCGTGAATAAACTTTTTTCTTAGGTGGTCGGGAAGGGGTCTTTATATTAGTATGTTTTACAATTATTTTAACCCCAAAAACAATAGACAAAAATATTTTTAGTAAAAAAAAATCAGGTGAGTCACTTTTATCGAACAGCATTGTATATAATATCATACACTGGATGCTGGTTTTAAAATCATCATCATCATCATCATCATCATCATCATCATCATCATCATCATCATCATCATCATCATCATCTTTCGACCACTCTGTGATTAGCCGGAACTCCATTAACAATCGCTTTCTACACTACTCGGTCTTGCATTGCCGTCCCCAGATCCCTAATGTCCTGTCTTGAGTCATGGTGCCTGGGAAAGTCAACTTTCCTTACACCTCTTGAAGGATGCCATAGAAGTAAGCATGAGACAACCTCCCTATCCGCTTGGTGGCAGTGGCCGGCAAACTGCAATCGCTTTTGTTTAAGCTTAAGTGAGGCTGAAGTAAATTGTGTTAAGCGTTGCATGGGATCTCCAACTGATGTTCTTGATTTTTCTAAGCAGATTTGTATGTTTCATCCAGTCGTCTTTCCATACGAACAGATAATGTACAAGTTTCAGATCCATACAGTAGGACTGGTTCAGTGTTCGAAATGTTCGTACTTTTAAAGAGGTTTTTAGGTTCGAGTGCCAAATCTTGTGAAGTTTGTTACACCCATGCAAAAGCTTTGCGGATGTTGAAGACTTTTTTGGAATCTATTTTGTGATATCCAAGATATTTGAAGTCCTCAACTCATTTGATGGATGTATTATTGAGTGACTTTAACTCGGATGGTTTAGGGAAGGTTGTGCGATATTCTGTCTTACTCACATTGCAATACCTGGTTCGTTGCTTGCTCGAGTGATTGCAACATGTATTCTGCATCTTTGATACATTGAGAAATTAATGCAAAATCATCAGCAAATTCAAGGTCAGTCAGGTGTTGTGGAGGTACCGACTACTCTGGAGATATTTCAAAACGAGTCCTTGTTTCTCCATGTTGTCGGGAGAAATACGCAGAACAACTATAAACAAAAATGGAGCAAGTGTGTCGCCTTATAGAACTCCTGTTCTAACTTCAAACGAATCAGTCTCGCTATCAGGCGATGCAATGGTGGCAGTGGTGTTTCTCTACAGAGCTCTAATTGCCTCAACAATTCTGGAGGATATACTACAGGGTTGGAGGAATTTGAAAATGAGATCTCTGTTGATTGAATCAAAAGATTTGCGAGAGTCAGCCAAACAGATTGTGACTTCTTTGAATTTTTTCATCCCTTTTAGTATGCGGCGAATGAAGAGGATTTGAGCAGTTGTCGACCCGCCTCTTCGAAATCCATTCTGGTTCTTACGTAAGAGTGGATCGATGGGAGGGACAATCCTATTTAGCAGAAGCTTATTGTAAACTTTTGCTGCAATTTGCATGAGAGTTATACAACTATAGTTTTCCGTACTGGATTGATCATCATTTTTGGAATAAGAACTATTCCACCCTTCACTCAAATTAAAGGTGGTCAATGTTGTATGTATGTTTGGTTGCAAAACTCAAGGAAGAGGAGGTCATAAAACATTGGATCCTTCCACAATAATGTTGGTATATTGTGAAGATCTGGAGATTTGTTGTTGCCAAAATCTTTGAGTGTTGTTTTGAGTTCATCGAGCGTGAATTTGTTGGTATTTATGTTCAGTGTATTGGATATATGATGTATTGGGAGTGGAAGACCACTGACTTGCGGTCGTTCTCACAGGGGTTTCTTAAAGTTGTTAAACCAGTTAGCTTTACGCTTTTCAGCTGAGTCACTTTTGAGATGAACGGAAGCCTTTGATTTTCTTCTTGAAATTATGTTTATTGTTTTCCAGGCTGCAGAATGCTGCTTCTCCATAGGCAGTCTTACAAACTTGTCGATCTCTCCTTGGATGTACTACGCGTCTACATTGGCATGAGCTTCGTCTAGTATCCTTTGTACTTTAGTGTTGTCTTTAATACTAATTAACTTTTGTTCATAACTTGGTTTCACTCTTTCTTGATCTTTTTTTGCCTTTCTCACACGGACATCTGAACTGAAGTGGGTGTATGCTGTAACTTTTCTCTCTTTGGCAGTTTTGAGAGTGCAATTTCCTCTGTAGATGATAGAAGGTTGTTGTATCGTGTTTCAATGTCATGAGATTGATCAGAGAGCATTTTATAACGATTCTTAAAATCGACAACAAAGGAGTGTCTCAAAGTTCTGTTTGATGATACCTTGGCCCAATCGACTTATTTCATAGGCTCTGGTACGGGCGGTTTGGATAGCCTTAGGCTAAGAGCGACATGTATGGAAACAACTATCATCAGAACAATCAGAAGAGAAGAAAGAGAATGCCTGGTCATTATGAATGTTGTTCTTCCATTTGTTTCGTACGGGGATGTAATCAATTTGGGATCGAGGTCCGGATAGATGTTCGAATGTCCACAGACGATTTGAATGCTTAGTGAACCTCGTGTTTGTAATTTAGAGTAGAGACTCTTGAGCGAAGTCTTTCAGTTTTTCTCCGTTTCGATTAGTTTCCTTATAATATATGAATGGAGCATCCTCTTTCCCTATTTGATCACTGAAATTGCCTGATATAACGAGCAAGTTGTAAGTGAGGACACTTTCTGTTATTCTCTTCAGATCGGAGTAAATGTCTTGTACTAGTGTTTCGTCAATTGTGTTAGTTGGGCAGTAACAAGCAATGAATATGGTTACTGTTAAATTCAGTAACAATTATGCGATTAGATATTTTCCTGAGGCTTTAGGAGAGAGAAGTATACCAACTCCCTCTACTGGGAGTTTTGGTAACTTAGTCTGTAATAAATTGGTATTGATCAAAGTTGTTATAATTCCGGTCAGTGTCAAGGTGATGGTACCTGTGCTCCTGGATGCTCAAGATATCAATTTTATTCTGCTTTGTGCAAAATAGAAGCTCTTGTTTTCTGATGGACTTTGACAAAATTCGTGAATGTATATAATAGTACTTTTGCATTTCATGAACTTTGATGTAGAGTTTTTCTTGTTCCTGCATCTCCCCCTTCCGCAATTACATCGCTTCTTCAAAGAGTTGCGAAATGACTGGTTATCCGTTTCATGAGAAACAATGTTTGAATTGCGAATTGAGTAAGCAGAAACTGGAATCCTAGTCCAGTTAGCGGACGTCATGATAGTTCTTTCAGTAGCTGATACAAACTGTTGGATGCTAATCCTACATCCAGGTGTTTTTGTCAAGACACCATCTTCAGAATGACTGCCACTCAAGGCATGAAGTGAATTATCCTGCGCCAGACACCAACATGGAATCTGAATTTCCACGGACTGTCTTAGAGACTCCAGCTCCGGATTTCGGGGTTTACTCTCGAAAATTTTCCCATGATTGGACCTAACCGCGATGCAGCGGCCGTTTCAAATCAGTTTTCCTTATCTTAGATGAAATACCGTCCTGGGCTGTTGTATATAATCTACTTGAAATGTATAGATACACGCATAAACACATATATATGTTTAACACTGTATATCGAATTAAACAATTCGCTATCAAATCTACCACATGTTTTATTATTATACTTTTAAAATATTGGTAATAAAATATTGCTCAATGTAAAATAATAGAGATATAAATTATATATCTATATAATAAATGCGAATGTCCGTGTGTCACCGTATCACACGTTTTCAGCTTAAAGGGACATAACTCTCTTACTTTCGATAGCTCATTTCAAAGGAAAAATTACTGTTCTCAAATTACAGTGTCTCAAAATAAAATTGTCCGTGTTTTCAACTTTACTCCTAGAGACCGTAGCCCAATATATCATACCATTTTGGAATCAAGCTTTTTCACTTTGCATTCATAGATATTACTGTATATTTCATGCGAAAAGGGGATTAAGGGCAGACAAAACTGAAGGGGAGAAAGGGAGTCTCACTGAAAGATTCCTCGTCGGATATTCAAACAATTGGAAGTCGTAGTGCCTTTGGTGCGATTTAGGTATAATGTGGTTTTCCACAGATCCGTGCTATATTTCAGGAAATTTACTATCACCAAGGAGACTATGTACAAGAGTGTGGCACACTATTGAGGGCTTTACGGTAATCTATCCAAGCAATGTTGAGATTTCTACCTTTTTTCTGCAATTTTCCACGTTTATTTTATTTATCAATAGTTGATCTTTGCAAACATATGAACCTCTTCGGCATCCCTTCAGTTCCAGAATGTTGCTTTCATTGAGAAAGGAGTAAGTAAATTTCGTCAGGACAGACGAGATTAAGTTATATGTGGGGGCAAACATTACTGACTTTAAGTTATTGGATCATCAGTTTCACCCGTTTTTGGTAGGAGATATTTAATACTTTCAGTAATAAATTCTGAAATTTCATTGGGGTTATTAATTATCATTTATAAAGTTTGCGCAAGAGTTTTATGGATTGATGATAGATGATAAAGCTAAAAGTTAGGTCGCTTGTCATTTCTTGGGAATCCCATTTTTGGTATTGTGTTAGCATTTGCTTAACATTATTCTTGGTTATATCTTTGTATTCTTGTGCTGGTTAATCCTCCACCTTCTTCTTCTTATTATTATTATTAGAGGAAGTAGGTGTTTTAACTGATAACCTCTAAAATTAATAACTGACGGAAGAAGACAGAGTTGAAATGTAAGTTAAAATTTCACTCAAGTTGTTTTAAAAAATAGAGTCGACTGGATATTTCTTACTCTTCCTCTTAATTTTTCCGCCTCATTAGATTCTTCAAGACTGTTCCTCGTGTTGTATTAGCGTCTAACGTGATTGGTGCTTTTATGCCCTACAATATCCATAGCTATCTTGTTAAGTCGAGATAAATATCTATTTTATCTTTTTCTTTTCGAGTTACTATGCAGTCTGCTATAACAAAGAAATTCACTATCTTATATATTTTCTTCTTGCTGTTTATTCAGTCTTCTGAAGTGGGTGATCCGTTTGAATATCAAAGTCGCAGGCGACTTTATTTGTTCCGTTCACAAATAGTTGTTGTTTTTCTTGCTGCTGTTCTTCTTCTTCAAAATATTTTCAACTGATTTTATTTCTAAGACGTCAATCTATATCATTTTTTATAAATTATATCGATTGAATTAATAATGAGACAATTCTCATTTGTCTACCTTTAAAGATGAAATTGGTTTCGAAATCTTTTCTGATTTCGAATATCACTTAGCTTGCAATGAAGAGTGAAATTAAATGTTTTCGGTTGCCATTTTATTCTGTTACAGAGACAATTTTTCTAGAAACCTTCAGCGCTTAGATAATTAACGAAAAGACATTGTATTATTAGAGCCTTCTTATTTCCCTAAGCGGTTTTTGATGTCAGACATTTGCCTACATACACGACAAACCAATTGTACACCAACATTGATATGCATCCAAGCGTGAATCGAAGAAGTTTGAAGTAGCTTTTTAAAGCTAAAAGTACTTGAAATTTGTAAAATGCGTCATAATAATTAAAAAGTGAAACGCGTTTTTAAAATCCCCTTTCAATTGTAATATATTTTGCATTATTCTTTATGTTTTATAAGGCTATTTCGTCATTCCCATTTATAATTTTCAGCTCTTTTTCGAAGACTCCTTCACCTTACTATAGACTTTGTATTAATTTCAATATTTTCATTTCTTTCTACATCAACGTTTTGATTTGACATCGGCCCCTCCTTCTGCCTTTTAGTAATCTTTATTATTGTTATTATTGGTATTAGACATTAATTCATTTCTATTATAAAGTCATTTTTCGCTTCTGAATCAGAGCTAGTATTTTGACGAAAACTTGCTTAACGTCTTAGTTATGGGAAAAGAGAGAAAAAAATTTCGGTGGCTCCTAATCAAGCTATGTATTCCACCTGCAACAATTCACTTGATTGGAGCATTGCACACGCGGTAAAAGTACGTCTTCGAAAATGGTGAATAAAAAAGAGAAAATATGAATTTCACATACTAATACTAATATACCTTAACAAAACTTTGACTCCTCTAAAGCCTGTAATCAACAGCATATTTATACACATTTACCACTGTATCCATAAACTCAGGTATAAGTTTCTTCATATATGCGTATATATACATAAATATAAATGAATGGGCATCCTTTGTGAGATTTTAATAAAACAACTGATGTTGGTAAACTTTTGCAAACATTGATAAACGAAAAACTTTGAGCGACGTCACACATGACAGCATATTTTTCAACAGAAACTTTAGTGACTATACAAATACATTAAATATTATTTAGGGTTAGGATAGTTTGTGTCTCCCATTAAAATAGTAAACGAACATATACGAATACAAGTGAGGAGAGTCAGTAATGGTTTTCGCTAGTATAGCAGTCAGTAAAATTATAGATCCCTTCCAAATTGATGATGATGATATCAACGTTGATACATAGAATTTGATGTGTTATAGGTAGCAACCAAGAAGCTTCAAATAATGCAACTTCATAATTTGCCATGTTAACTGTCATAACAGGTCAAATATGTCTCAAAGATAAATAAAGGAATGGTCTTTATACACTGAATATATTATCTCCCTACAAAAAAAAAAAAAAAAAGAAAAGAAAAAAAAATAAATCAACAAAAGATACATTCCGTCATTAAAAGAGATATATACGAGAATGCAAAACAAAGACCTCTGGTTGGCAAAAAACAGATTTAGCAAAATCAATGAGTAAAAGACTTCTGTACCTTATCGAATCTCAAGAGATACATATTAACTTGTAAAATCATAAAATGATTAATTCCTGTTCATAGAATCCTGTGTTAATCAAATAATTTTCTATGACTGATATCTCTTGAATTTGTATAGAGGTAAATTTGAATTAGAAAAAGAGATAAATTCTTCTTTGGTATTAACTGATATATTTTATCATATTAATATTTCCCATCATTATCAATAAAAATATCATTACGTAGCAAATTGTTGATCCCTCAGGTGTGAAAAATTTCGATCT
Organism: Acanthosepion lycidas; assembly: GCA_963932145.1. NCBI lineage: Eukaryota > Metazoa > Mollusca > Cephalopoda > Sepiida > Sepiidae > Acanthosepion > Acanthosepion lycidas. Next base: position 68,067,982 of record OZ010577.1, read on the forward strand.
AGAGAACCATTTAGCATAAGTTTTAACCTCTTCACAGTTAAAATGTTTTCCTGTAAAAAATTTACAATAATTTGAAAAGATAATAAGGTCACCAGATGATGCAAATCTTTCATTTTTATTATCATAATCTTTTCCTGAGAGATTAGAATATGTGGTTTTGCATTGTCGTGTAAGATCATTACGATTAACCAATGATGGACGTTATTTTACGGCAAATTTTTGTGTAATCCTTGCATCAGTGTAGTTGATGCTAACATCCAGGAGAATAACTCATTTCGCCTTTTGGAGCTAACGTATTCCGCTGGCCTAAAAAATTATATTGATAATGATAGACTTTTTTCTAGAAACCTTCAGATGATGATGATATCAACGTTGATACATAGATAAAAAATACATTCCTTCAACGTTGATACATAGATAAAAAATACATTCCGTCATTACCTATCTATTTTTCTATCTACCTACCATTTTTATCTATGTATCGTTAAATATATATATTTAATTTCATGTCATATAATTTTATATCTTCCTTAAATAAATTTCCCAAACATCAATCTGTCATTAAATGCGCCAACGCTTCATATTTCACACACCACCGAGTTACAAAATGCATTTCTGCGATATTTTAATATAAAAGTAATATTTTCTTCAAATCAGATTAGTTAAACTTTCATTCTTCTCAAATAACCTTTCAGGTAAGTACATTTTATTTTTGAAAGAGTTTTTAAAATTATGTTGTGTTGGCAGCTTTGTCAATATAGACGATTTTATTAATAACCATAAAAATCATTACAATCAATTCAACTTCGTGTTGAAATACAGCATTTTGATTGTTGTAAATATTAAATTTAAATTAGGTTGGATTTAAAACTAAAATAAAACGTTTAAGAAAATGTTTTCATTTTTGCAAAACCCTTTAATATCCAAAACCCAAAGGAAAAAATAACTCCTTAATGTCGCAATGTTCAGTTCCATCTGCTCATGTTTGCTTTTCTTCGCTGGTACAAACACGGGAAATGGAGCAGATGATTGCATCACGCCTGATGCAGTCAGCCATCTTCGAATGGCAGGCAGTAACTTCCGCCGAATAATCAGGTGTAGCATTGCTTTATTTTGTGTGAGCAAAGCTGAGAATGACACATTGACGCCTGCTTTTTCTTTTTATCACTTACAAGCCAATGGCATCAATATTTCTGAATATTTTCCAAATTTAAATCATTCTATATCATTCGAATTGTCTATTGAAAACAAGTCATCATGAACTTTAATAATGTCCCCCCACCCTTCAAAAATTTTGAAAGTGTCGACATGATGACGTTTTAAAATTTTTTCGTGTTACGCAATGTCATTATTATTACCAGTTTTACGATATCATATTATTCGTTCTTGTTATTACAATTCTTATTATTTCAGAAGTTAAAAATATTTTGCGAGAAATCAATGAGATATTTAAGAGAAAAACTTTGAAACTATAAATCTGTTACAGCCGGCCATGCAGGGACAGACTGATTAAAATAATTAACTGCAGAGCAATACACATATATATATATAATATAAATAATGTATATATATATATATATATATATATATATTATTTTTTTTATCCCTGTTTATTTTTTCCATAAACAGTGAAATTAATAACAAACGTCTTCCAGTGAGAAGCCCTGCCTAAGAAAGATTGGGCCTTCTTCGGGAATCAAACTTGTATCCCTTTTTTCGTCATGGAAATCGTTTCTATAACCGAAACGTGCCAGTACGAATTCGATTACAGAGGCCACGTTGATAGATGAAGGTTTGAATTACCTGTTTAATTGTCTGATGAAAAAGAGGATACAAGTTGGATTCCTGTCGGGAGCACAATCTTTCTTTAGTAGAATTTATACAAATATATATATATATATAATCGACTCTCCCGACACTGGCATATGAGATTTGATTATAGTGATGAAGGCCTCGTGCAGGACCATCCACACTTTTTTGAGGGACGAATACAGAGACCTGGTGCACCGAATGCCACAAGGTTCCCAAACGACCCTCCGCAGGTTTTGAATTCAGAGTTGTCCTTCTCCTAGACCAGTTGCCATCCAAGGCTATAGAACCCAGTCTGTTCTGCTCTATTTTACCCATAGCTGGAGGGAGAAGACGAGGATTCATACCTTTCCCAATGGTATTAGCACGTAAGTGAATGTAATGGATTCGACCTCGGCTCTCCGATTCCTCAATCCAAGCCGATATCCATTACTCCACCGTGCCACACACACACACACACACACACACACACACACACACACACACACACACACACACACACACACACATATATATATATATATATATATATATATATATATATATATATATATATAAAACCGCCATAAAGAAACAAAATTTATTAAAAGAAAAGAAAAAAGAAAAACGAGCTAGCTAACCTGTTTCGAATCTCGCTCAATCGAAGTTAATAAATAGGTATACATTATCAATAAAATCAATGGAGAGTATGTGGAAAAAATTATTTAAATAGTAATCAATTGGAGGCCAAGGGCAAAAGCCTTCTCTTTGCAAAGAGGTTTCATAGATAAACTATGTTTAGCCTCCAGTAGTTTTAGGTGTTAATTAGAGTGGGACCTACTCAAAATGAAAAACATGTTAGATTTAGATTTTCCTATGGATGTCATACATGGCGTCAAACACATTCAGAAATTTCTAAATTATCAACTGTATACAGCTGTTATTTGTTGTTTTTACAGCCCTCGAGCAAAGCTTACATAGCAAGCTAGTCACAAATAATAATGTTGCAATAAATTTGAGCCGCACTGAGTATCACTGAGCCCAGTCAATATTCATAAGATCCTATATGATTTATCGAATCTTTTAAAGTAACTTATTCTCTAATCTATAAAGTAAAGAGGCAGTTTTAAAATATGTGTAAAAATAATGTTTAAAAATATATATAGTTTTTCACTTTAAATTATAACAGTAATTTGATTTCTGTAATGGCAGCCATAAATGATACCCAAACCTAATTATTGTTTTAGGCCCGAAAAAAAAGTTCTTTTCAAAAACAATATCTAAATATCAGCATATAGATTTATTCAAGCACATATGTCATTTTGTTCGGATACATTTCATCATCTTTAAGGCACATTCATGATTCCAATCCCTAGGATCTTGGTATATTCCTGGGCGAAAAACTGATTTTTATAGGCTTCAGAGAATTGAAGTGCTCTCCATTAAAGGAAATTTGTAGTTATAGAAATCAGTGGTATTCCAAAGGTGCAAAGTCAGGTGAGTAGACAGAGTGTAGTCAGATAATCTTAGCTAAGTTTTACCAATTTCTGCCGAGTTTGCAAACAGACATGAAGTATCATCATTATCATCGTCGTATTCGGGTAGCTGATCGACATTTTTCATTTCGTTTTGGACTTCATTAAAATTAAGTTTGTTTATGTTGATGCGACTAGACTTGCGCATGAACGAGAGACGCTGGGAATTTTAAATTAAATTGTTTTGTCATGTGTTTTGTGTATATTATCTTGCTGATTTCATTTATATTATTTTTCTTTTTGTTTTTCTTTTCCATCACCTTTGTTATTAAATACTCCATATTGTGATAGCAGAACATCTGTCAAGAATGGTGATATGCTGTCAGAATCTGGATGCAAATTTACTGTGGATAAACTAGCAATTAAAGCACTTTCTATACATATTCTTCTTAGTGAATTACTTTCGCATTTTTATATCTAAATTCTGGTCAGTCTCGTTACGGTGAGAAAGTAATGCGTCTGATGTATTGTTTTGTAAAATATCCCTTTCGTGTTCATATGATCTTTTATTTAAATTTCTTATGGTTTCTCTAATGTATTCTGTCTGCCAATCATTACAGGTGATAGAGCAAACCTCACCTTGATTAAGTCTTTCATTGTTTTAGACATAGTTGTGACAAATATTATGTTGAGTTCAGATAAATTCATTTCAATTGTAGTTATGATAGAGTTCATGGGCAGAACAATATATTCTTTGATTTGTTGGATATGTAAGGGGGTGATTTTTATTTGGGAATATTTTATGAGCCTTTTGTTTTGCATTGAATATAAAATAGGGTATTGAAGGAGCTTGAAAGCATTTTCAATATATTTCTCCTCTTCGTTTAAATATTGAGGGCTGCAAATTCTGAGTGCTCTGATGTAGAATCCGATGATTATTCTGGATTTTATTTTGTTGTTATGATGAGAATTAAAATTTATTAGATCGTTTTTATTAGTTGATTTTTGGTGGAACTGAAATTTTAAGCTGCTGTTAATGCGGCATATCATAATATCTAGGAAAGGTAAATTACGGTTTTCTTCCATTTTCTATGAAAATTCTATTCTATGTTCCACTTTGTTTAGTTTATCTGCAAGAATAGTTAAATGAGTATCTCGTTGATATATTAATAGAATATCATCAATATATCGAATTGTCCAGGTAAAATATTTTGGAAAGTATCAGATAGGAGAAATTCTTAGAAATTACATGCCATGCCTCCACTAAGAAGCGATCCCATTGGTAATCCAATTTTTTGTCTATAAAAGAGATATCAATTGATGGTATTGCTTATACAAAGTATGGTTGATTCATAAATATCTTATAAGAGTTACTGCAAATTTTATTGTCTGATAAGAAAACAGGGAGACTATACTGCATCACTTGCCTGTTTAAGAAAGTGACTTTCTCAAAATTCAGCATTCAAAATATTGATTTCTTACTTGCGATTCTAAACAGACGAAATTCTTTAGGTTAATTGATCAATAAAATAGACGAGTAGAGTAACAATTACTATTAAACAAACATACACAAAGAACATATTAATATAGATTTTAGTTATATATAAATTAATAAAAATTATATTGATGGATATGAAAAAATATAAAGAAGAAATTTTTATTTGACTCCGATATATAACAATACATGATACATACAAGACAAAGCATATGCCTCTCTGTCAACCGTACTTGATTTTTCTGATATGAAGTGAGAACGTATTCTTCAATAATAAACTTCACTTGAACATAAATTCTAATATGTGTTACATATTGAATAGCAATTGGGTCTTATTAGCTTATTATTTATCTTCATGTGAACGTATGTACGAATACAGGGTAACTGAAAAGTAACTCCCTATTTTATGTATGAGTGGCCAGCCAGGAGTCCTGACTTAACACCCTGTGAATTTTTCTTTAACAAGTCTACTATAACAAACCAAGACTTTGGAAGAACTTGGAGGGCGAACACAAGAAGTCTTCCATACCCCCCAACAGTTCGTTGTGAAATCAGTTGACTAGATTCCAGGGCAGCTCGAAAAGCTGGTAGCAAAATCAGGTGTCAATATCGAATTTTAAATAAAAACTTATGCTAAACTCTATCCTATCATCAATATAAGTATTTTAAAATGGGGAATTATTCTTCCTTTACCCTGTATATTGTTTTTCATGAAGTATTAACATGACGATGTTCATTTCTTGATTTATGCAAAGGAATTTTAACAGTTTTAATACATTCGTGACTCATAAAAATCAAAAGTGAAACATGGATATTTCAATTTCTTCCACAATGATACTGAATTTCATCAATCAAAAGTGTTGTTTTCTTGATTATTTACTTTTATTGAGAGTGACAAACGAATTCCCTATCAATATATTTTTAGGCTTTGCTAAATATTGATGTAAAGCAAGTGCTTAACTGAGTTATAAATAATCAAATCAGTTTTATAGAAAATGACAGAAAAGAATGTATTATTAGTTTCATAGAATAAAACTTATTACATGAAGAATACAATTAAAGAATAAGCAATTTTCATGCAATTCTCATTATCTTTAGTTTTATGAAACACTTCATTTGGATGAGGTTTTCAGTTTTGAGAAGCAAATTCGTGGTAAGTAATATTTATCAAAAGTTACCGTCCAGATGTGAACGATGCAATAAGAACCAGAAGAAATTCAAATGGCGTCATACTTGTCTGCACTAATGAACCTTACCCAACTAAATTAGATACTTTTATAGCATATTCTGAAGCAGCGACAGACTTAGAATAAACTGAAGTTCTAAAAAGTTAGAGGCAGCTGATGTATAATGCCTTGCATCACTCGGATAACAGCTGATATACGATACGGTATGTGTCATCTACAGTGGGCAATGATAAGTTTTAGCCACCCAGCAATTGCAGCAATTTTTGCCTTGTGTAATAACGTATCTTCTTTTTTCAGACAATACCATGTTAATATCAAACTACGCTAATCTATGAACGATACTTGACTTATATTGTGCAATGAAAGTTCGCGGAAGTAAGGAAATTGGTGAATTTCAACGGTGGCAAATAATAGGATGACATCAGTGTCGCAAGTCAAACAGAGAAATTGCTACGTTTTTCCATGTTAATCATCAAATGGTTAACAATATTGTCAAGAAATTTAATGAAGGCCATTGACGTGTGGAACAACTTTCAGGAAGACTAAGCATCGTGTCTGAGCAAACGAAAAGGGCGCTGAAGAGGGAAATAATCAGAAACAGTCGTCAGAGCGTCAAAGATGTCGCCAACAGCATGGAAATGTGACCATATGCGGTGAGAAAAACTCTGAAAGAGCTAGGCTATCAAAGAAGAGTTGCAAGAAAGAAGCCCTTGATTTCAGGGATTAACAGGAACAGGTGTATGGATTGGACGAGCGAATTCGAGAGCAAAGATTATGAATTTTGACAGTCTGTAATTTGGACAAATAAAAGTAAATTCTGATAATTTCAGAATGAGACTTAGAACAGTGAATGTCTGCAGGCAACCGTGAAACATGGAGGGATTGGAGTAATGGTTTTGGGGAAATCTGAGCTGATTCTTGTTGACGAGCGGTTGAATGGTCCAAATATTAGAGAAAGGAATAATTCCACTATTTGAAACCAATTAGATTGACAGAAATGTCTACCTTTTTTCAGAAAAATGGAGCGCTATGCCATACGAGCAAAGTAGCAAATGCCTGGAAGGAATTGCAAGAAATCAAGTCACTGCCATGAGTAGCCCAAAGTCCTGACATGAATCCAATAAACCAAGTTTGGGAGCACCTTTAACGAAATTTTCGAGAGCGTGCAACCACAATCACGTCAGTGGCAACCCTTAAAGAAACATTGCTAAAGGAGTGGCAAAATATGGATCAGACGATTGTTGATAACTTGATCAAATCCAATAAAACCGAATACAAGCACTGAAACTAGCAAATGGAGGACCTACTCTGTACTAGTTCCAAATACGCTTTTTTTATGTTGAATAGGAATTACGCAATTAAATTTTAACATTGGATCTAGTTTATTTCTCCTGGCTAAAAACTTTTCTCAGGCCACTGTACATAATGCGGGGATGTATTTGCATATATTTCTGAGATGAGGCATTAGGTACACTACTTACATTATTCGGACTATTATTCTCATCTTCGTTGCCATATTTATCAAAACGTTTCGGCCGTAGTCTTCTTCAGGTGGTTGGAAGGTCGAACTGGACCCTTTATTTCGCTCGCTAGTTCCACGTGCCATGTCTAATGGATATCAGTTATCAGTTATCCCCTGTTAATTCCCCTTTCCAAGTTCTCCACCACCTTATCCGGGTATTGAACTCACACTCTTTGGATCCTGGATCTAACTAATGCCTTTATCCCCTGTGTCATGTCTCCTTTGCGACATCTGTGTGTGAATTTCTGGATAATATAAGCCTAATGTCTTCAGCAACACTTTTTTTACCAGTGCTCATATTGCAAATTTTGCTGTTATAATTATAATTGACACCAGGATAAGATAAAATTTAATGACCACATTGTGCGGTCCATAAGAATTCTGGCCGATAGAAAAGAAAGAAAAGGGAAGATAATTTTTTCTTTGGGCGATAATGTAAACTAATGCCAGTCTAGCCACACCCACACCGCCAAGAGATCATTGGCTAAAGTGGTAGCATGGGTGATAGGAGGCGGTGAATGTATGAGAAAGAAGGGAAACTTGTTGACGCCCACTGAAGGGATTGGTATGAGATACCAATATGAGAAAGGAAGAGTTTAGGAGGATAATTCTCCCCCGCCATCTCCTGACAGAAGGGGGAGAATCCCTCTAAAACAGAAAGTAATTGACTTCCAAAAATGGGAAGTGATAAATTTTCCTGTCCGAAGACAAAGAGAATCCTTACTGGGGATTTGGAATTATCGAAAAACCCAAACCACGACAGGCCCCAACCCGGTTTTGGTCGATGTCCATATAAACAAACGTCCCCGGGCGTTCAGAGGGGATTTGGGTTGGAGATCGGAGACAGATCGACAGAGAGCTGTTGAGCTCGGAGACCAGCCTCGCAGGAGCTGACCGAAGGATTTCCACGCCTTCTGACTTAGACTTCTAACCAAAAGCAAGTTTTAATGAAGAACGAGGTTTTAATGAATATCGACTGATGATACCAAAAAGCAGTTTATTGATAAACAACTTAAGATATCAAGACTCGCTTAAGAAACGTAAAAGTGTTACAAATCCATAGAAGCGGGCCTGAGAGAAAGACGCATTCCTGTATTCAGCAGACAGATATAAAGATACTTGTTATTTCTCAACACATTTGAACCTCCTGAGTTTGTTTCATTATTTTTCTTTTACATGCACTTGTGCGGTATCACCTTTACCCCGTATTCAGCTTGCGCTACGGCCCGACACCTGATTGATTTCGTCTACCTAAGATCAAATCACAACGTGGGTAGGTTAGACTAGAGATCAAAGCAGTTACTTCGGTAACCAGACGTTGGAGGCGAGCTGAGAATGACAAAGCTGATATCGAATCTAACCAGACATCGACCGCGACCAAGACAACCAGAGGGGTGAGTGTCACAAATGGTTCCGTGGTAAACCAGGTTTTCACCCAAACCAGTCAAGGATTAGATCGTCACAAATGGTGCTGCAACCAGCCCAGGGTTAGAGTGTCACAAAGGCGCAGTATCATAGCTTTACTAAGTTAACCAAATATCATTTGTTTCCCCACATATATTCAATTTCAAAAGGCAGTTAATTTCAAATAATAAAGGTGTATTTTTAAACTTCTACTCCTACTAATCCCCAACTCACTGCTAACAAAGTTCATATTTTCGATATCATTTAGACTTTTGTTGGTTGGCACAAGAGTTTTTTTTTCTTTTTTGCCATCTTTTGGTGTTTTCTCACAAAACATGAATTCTTTTTAAAAAAACCTCGTAAGTAATTTTGAAATTTTATAAGCAGCAATTTTTTTAATTCGAAATAACTTTTACTGTAAGGTTAGCGCAATTATTAGTAGGCTATTTTCGTAAAGCAGTTCGCTAGCGTTGTGAGATTCTAAGTGAATGCCACTCCGCCTGTCTAGCTTAGACAAGTAAATAAGAAGGGTTGCTGCTGAAATATTCGCAGTTCGCCCTAGAATGTATTAAAAATTCTGATATTTCGTCATTAACTTCGATTTTGTGAAGTGGATCAGAACTTTTCATCGCCTGTCGTATAAGGTGTAAATACGGATAGATCACCAACACATATACGGTTTTAGCCTGATAGACAAAAATAAAAGCTAGTTATTAATTAGTATCTAAATAGACGAAACAAAATACTTAAAAGAATCGATGTTTTGTATCAGCAAGAGAAATAGGTGGAGTATGAATGTAACTGTTTTTATTTTGTCTGACTCGGATAATAACATCTCTCGGTGTAGTTGAAAATAACAGGATGTAAATACATCGAAAGGTCAACAATACCAGAAAGAACGCTAGGCAACAAAGATTTTTATAACTTATACCAGTCAATCGATATTTGATAACGTCATTGTATATTCAAAGATAATATGCTCAGTTCAGTTAGGATAAGAATTGCGCGAAACTTTCAGTATCAAAGCAGACAGATAATTTGATGAAATAAGTCAAGAGAAGCGTTAAACTCTATAGCAGCATATGAAGTATATTTCGTTTGTCGAAGTATTTCTGATGTTTACAAGCTAGAAATAATAACCCAACTGCATTTAAAAAATTGCTTCATGTATTAAGTGGCTGTTAAATGTCATCTTCTTAAAAATGCATTGTCCGTTTAATATGCAGATGATTATGATTCTCCACTTTTACCTTTTCTTTAACATCAGTAAATTACCATGACAGTTGTTAGAACCCTTACCGGAGTAGTTTCACCTTTGCCTTTTCCACGCCTTTCAGTTTAGAGTTGTCCTGTTTCTACACAGGAATATCTTACTCATAGCTGGAGGAAGTTATGGTTTCATGCCTATTCTAAGGGCAAAATGCGAAGTGAACGCAACAGGCTCCAGAAGAATTTGAAACTCGACTCGCACATCCAATAAATGCAATAGCAAACCAGATAAAACGTTGTCTTTATTATTAGTCGGAAAATCATTTGGTGATGTTGCAAAACAAACTGATAGCCCCATGAAACAAAAATTGCAATTATGTTCTTGTTAATGCTGATTTTTATTTTTTTCAAAATAATATCCCACTAAAGTTGGAATCTCATTTTACTGTGTAACATTTGTATTTTAATGAATATTCTGATTATTACTTTAGGAAAAATGATATACCAAATTATAGCAGTGCATTAAAAATTGCTTTGTATACTTTTGATAATTAAGATATCTACTCACAACATTAAAATTAAATTAGAATTAAAAGCCGGAAACGTTTAGTTGAATCAAAACCAATAATCTTTGAAGCCATAAAAATATATATTCAGTAGAATATAAAACTAAATGCATATTATAACTACAAGAATCAAATGACATGAAATAAGTAAAACACTGAAATAAAAAAATTGAAGACCATCTCTAAAGCGGTAACTACTCCAGTAAAAATTATTTATACCAAAGTTATATGTACATGTAGTACGTTAGATAATTGAGAATTATTATTTTGTTAAATTCTGTAATAATTCATGCCAAACCAGCTGCGTATGACATAGTTGAAGTGGTTTTCTTTATTAATACAAAAGTTGTTCAAAGAAAACAAGACTGTAGTTTGTCCAAACGAAATATTTTTCTCCTCCATTAGATTAATGTCGTACAAAAATATTTCGTTTTGACAAAAAAATTCGCTTTATAAACAATAAATAAATGAAAAGTAATTGACTAAAATACAGCATTTTTGCTTAATTGGAGAAAAGTGTTTTAAATCGTACTATGTTGTTTATATTCTTGTAGTCGTGAGATTTTCTATATTATGAATTACTACTCATAACTAGTTGCAGCTGTAATGGGTTTTGTGTTATATTGTCCCAACAATCGTTATTGATTAAATTACAGTTTTCATTATACAGATCCACCGATTTAGAGGGGGGTTTCATTTTATCATTCTTTTAAAACTTTTGTCTTGTAAAATACTAAGTAGCAGACACTAGTAGTTTATCACAACTTTTAGCCTCTGCCATTTTATAAAAATAATTTATCTGCATTTTATACTTAACTGACGATTTAGAAACTATTTACCGAATACAAAGCTGCGGAGTAGCATATGACGAACTCACTAAGCAGACCCAGACGTAGGTGTTCTCTTAAAACAGTTTTGAAGCGATTTCAAGTGCTTATAATCTACAGTGAATTTTTCTTATCAATTTTGTATGTCAATTACTCATCAATAAATATTAATTTTACTATATACCGACATAGAAATTATTTTTATAATATTTATCGACGTCTTTATATTGCTACTTTCATCAAAATGACATGATTTGAAATGGCATAACTTGGCAACATTTTCTGCTTATTCTTCTAATTTGCTTATATAACCAAAGTGATTGTTCGTCATGGTCGTAACTATGACCAATGTTGGTCTTCCCGCGAGGAAATGTTTCAGACCTCGAGAATCATATTATAACCATTATAAATAAAAATCATGTCTAAATAGATATGGTTTGATAACTCTGATGATAACTATAATTTTAAATAAAAAGTAAACGCAAGGATATTTCTTTTTATATATTCTTAATAATAATTTTGTATCGACCATGAAAATAAAGAATCTGTTCTTCATGAAAATAAAGAATCTGTTCTTCATGAAAATAAAGAATCTGTTCTTCATAGTAACAACCAATGTAATGTTTAACTAAGTTATTGTTTAACTACATGAAAGTGGATACTATTAAATTGCAATTGCAGTCATTGTTATTTTGTTATTCATTCATTGGTTCCTTACCTACTTCTTTTAGGTTAAACGCACACCACACTAGCATCTTTGCTGGTGTGGTTTCAATAGAAAGTAGGTTTATATGGAATTAAGTAACTCACCCAAAGTCCCGCTCCTCTCCTTTACCCAGACTTTCGATCTACTTTGAATTTCGTTATCCTTCAACGAGACTGGTTATTACTGTAGCTTGGGCAAATGGAAATGTTTTTAAGAAAATTATTCGTTAATCTATATATGGCTCATATGCACACAAGGATGCGCTGGCGGGCAAACACGCACAGATACATCCAAGGACACACGCTTAAAAAGAAATGCTAGAGTGTTCGCAACTCAACTAAGAATGGAGATTAAAAAAAAATCTGATATTTGGTCTTTTAATCAGATTTTGGGAAGTGGGCAGATCAAGAAAATTCCAAAACTCATTCATTTTTATCTCTCTCTGCGTCTATGTCTCTTTACACACACACGCGCGCGCGCGCACGCGCGCACGCACACACTCTTCTATAGTTTTTTCTCAATGGTCAAAACCAGAATGTTAACAGCAAGTCCTTTACCTGCTACAAATTACGCGGTATCTTTTCTAAGGAACATGCTTAATGATCTATTAAATCGCGTAACTGCTGCTTTTGAGATCTGGAGAGTTTGGTGGCCAGGGAAACACACTGAAATTATTTCCGTACAACTCGTGCAGTGTGGCAGGGTGCACTGTTTTGCTGAATGGTGTCATTTATTGTTGTGTTGGATGGATGAATATGGTCTTTAATAGTGTTGTTACATGTGCTAGAAGACAAAAATTCTTCCACATACATTATATAACATCGTGTTTCCCAGCAGAACTTTGCATCACCATTTTGTTTATTCACATTGCATAATGCCATCGCTTCTCGCAGGATAACGACTTACACATACCTTGCATTGGACAAGGTGACCTTCTTACATTGAGATAAGGTCCAGTTTTTATGCTAACTTGTGTTTGCCAATGAACATTCGCTAGCATAATTATTTTGACAGGCTTGTGTTATATAGGTGTCGTTTCAGAAATCCTACGACTTAGCTTTCATGTTATTACAATTTGGCTTTATGAAATTTATACATATCTTTATTATTATTCATAACTGCAACTTTGAGCACAACAAAATAAAGTATGAGAAGCTGGTTGCATATTACTGACCCTAGCAGCCGCAGTTATTACGTAGAAGTAGCTGTCATTTTCTCCATATTTCTCTATTCGAAAATGCATATCTATCTATCTATCTATCTATCTATCTATCTATCTGTTGTGGATTCCGGGTTGAAATCCGGCACCAATAAATAACAAACGCCAGGAAGTAATATATGAACATAATGTATTAACGTAATAATACAAACTGGTAAAACAGGTTAGTAGTTCCAGGAATACGGGTTAGTAGCAAAATATATATATAGTCTTTGGTATTTAAGTATCGTTGTATGACTTCTTACTGAGTACGTGTTCGCTCACTGTGACTCCTACAACGCTGTTACCTCACCCTCATCCCTCCGGTTACTTACAACCTTTTACTCTGTCACTCTGAACTCGACTCGACTCTGTTCGGTCTTGCTCTCGGTTCTTCACGTAGCCATAGTATATGTATATACTGGGTGAGTCCATTTGTGTAAAAAGGAGAGGACCCCTCAACATTTTAATGAAGAAATAAAATTATTTTACATGTACTCATAGTGCATTTCATTACAATAAAATAAGCTGATAGTATTTTTGGTGTGGATTAATATATATATATATATATATATATATATATATATATATATATATATATATATATATATATATATATATATATTATAGATTAATATATATTTATATATTAATCCCCACCAGAAGTACTATCTTATTTTACTGTAACCAAATGCGCTTAAAAGATGAAAAAACAACGAAAAATATAATTCATAAACACTAAATATAATATTAGCCGCTGAAGATTCATAGTATTTATTGTGCTATTCGGCCTTCCTCAGGCGCTTACTGATCCGAATAATGTTCAGGGAATTTCTAAGTGAGCCCTATATTTAAACACTCACAGGCCATATTGATAGCAAAAAGGGACAAAGGGAAGCCGCGCATAACCTACTTAACGAGCTTGTATAAATGGTTGGCAGAACGGAAATTAGAGAGCAAAAGACAAACTTTAATAAAAGCAGGAAGTTGTGGAGAGCCATGATCGCTCACATCCTGAAGAGACACGGGACAGACAAGAATAAGAATTGTCAGCAAATATATATATTAAAAAAAACATCGGAAATCATGCACATATTTAGTGTTTCATTTTATATTTTATTTTCATTCTCTCGTTTCTCAATTACCTTATTTTTTCTTTCGCGTGCCCTCTCACTGTTTGTTACTTTCTCTCTATATCAATTTTACTTTCTCTCTATATCAATTTTACTCTATCTGTTTACCTGTTATTTATATTTATTTAGATACTCTGAGTGTGTTATGCAGTAAAATTTTTGGTCCCTTGAAAACCGATGGAAGTTTCAAAATAAATGCAGACAATTATTATAGGTTCTTGGACAAGTTATGCTTTAAGCTTCAAAAAACATCAAAACCACTAAATTAATGTATGCCCTTCGGATTCTCCAGATATTAATTCAATAGAAAACTACTGTGATTCTTCTTTTATGTACCATTTCATTCAGGAATCACGTGTCTCCACAGACTCCTGACTTTTTACCTTAAGTAATTCTTTACTCTTTACCATCCTTATTTGTTTTCTGTTCTGCCAATCACATAAACGAGATAAGAGTAAGTTACGCGCCGGTTCCACAGGCTTTCCTCGACTTCAATATATGAATAGGCGCTTTTTCTAATTATGTGTGCAATTACAAGTTTCCTTCATGATTAAAAGCGGTATATATATATATATATATATATATATATATATATATATATATATATATATATATATATATATATATATATATATATATATATATAAGAATGTAAAACAATATTCAACATTTTTCGGGCAAATAAGATTCCTCAGGAATAAAACTGCTCAATTTTAAAGTCAAAATATTAGAAAGTTTATAAAATCAGTTGATGTTATAGTATCGATGTTTCTATATTTAAAAATAATGAAATAATAATACATTCAATTTGTTAACTACATATTTCTGACATAAATATTTAGAATTTTTTATGCAATAATCAATTATTATATATCTAGTTTGTTTGCATAATAAAATCTAGTACATTTAAAACAAGTTATTGAAAATATAAAAAAAAACTCGACTTTATGCAGTGAGACTGCCACTGCGCATTGTTTATTTAAATTTCACCAACATATGTTGGTTAATACCAATACTATTGTGCTGGTATAATAACATCTTGCATTATATATATATATATATATATATATATATATATATATATATATATATATATATATATATATATATATATATATATATATATATGTGTGTGTGTGTGTGTATGTGTGTTGTGTATGGGGTTGGTTTAGTAGCCATGTCTATGTAAGCGTGGAATTTGAGTGTGTTTTGACACGGAGCTAATATTGTGCGTTGCGTTGTTGGTGCGTGGTTTTGTTTTAAAGTGTTCGGTTACACTGTCTGGCTGGTTGATCTATTTCAATGATATTTCAGGGCCTATGAATGAATAGCGACATTAACGACATCTGCTGTTGCAGTGTCAACTGCTCATAGCATGTTGAAGTCAGAAAGCCGGAGGTCAATTAAAACATGAAAAAGAATTAACCAAATAATTTACCATCCTGAATGCTTAGGATTGACTTAGCACTAAGTGACAAGTATAGAAAACATTAATGTCTGCCTCAAGACAGTGTAACATTTATTTATTTAATTATTTTTTTTTTATTTTACCGGTTATATTTATATATTTATATATTTAATATATTTTTGAATTCATAATTTGTATCGTAGTCATTTAATTTATGTCATACAATATAAATGTCGATTATGTTTTCTTTCTTTGCAAAATAATCTTTTATGATGATATTCTTTTCCGAATGAAGAAAATGTTCTAGCATAAAGGTCGTTTCTACTACGACACACTTTTCTGGCTGCCTTGACTGTTGGTTTCATTTGAATGATGGTCTTGAATTAATGGTCTCCTGTTACAACAACATCACTTCATCAATTTTTGATATTTTAACCGCATTTATTGAATGCTTATGTCCTTTAAACATTCTTACTCATAGATTAAGCGAAAAATGCATGTTCACCATTAAAATGCAGTGCTGTTGAATCTAAGTTCGCCTTCAATAATAATTTTTATTCAAGTTTATTTGGTACAAAGTTATAATTCAGTATAAATAATCAAGTAGAATATCTCGCTAGCTGAAGCGCCTTTGCTAAAACTTCTGTTAAACAAATTTCCGCAACACTACATACATATTTATTTTTTTAATCTCATACATAAAATGAGCTAAATTTTAAGATTTTATAGTGTGTATTTGAAGGATTGTTGCTATGTATCTAAACTGATTAGTATATATTACCACTAATTCGCCGAAAATGTGCGTACACAGTGGAAAAGGCCCCAAACGTCACCAAAATAACGTCTAAATGTCTATCCTATTATTAAGAGGAAAGGCCAAATTATTTTTTATTATTTCATTAAGCTACCTATTAATTTCTCTCTCTATATATCTCTCTCTCACATGCACAAAGACAAAAAACATACACACATACACACACAATCTCTCTCTCTCTCTCTCTCAATATATATATATATATATATATATATATATATATATATATAATTTACAACTGTGAACTAAGAAATTAAAAAAGGGTAGTAACCAATAAAATCGACTGAAAAAAGGATGCAGAGAAGAAATAATTGAAGCTAGTGTTGCGAATGTAAACAGAGAAAA
This sequence comes from Acanthosepion lycidas, assembly GCA_963932145.1. Classification (NCBI taxonomy): domain Eukaryota; kingdom Metazoa; phylum Mollusca; class Cephalopoda; order Sepiida; family Sepiidae; genus Acanthosepion; species Acanthosepion lycidas. The sequence goes on from OZ010577.1 coordinate 68,085,059, forward strand.
GATACAGAATATTCTTAATACACTGGTTAAAGATATGAAACCAAACAATTTCTGACGTTTAAGTAAAAATCAGAAAGTAATGTGTAAGTTCCATAAAGTGCATGAAAAAATGATTTCTCAAGGTATTTTAATGATTAAAATCTAAAATGTAGTGTCTTTCATGGAAATGAAATCAAGAAAACGCAGAAGGCAACATCCCGGAGGTGGCGTAATACTTTCGATCAGTATTTTAAAATGAGAGGTGAATTAAAGCTGATATCAATATAAATGCAGAGAATTATTGTAAGTTCTGGGAAAAACACGTCATAACCAAGATGCTTGAAGACTGATAAACTATATAGAACGTCTAGAATCTGGTATTAAGATGATGAATAATAATAATATCAAATTAATTCAGAATGTAGTAGTCCCACATATAAGTCTCAACGAAGCAATATATGCATCAGCAATAGCGGCAACTAAAGATTAAACATCAAAATAAAAAGACTGGCAAGAAGAATAAATGTAAAGACTAGAAAAGGCAGTTAAATCAAAAGAAAAAAAAGTCCTATCAGCTAAAGGAAAAAAAGTAAAGCAAACAATATAACTGAAGGCTCAAAGAATCAGACGCTATGAAAAAAAAAACAAGATTCTACAGACTGAAGTTCTTTCAAACCGATGCCAAGAAATGTTACAGAGAAATATGCAAATAAAAAACTGAAATGACAACCCCAACAATAGAAGAGGTTATACAGTTCTGGGAATAATATGGGCTTGCCCTATAATAAAGAAGCAGATGGAAGTAGTTTTAAGCTTGCCCATAATAAAGAAGCAGATGGAATTACGCAAGAGGTAGAACGGGTGAAAAATAAATCGGAACAAACAAGGGCAGGATACCATAGAAAAGGATAGTGAATGTGCACTGAAAAAAAACATACAACTGCAAACCTCCAGGAATAGATAAATTTGCTAACTTTTAGCTCTATTATCTAAGTACAGCACAGAAAGAACTAGCCTAAGAACTCCAAGAAATGACCAATGATCCTACTAAAATTCTGGCATGGGTAACCAAAGGAATTACCTTCCTTTTACCCATGAATGGTGACACAAATGTCTCCAAAACTACAGATCAATTACATACCTGCCTACTACTTACAAACTGTTGATATCTCTTCTGGCAAAACAGATATGTTCCTTCTTAGAAAAAAATAAATACGACCTCTTGAACAAAAAGGGTGCAAACTTGGCTCTTACGTATGTAAAGACCAATTATTTCTTAATAGGATGGTCTTGAAAAACTGCTTCAGTGAAAGACAAATCTCAGTACTGCCCGGATAGATTACGGTAATCTATTCAGGCAGTACTGCGATGTGTCTTTCACTGAAGCATAGTGTACCTCATTCTTGGATTTTAAAGGTATCACCCGTTGTCATCAATTTCACACAAAAAAAAATTATGTTGATATGGAAAATAACACTTCATCTCAATCTATTTTATACGGATGACTATAGTTATAGGCTGGAAGGTTCCTTGAAAACAGTAAAATGCTTCAGTGATGACATTGGAATGGAATTCGGTTTGGATAAATGTGCTAAAACCACAATTTTACGAGGATCACTACAATAAATCTCATCTATTGGCTAGGACCATGGGGTAAAAATCAAGAAGAAACTTATGAAAGAAATAGTGCGAAAAGTGTACTATGGAAGAGTGAGACTGATTAAAAAGGGAATTGAATTCTAAGAACAAAATTATGGCTATTAATAACCTTGCTATCCTAGTGGTTTAATATAGTATCAAAATCTTGAACTTCTCTAAATGATATCAGACGAATAGATTGTAAGACAAGAAATCTTCTTTCTAAGCATAAGATTGTATCATCCAAAGGCTGATGCAGATACATACTCCGTAAAGAAGGTTGAAGAGTTCTTATTCAGCTAGAATACAACTATTGACTCACTGACATACACGTAAATAACAAAGAACTGGATGATACAATTAGACAATCAGCGCGAAAACAGAAAGAAAAATATTAAATCATGAAATGTTGTAAATATGCACAAGATTTACAATTAGAAGATTCTGTAGAAAACCACGACAGAAACCAAGAATCAACTGCTGCAGCAAAAAGTATTTAAAAGAATGCAAAGGATAAATCTCTTGACCAGATGAATCAACGCTGGCAAGACAGATCTCTGCATGGTCAATATCCAACGTGCTAATGAAGCTGATGTTGATAATGTTAACACTCATCGATGGTTACGAGCATTTGGATTAAATGCTGAAATGGAAGGCCTTATTCTTGCAGCGCAAGACCAGAGTCTTTTCATTAGAAAATTTCAGTCGAATATACATATGCAGATTCTGTGACAAATATCAGGAAACCATGGACCATCTAATCTCAGGATGTTTTGTATTTGCGTCAAATAGATATAAAAAACGTCACGATAGAGTGGGGTGATATTTACACTGGACAATGGTCAAACACTTTGGAAAAATGTTAAAGAGCACTGGTATGAACAGCATCCACCACCGGTTACAGAAATAGAAGACATCACAATTCTATGGGATGACAACATTTTTATAGGCAGGAAAATTGAAAAAAATAGGCCGGACATAATTGTCAAAAACCGAAAAGAAAAAACTTGCCTACTAATTGACATGGAATTGACTAATTCATCCAATGAATTTGAAAACCAGAAATTGAAATAGAAAAAAATGTGGAAATTGATACCAAGAATAGTACCAGTCGTAATAGGTGCACTTGGAATGATAAAAAAGGAGAACAACAACACATTGAAAAATCCCTGGAAATCACAGCTTTAGAGAAATACAAAAATGTCTTGATAAGTACAGCCCACACACTAAGAAGAACTTTTTCCATTTAAGGCTAGTGATGTTATGGGAGTTAGAAGAACAAATCATGAAATGTAGCCATAACAAAACATCACTACCTGCCTTAGGTCTTCCCACAGACTTGGTAGGTAGTGTGACCATAGCAGAAATCGAAATATAATGATGACAATAATAATAATACCAACAACCCAGATGTGACACATGCAGAGGAATAAATATAAACCACTTGTAATAATCCTTCTGAGGTAGACAATCAAGTAGAGGAAGATAATGATGAATATGAGAGAGAAACAGAGCTGACAAAAACATCCGATATAAATGGAGAATGTAAAGGAAATGTCTTTCGAGGAAAGGCCAACAATTCCAAAAGTAAGAAAGAACCGTCAAGTGAATGAAACCATTTACCTTGCTAATCAACAATTAAAGAACGTAATGGAAAGCTCGATGAACCTGACAGAAAATAATTATATACGCAGCTTCGGCAACGATCGCAGAAACACAATAAAACACAACGTAAACGAAAAAGAAAAATGCCAGTTTAGAAAGAAGAAATAGAAACCGCAATAAATAAACTATGAAAACAATTTTCACTTCTAAGTGAAGGAAACAAGGGCTCCAAAAAGAAAGAAGGAAAAAGACAACTGAAACCAAACTTTGACAAATATTAAGACTGACGTACCAAAAGTTAAAGAGAAGCTTAAATAACAAATTCAAGGAAAGGCAGAGAGAATCAGGCGTTATGAAAAAAGAAACATATTCTTCTGGCAAAACAAGATTTTCAAAGATGCCAAGAAACTATATTGAAAAATTGGAAAAATAAAATAGAGATAAATGGCCCACCTAATATAGAGGAAGTCGAGGTTTTCTTGTTTAAGATGTGGGAAAATTGCAAAATGCACAATGAAAGAGCTACATGGACCAAACAGCAACAGAAGCAACACACACATATAGAATGCCAAAAATGGACGGATATCAATATTACTGAATCAACCGCTACTCTCTGCAAAACCAAAAACTGGAAAACACCAGGAATATAACGAATAGCCAATTTTTGGATAAAAATCTATCTAGCACCCAGAAGACATACAACTTCCTTGAGAAAAACAATTTACTCCCAGAAAAACAGAAGGGATATAAAAGAGGAAGTTACGGGTGCAAGAAACATCTAATTATCTTTAAACAATATTGGAAGAGGTGAAAATAAAGAAAAGAAATTTAATAACAGCATGGATCGACTACAGATAGGGGTTCGACAGTGTCCATAGATAAACTCATAGATAAAGAAGAGCCCAAAAATATACAGAGTATGCCCCGCAACGGTCAAACTTTTCATGCTCGGAGCGTATGAAAACCTGGAAGACTACATTAAATCTAAACCATACAAACGGGTAATTAACATCGAGAGCATCTGAAATGGCATCTTCCAAGGAGATTTATTGTCATCACTGCTCTTCTGCCTTGCATTAGCACCACTCATCTGCCTACGGATACAAGTTACAGAATGGAAAACTGAATCATCTATTCTATATTGATGATTTTAAAACGTTTGACAAGGATGACAACCAGCAGAAAAACCTACTCACCATTGTCAAAACCTTCAGCGAAGTTATTAGGATTAATTCAGAATCGACAAATGTGTCAAAGCCACCTCCAAAGGCAAGTCAACTAACGAAAACTACGGATTTAGACCTTGATACTAACAACAAGATTAAGTAACTAGACCAAGATTGTACATAGAAATACTTAGGAAATAATGAAGGAGATGGAATAAAACATTCAATTATGAAGAAAAAGATCCGAAATGAATATTATAGAAGAGTGCGGTTGATACTAGAAACTGAACTAAATGAGGTCAATAAAATGAAGGCCATCAACATCTTAGCTATACGCGTAGTAACATACAGCTTCAACATTATTAAATGAAAGTTGAATGACATTAAAAGATTGGACGCCAAGACCAGAAAAATGCTTACCCAAATGAGGATGCGCCACCCGAAATCAAATGTTGATAGTCTTAATGTACCAAGAGCTTTAGAATGCCGAGGTCTAACCTAACTTGAACTTACCCTAAAAACTACAACAATCAGATTGGAAGCCTACCTCACAAAACAATCTGATGAATGGGCACCTGATATATGGAGATATCAAATCATTGCTAGTTTCGATCTCTAAAACAGAACCTATTTTTGCAACACACAGCTTAGCAATATAACCAGACAATCATAGAGAGAGAACTAAAAGAAGCTAATCTCCTTTATAGTAATATATTCACCTGTATTAAAGATCCACACGTAATTATTTACGCTCTACCATACACGTACATATAATTGAAATAGGCAGTCTGATTAATCAACACGATCAATTTTTTTTCTAAGTAATGTTCAATAATCTAGTTTCAGGTGTAGTATATATGTTAATTCGGGACGTTAATACAAGTTGTGGTATTCACGTGAATACAGAGATAAAAACCTGAATGCATCGATGTATTAAAAATAATACATGCCAAATTATAAGCTATTTGACACCCTTTGAAATGAATATCATCGCTGCAGATTAAGAAACACATGCAAATCTCTTGTGTTAAATGATGAAATATAATGTCAAGAAGCTTCAACTGGTCTTTTTAGTGTAGTTGATTTAAGTTTAAAAGTGAGAATAATGTATTTGGAGAAGAGGATGACATCATCTAAAAAATTGAAATATCCTAGAATACTGTTCAAATACCCCAGAATAAAGATGTTGATGTTGTGAGAATTTTGAACATGCAAAAGACATTTGTTAAAAGAAATAAAAAATAGTAAGATTAGGAGTATCTCATTCAAAATTAATAACTCAAGTAATAAATGAAAGCACTATTATTATTGAAGTGCCAAGTCATAGAGTAAGAATATCATATATAAATCATCTGAATGGATGCATTGCAGTTAAAAACGCCATCATCAACCAAAAACATCAAATAAAGCGAAAACACTAGGCAAGAAAACATCTCTGGTATAAGGAAAATGAGTAAAAGCAATACAGAAGCAAAATAGAACTAAATTCTATTGCAAAAGCATATGTCTGAAAGTAATTTTCTACAAGAAACAATTGAAAATATAGAACGAAAGTAAAATTCGATTGTGGGATTTAATTTTTTATTAATTTAATTATTTGGTAATGAAGCGATACGAGAAAGTTGACAAGAAACTGATGAAACAATAAACAGCAAAAATCTACTACTTTGCTAGTCTTAACTATTACTATTGCAGAAGACGACATTTTTCAATAGGTCACAAATGGGTGTCATATTGATTATCACATTTAATATCGAAATATATAAATAAATTTATTTTGCGCAGTTTTAGATTTCCCTCCACTTATAAAAGCAGTTATTAATGTTATTGATGCCGGCATTCAGATTTTCATTTTTTTCGTTGCTTAGTCAGATTGTGGATTTTCCTATTCATTTACCTAAATCTGATCAACATTCTTCTTTACATGATTTGTTACTTACCTCCACTTCAAGCTCTTGTAGAGCATCACAGATATATCCTCTTGGCAATTTCGATCATTCTGGAGTATCTGTTGATATTTCTTTTGAGTAGCAACCTCGTATTCACAAGACTTCTTTTTGTTACCAGCGTACTGATTGGGATTTGTTTCGGAACTTTCTTCGAGACGCCCCCTGAATTGATATTATTAACCTTCCTACTGAGAATTGTGCAACAGGGGTTTCTTCTCTGGTTAAAGCTGACATTGATGCTTTTACACCTTCTCGGGAATACCAGGTGAAGCTACAATTTTCTCCTTGGTTCAGCCGCTGTAGCTCATAGGAATCATTTTTGCGGCGGTACCAGCGTAACAACCCGAACACAACAGACACCTCTATGTATCTACTCATAATATGAACGTGTCATCAAAGAGGCTAAATTTTTGCTGATAGAATGAGGCAGCCTATAACTTCAAAGTAGTTTGGTTCTCGTGACTACTGCTATCGTAGTAATAGTGTGTTTAATAAGAGTAAATCTCCATCTCCTGTTCACTCAATTTGAGGTGTTAACATCTGCTGATAAAGCAGAATGTTTAGCTCGGAAATTCTCTTCAAATTCTATTCTTGACACTTGGAATATCTTTGCCTGTCTTTCTTGTATTAATTCAGTCTTTACTGATTTTTTTTACATATAACATCCTCAATGGTTTGTGCTATCATTTCCAATCTGAGTTCCCACAAAGCATGTGGATTTGATGGTATCCCTGCAATAAGAAATGTGCTCCTGAACTGGATCCTGCTCACTCTTAAATCTACAATAAATACTTGCTGCTTCTTACTTTCCTGTTTTTTGGAAATCTTTTTCTGTAGTCTTTAAGAACTCTGGCGAAAAGTTTTTTCTTTCTAAGTATCGGCCTTTTAGACTCCTACCAGTTTTTGGCAATGTACTGGAGGCTCTAATCAATTCTGAATTTGTTAATCATCTCACCTCGCAGAGTTTGCTTTCAGATAAGCAATATGGTTTCCGCTTCTCCAGGTCAACAGCCGATGTATTAATGATTATTGTTGAAAGTGTCTATCAAACTATTGATAAGAATGGTGAAGCTAGGGCTGTTGCTGTGGATATACCGAAGACATTTCAAAGGGACTGACATCTTAGTCTTCTTCACAAATTGAAAGGATGAGGTATTTTGGGACGAATTTTTGAACCGAATCTTTCTTAACAAATCGAGAAATGAAATTTGTCTTGTACGGTCAAATTTTTAGATTCTTGAATCTACTTGTTTCTAATTTTCATCAACAACGTCATCAGTTCTAAACTAGGTATCGATACTGATGACACAACTATTTATAGTTAATCCTATCTTAATCTAAACAATTCGATATGATCAAATTGGCAGCTGATTTTTAAAAAAATAACCTACAATCAATTGGGCAATGGGGCAATGAATTTAACACCTCCAAGACGAAAGCTATCTTTTATTTGTCTGAAAGAACCCATTTGCCTTCTATCAGGAGACTCATTGCATCTTCTCGGGCTAACATTTTCCTCTGGCATAAAGTTGAAAGATTATACTGAATCAGTTGATAAGTCTGTTGCTATGTTGGTTCACTGTGTCGTGCTAGACACTTGTCCTCGCTAGAATCTATTTTACACATTCTGAAATGTTAGGGGACCTTTCCCATAATAACATAATGGATTATTCCATACGTAATGCGCCTCAAGAGGAAGCAGGGAGTTCCGTCTGAAATCTAGAGTGAAGTCCGTCAGTAGTCAGTCAGTCGAATCAGAGGCAGTCCGAAACAGCCGCGTTCAGACAATTACTACTAAACCTGATTATTCGTACTAACACTTTCTACTTCTCTGTATATATATTCCTGTTTGTAATATATCTGTGTTATTCCATATCCGTATTCGAGTTCTTCTTTATTGGTTCTACCTTCGACCATCACCGTGGTACAAGGAACCGGACCATAACAGTAAATCTACCATTTGTCCTTCCCTTGAATATTGCTGCCACATCTGTGCTGGTGCTTCTGCTGTATATTTAGAGATTCTTGATAAAATCCAAAGAAGAAACTGCAATGTTATTGGTCATGATCTAGCATCTTGACTGAATCTCTTTTTTCAATAAATATTTTCATGGTAATTGTTCTGATGAATTTTCCTCAATGGTACCTAGACTATATGCATTTATACCCAGTAATAGATTGGCGGCAAGGTCTCATCATTTTACAGGTGAAATGGCTAGACGTAACCGTAAATTATATCCTAAGTTTCTTCTCTCGCAAACAGCATCTTGCTTACAGTCAATTTGATCTTCAAAAAATGAATGCAACGTCAATCGTTATCTGTTATATTCTTGACTTTTTAATTTTTTTTTATTGGTTTCTCTCCTTAATAGTGTTTTTCTCATATTCCCTCACACTGAATAACCCTCTTGCATCTTAATGACTTTATTGCTTTGCTCGGGGCGAAATGATTAAAAGACTGAATTCTACGTTTGTTCCCGTGACTCAGAAGTGATGTATGCCTTAATTTTAGTATCACGATACGTTGAGATCTATATCTCTCGTCGCACTGTGTCCAAGTAAAAGCGACATCTTGTATTACAGTCCTGAATACCCACCGATACTATTCTTGAAATACATTGTTGGATATTTAAAACCTTTTTGGCTACATGGATCATTTTTTCTAGCTGCCAGTGTGTGTGTGTGTGTGTGAGAGAGAGAGAGAGAGTTATTTTAATATTCCTTATCAATATAAACATTATTTATGTTTTCCCAGAAAAAAGGTATGTTCTGATTACTAAACCTTTTAATGATCTGGGCCCATAAATGTTAATTTTGATGTTTGTAAATAAATGGGTATGTCTACTTATCCACTAAAATAAGGTTTACAGTAATGACAAATATGGTTCAATTGCAAAAATTAAAAAAAAATTAATTGCTTCAAAATTATTTTGTGTCCTTTTGGTTTCGAAATTAGCAGCAAGAGATAAACATTTCTAAGAAGGGTAATTGAATATCGTTTTAGGAAAAGTACTTCCATGACCGCAACAATATCGGCACGTCTAGCTACTATGGTTTTCCAAAAAAGAACACAGTTTCGATTCCTGGAAAGAGGTGTTTATTCTATAATAAGACTTTCGATGATCTAGGCCGGTAGATGTTAATTCCTTCTTTTATATACCATGTTCCTTCAAGATGTGGTGGAATATGGCTCTCCACAACTTCATATATTTTGTAGCTTTTAGCAATGTTTATCGTTTTACTATCTCTCGCATTCCTAGTTGTTCCATCCATTTACACAAGATAAGTTGGGTAGGTTACTTGGTGTTTCCCTTTGCCCTTAATATTATTCAATATGTCATGTGAGTGTTAAATTCTCCAAGTGGTCTTCCCTTATTAAATGTCGAATAAATTTCAACTTTCCTTTTCTGATTCTAAATATGTATCCTTTTTTGCCATTTTCCTTAAAACGTCATTGTTACTCACATGTTGAGTTCATAATATTTTCTGGTAGAATATGCATCATACCTTAATTCTCCTCTTCAACAATTTAGAACACTTTTTTTGTTTCCAGTGAAATATCCCAATCTTAATACTGGTTTGAATCTTTTGGTTATCATTATTCACTTTACATTTCTGTTTCACATTTTTGTTAAATCATTTCCTAAATAATTGAATTTACTTACTTGCTTCATTCTGAGCTTTCCAAATCGTAGTTCTCATCTGTGCCCGTTCCTCTCGCTAACAACCATAAATTCTGTCTTCTTATAGTTGATAGCTAGTCCTTTCTTCTCTCTTTTCTTTACTATCTTGTCTCGGAGATCCTTCAATTTTCTTTCTGTGTATGCTGTCAATACGAATTTAGTTTCTTTTAGTAAGCCGGCATTTCTGGATGAATATATTTTATGCCTGTCGAAAGTAACTGAAACAATTTATTTTTTAAGTGAACAAAAAAAACATTTTTAGTACATTACTAATTCAAATAATGCAAAATATGTTGTCAAAATGCTCCACTTTCTTTTAGAAATCGTAATATGAAAAAAATTATGTCGTTTTGAATATGGTAATAACATTATTGCGAGGAAAGCAACACTTTACGGATTTTTATACAATAGGGAAGTCTAACATTAGAATCTTATCAGTTGATGTCTCGACAGAAGCAGCGCTTTTGAATATTTACGTTTACGAGAAAAAAAAGTGTTGATTTATCTATGCCAATTTGGAACACAAGAAAGGTCAACATTCCAAATGGCAACAGGAAATGTGTGATGTATTTTACAGAAAATGTTATTTCATGTATAGAAAATTCTTTTTCAGCAAGAAATATATCTTAAACTTGACTTACATTTACTAGCCTTCGTCTTTTTTTATATTTGCTAAGAACAAAATGAGGCTTCTTCGAGTATCCATTTCAAATTATTTCGTATTTTCTACTCAGCTGGTATTGTCTATAGAATGACAGCAAAAAAGAATTAGCTTTTTTTTTTTAAAGAAACTAAATATTTCTAATGTACAAATTCAAGTGAGAATTCCGTTTGCTAAATTAAATACAATGACTATATACAATTGAAAAGGATAACATATTTATGACATATTTATGATATTTATATGCTAAAGATATATGTGATAATATCAATAATTCCATTGATTTTTAAATATCAAGATTTAGCAGGTGAGTACCAACTAAGCAAAAATGTTTTGTAAAGTAGTATGCCTTAAAATCTTCAAATACAGTCACAAAATAATAAAAAAATTGACAACAACATAGTTCTGACGGCAGAGTTATTCAATTTTGAAAGAACTGCTAGGGATAAAACAATAAACTTTAAGTATTTTTATTGGAATTAAATCTACACCTTTCATGAATGAATAGTCTGAAATAGTTAATCAAGTAGAAAAAAGAACTGGAAACAAAATAAAATACATAAAATAAAAAAGAAGACCGACTAGAATTTATCAGGACTGTAGATTCAGTTAACTCCGCACTAAAGAAGCTATTAGAAAATATATAGGAGAATAACGAAAGTTTAATATGGACTAAAGCCTATATCAATAGACAATAAATAGAATGTAAGAGATAAAAGAATTAACAACTCCTTTACAACAACAAAAAATGGAGAGAGGTTCAAATCAAAAGAGAGATTTACAGACGAAATGATATAGATTTGGTTGTGCAAAGAAAATTGGACATTTTCAGAACCAAAATTCAAGTCCATAGACAACCACTTACGTAAAATCAAAAAGAGACAAAATATAAGAGAAGATTTGTTTATTGTTGAAATGCAGGCAACACGGTGGATCCTGTAAGTGGGTGCAGCAGAGTAGATCACAAAGCGAAAAAGAAACACGACTGAATAAGAACAGTAATTCTCTTGCAATTGAACAATCAACTTCTTTCGACCGTGCAAACAAGCCGTGAGCACAATGCCACAGTTGTCCAAGTGAATATTAGGAGTATAATATATGTCATTCGATTGCAGATTGCATCGGTAAGACTCGGTGACAATCCCATGTAATTCTAAATAAAGATATGTCTTTGACACAATGAATATAACTGATATCTGAAGACCACAGCTGGAAGACCTGGTCAGAGTGCATAGAAGAAAGCGAAATGAGGAACGAGATGTTGGCAATAGTCTGAAAGATTCATGAAACATTTGTAGAGGAATTTCAGGAATTTAAACAATTCAGATAACAGTATTGTTAAAAAAAAATCTCTAAGAATACTGAGGAGGCTAATACAGTTGAGAGGAATGTTACTTTCAACTGACCTTCATTTTCATCAATAAATTTTAAAGATGTTTTTTTTTTCTGAAGAAAGTAGTGGATTTTTTATTAACCGGACAGACTTTTTATCACGTTAAAAGTTGTTTTTAGTGGATAGTCGTATTAGTAGTTGCTTCATTTATTTATTAAACATTATATTTATTCATTTTCGTCTACCGGTCTGAATGCTTGAGAAATCTTATTATAGAAAAATAAATTTCCGGAGAGCGCAATTTTTTGTTTAAAGTGATTTTATATATATATATATATATATATATATATATATATATATATATATATATATATATATATATATATTAATTAATTAATTAATTAATACACGGCTCGAAAATGCGTTAGATTTATCATCAAAGTTAATGTAATGATTTAATGTAATTTAAGATTTCCTTTCTATGGAAAAGTTCTCTGACAATAAATCTTAGCAAACGCTAAACGCTTAACAAAATTTTTACTATAATTGCTACAGCTAATATTATGCTATATATAATTTTAAGTTGTTTTTTCGCAGCCATGACGATCTTTCGACATATCATGAAAATAAAATTGTGTAGAATAGAATTGCACGACAGAAGAGAAATTAAGTATTCAACATTAAAATTGTTTTACACGACACGTAGACATTAAAAATCCAAGATGATTTAAAACGGAACATGCTAAATATTTCTGATTTATTAAAATAATTAAAATAAAAATATTCTTGTTTTAATTATTTTTGTAAGATGGAGTCTTCATCTTTCATGAGTGTAGCTAACAAAATAAAATGAAAGTTTCAGTTTACTTTTAGATACTTAGAGCATCCAGACATAAATATTTGACTGGCCACCTAGCGAATCATCGCATTTTCTCTTTTTTATTTTTATACGTGTCTTAGGTTTGTTTATTTAAAATTCCCCGTCCAAAAATTAATATTCAGTCAATAATTGCACCGAAGATGCCATTTCGATGTGCTGATTTTCCACACTGAAGATAAGAGATACAGCCATGCGTAAAGCACTCACAACAGGTCCTGTCATAACTTTCTCAGTGGCGCCTGTTTGATATGAGCAAGCCATTCTAGTCTTTCTGCATGATTGGATTTATAAAGAAGGATTTTAACGACCTGGCTAGCAAATATATTCCGACGGTTGAGTCGACTTCCTGCCCCATCCACCAAGAAAAGCCCTTCTTTTCAAAGGACTTTTGCAGATCGCCCGAGTGCAAGCTGAAAAAGCATTAATCCACTGGCTTGACGACGCCTCCCCTCCGACGTCGGTTGACTGGCTCTAAGAAAAAAAAAATCAATGAAAATATTTGTTCATTGTGAATATTGCGGATTTTACAAACAAGAGATGATAACTTATAGAGTGACTGACAAGTAGTTTAAACCATTAAATATTTGTTTGTGCTGGTATGTTTTATTACGTACACACACACACACACACACACACACACACACACACACACACACACACATATATATATATATATATATATATATATATATATATAGAAGGTAGGATGAAAAGTTCATATGCTGACTATGAAGGAGTGATACTAGAGATGTGAAATCTTGCATGCATTAATTTCAACTCTTCGTATTAATAATTGCATTATTTCTGACTGTTAAAGGAAGACATCAAATGTCACAAGTAGCGACTTCTCGTAGAAAATGGGCAAATTTGGCATCGTGGTATTATCAAGGATCTGCAGAAAAAAGGTTTAGCCTCTAAGGCATGGTTGCTAAATTAGATGACATTGCAGCTTTATCAGCAGTGTAAAAGTGGGCAGCTGAATTTAAGAGGAGAAGGGAAAGTTCTGAAGTTGACCCAAGGTCTGGACGTCCTGCAAATGTCACCACCGAAGGAAAATATTGATCATGTTCACCACATGGTGATGGATGACAAGTGATTGACTATAAATCAAATCAATGTTAATAGCATATTCCGTGAGAGACTTGGGAATATTGTGCACAATGAACTTGGCATGACGAAAGTTTCTCCTCGGTGGGTGCCACGTCTTCTGACAGGTGATTAAAAGCACATAGGCTGATCACATCACGGAAAAATCTAACATTGTTTGAGGCAGATCCAGCTCGTTTCCCAGAACTTTTTCTAACTCGAGTTTTGCGTTCATCTTTTTGAGCCAAAGACAAGCAGTCAATTCATGCAGTGGAAACACCTCTCTTCTTTTGATCCAAGTAGGCCAAGATTGTTTCATCTGCAGGGAAAGTGATGGCCTCAGATTTCGGGATGCAAAAGGCATTGTGTTTATTGACTATCTTGGAAAAGGCCACACCATCAGTGGAATGTACCGAGGCAATTAGGAAAGGCTATTAAGGTCAAACTTGCAGGAAACAGACAAAAGGGTGTTAACAATCGAGTATTTTGGTAGGAATAAAACATTAACAAGATGGTATAATATCAAATATATTAACGAAATAAAATGAGAAGAGGAGATTTAAAGTAAAGTAGTGGGTTTATTCGATTTCTACAATAACAGGTTATATGGACTTGAAATTCTCCCTAGAAGTTTTAGAGTTCTGATATCTGATTTAAAGTTCTATACCAGCGTTTCTGAATCAGTGCTCTCGAGTACGTTAATGCGACTTGAATGATAGCCAGGTAGGCCCAAAATTAACAGAAGAGTAATTTATGAATTATTTTTAAACAGCTTTTCAATTCTTTGTTATTTGATATTTTAAACTGAATGCTTAATCTTTAAGAAAGAGTGGATAATCCTTTCCCTTTTACCCTCCTCAAGAGATTTAAATCAGTTATTATCGGGTATTTTAAAACATATAGCAGATTCTTTATAAATCCTTTTAAATCCTTTTATCACTAATCCTCTTTGGAAATGCTAAACCAAAATTTCACACTTTCAAATTTCATGACTAATTTTTCTTTATTAAAATTTATATAATTTGTTATTCTACTGAACTGAAAAAAGGTTGAGAAACACTGTTCTATAATTTCATCTTAAGTTAAAGAGAAGTTGTTGTTAACGAGTCCATATTGCTTATAAAAATATAAATATATAACTTATAAAAGTTTTCGAGAAGTATAAAGATTTGTTTACGCTTTTTAATGATTCTGAAAATAAAATTAAGGAGGCCTCAAAAGAAAATAACTCTCATTCAGAGAGCACAGTATTATGTTTAAAGTCGTGATATGAACAGTAGCTACAGAGCGTTATTCTGAAAGAAGAAACTGTATTTTCATGGACAATATAAAGAAACGTATGCAAAAACACGAGAAAATAAAGATTTGAAAGGACTACAAGGAAAAAAGTAAAAACATAATTAATGAAAATTAAAAGAAAACTAATAGGAAATCATGATTACTGAAGGAAAGCGACGAAACTGAGTAGAAAAGAGAGCAATATAAAATGAATAAGACTGAATATAAAATGAATAAGACTGAATATAAAATGAATAAGACTGAATATAAAATGAATAAGACTGAATATAAAATGAATAAGACTGAATATAAAATGAATAAGACTGAATATAAAATAAGAGTTCGTGAGAATGACTGAGAAGAAAATACTAAATTGAAAAGTATCTGAAGGAATGTTTGAATAAAGAAGTGGTACGAAAATCTAGCATGATATACGATGAATTTTGAGTTGCAATTTTAGCTATAAAATGTTTGATTTTTGTAATTAATGCAGAACCGTCGGATTAAGCGCCTTGGTAAAGAATAATGTTATTCTGAAAAAAATATTTTTTTGTATAAATTAAATATAACTTAATCATAGAACACTAACCATGGATATATATTACCCAGCGCAAATTTTCCTATTTTTAATTACAATTTTCAGTAACTGATTTTCTTACCTAAATAATATGTTTTTCAGTTCCAATTAATGTTAACTCAAAGTACAAAGTTTGAAGTGACTGCATATAAAATATTTCAAATAAAGATTTATATTTATTTTATTTTTTTTTTTTTGATATTTTCAAAATCGAGTATGATATACCCATGGTTAGTAGTGGTGTAACTTTAATTGATGGTTAGTGTTCTAGGATTAAGCCACATGTTGTGAGAAAAATATGCCTTTTTATGCTTCGCAATACTGTCCTCTTCGCAACTCGGAACACTCTGTAGTATCAACTGATATTTCGTTTCAATAAGACCGCTTTCCGTTACCAGCATGCGAGACGCCCTTTGGACTGAAACTTTTAACATTCAATATTGAGAATTGTGCCACTAAGGTTGCATGTTGTGTTATTCCGGCATAGATACTTTCATTCCTTCATGGAAATACTAGGTGGAACCTCAATCTTCTCCATGGTTCAGACCAGCATGTTCTGCCGCTATGCACGTAATAAATGGAAACATGTCCTCGAAAGAGATAAGTCTCCATTTGCTGAGAGAATGAGGCACCGTATGGCATCTAGCAACTTTGATTACTAGCGACTCTGTAATAGTATATTAAACAAGAGTAAGTTTTCTATTCTTCTTCAATCAATTTGATGTTTTAACATCTTCCGCTGATAAAGTTGAATCTTTCGCCCGTAAATTCTCCTTAAAATCTACTCTCGACTCATCTGAAGTGTTCTTGCCTAACTTTCCACATAGAATTTAGTCTTTGTTGAGTGATATGCATATAACCACTTTTGTAGTTTCTGTTATCATCTCTAATCTGTATCCCCACAAAGCATGTGGACCTGATGCTATCCCTGTAACAGTCCTCAAGAAATGTGCTCTCGAATTGGCTGCTGTTGTCTCTAAACTGTATAATAAATGCCTCGGTGCTTCTTGCTTTCCTGCTTGATTTTAACACCTCCAAAACTAAACTGCTCCCGGTTAATCATCTGAGAGACTCATTTCTGCTTTCTCTCAGCATACCCTTGTGCTAAACTCCAGGAGAGTGACTTTCTCGGGTTAACGTTCTCGGTTGACATGTAGAAAGACTATATCGAATCCATTGCTAGGTCAGCGGCTAAGAAAGTCAGTTCACTGTGTTGAGCTAGGCAATTTTTCTCTCCATGTTTCACTTCTTTCTTTATTGCTTTATTGACTCGTTCTCTATTTGTATAAGTTATGTAAATTTTTGGTTCACTTTAAACATATAACCTTTTCCAATTCTCGTTCTTATTGATTTCATATATATATTAATGCTAATAGGATACTCGGAAATTCCACAATGTATACTTTATAATTTTGTAATAAAACATAAATTTATTTATGCGTTTAAAGGTGGCCAAATTTTATTTTCAGTTTTATAGTCACATAACTGAATCCTCTTCTCACCCAGCTATGGGTAAATAGCAGGACAGACCGGGTTATATAGCCTTGGATGGCAACTGGTCTACTGTCGAGAGAAATGGCAACTTACTGCGGGAAAATATGCCTTGTCAGTCATGTATTGCAAGATACATAATCACCCAAGTGTATTTCGCGCGTAGCACATAACTGACTGAGTTCACATAACTGTCCAAAATTTAAAAATGAGTCAAACTTTATTTTTAAGAATTTCGAGAATTCCCATTCTTCCAACTTTTCATTCTCCATTCATCACTCGATGACAAATTCTTGCAAATTATAAAACTGTGAAAAGTACATTACAATCGTATGGAAGTGTAATCTAAGCACATAAATACTACCATGAATTGTATATATAACATTTCCATGTAAACAGAAATACATATGGGTTTATATTCGTGGATATATATTGCAGTATATAATTACTTCCTTTACTGTCCGAGATCTGTAGGTTTTATTATAGCTATCTCACATTGAAGCCGCATTTTAATTTAAAAGATATTTAATTTCATGAAAGAAATAAAAACATTAAGTAAAATACAAATGGGTGTTGAACTACACAAAATTTGATCATATGAATAAAAGGCAGATATTTTTAAGTTTCTTCGTCTGGCCGGGAACATTTTAGCACCTGCCGAGTATTATTTTGTGAAATCGTCTTTGAAGTCCAATCATGATAGTTCGAAATCACCTGTCCTGTTACTATAAATATCTACACAAACATCGCACACACACACAAAAACAGATGGACACTAATGTATAAAAACTGAATTCATGTAATCTTCAATTTATAATTTTTCCTTTTTCAGAAAAGGTTAAAACAGCACTGGTTCGACGAGCACCAGAAAGAAATTGACCAGTTGATCAATCAAAAACGAGAACCTGTCCTCATTTGAAAAGAAAAAAAAAAGCTCTAGCAGAAGTCAAAGAAGACTTTTCATAATCCAGAACACGTGGTGACAGACAATGCCAGCGAAAATCCAACAATGTGAGGACCAACAGGATTTGCGTTGCTTCTATGCATTAACGAAGGAAATCTCTGGCCCCAACAAATCAATGGTGGCAGGCCTCAAGGGTCCGAACAGTGCCACCATCCTTACTGAGCCATGAGCAACAAAAAAAAAACACTGATATTCAGCCCTGCGATCTCCCGAAGGACTTCGACAAAATCCAAAGAACAGAAATGTGAATCACTCTTGCTCGCTGTGACTGTCAGGACCGCTTCTTTCTCTAATCTGTATGCTCTACGACGGAATGGAGGACAGGGCAAACCATCGAGGTGGCGAACGCTTTAAACTATCTAAACTTATGGAGGATGTGCAGGTGTTGTAACGAATAATGGCATCAGAATGAGAAACCGGAGAGCCAAGTTCAAATCCCAGTTCGATTTGCTACATTCACTTCCGCGCAAATACCCTTAGGAAAGGTATATGAATCCATCTTTTCTCTCCCTAGTTATGGGTTGAATACTAGTTTACTGCAGAAAGAAACAACAGCCTACTGCGGGAAAACCTCTGCCTAGTGTATCACGTATGGCACATAACTGACTGACCAGATGATCCTAAACATTAGTCTCGTACAAAATATTTTTTCTTCTTCCAGAGAAACTGATTGCGACGAATGCGTTAAATATGAAACGGATCAGAAAAGTTGCTATTATTGTCTTTCCTATTAATGGACTATGGTTAGGAACACTGGTTCCATTATTTGGTCTGATATTTGTGACGAATTTATGAATTATCAGGCGACAAAAATAAAACATAAGTCATAATGTTTCATGTTATCACCACTGAAATATAAGCACGTTTTTGTAATTCTCTACACTGCCAGGCAAACAAATTTCAGAGAAAAACATTGCATTTGTTTTGAAGGAATTTTGTCGATTGAAATCTTTGACATATGAATATTGACTGATTTAGGAGCGGTAGAGTTTTGTTTGAACAGCGGTTGTTGGAAAAATCTGCTTAGGACGCAGAGTGCAAAAACTATTTTGTCAAGAAATGTTTTTATGCAAGACAAAGCTCAGTTGCTGAGATGTTGAGTGTTCGAGATACAGCCTTAACTGATATAGTATAGGGACTGGGTGTGAAGGAAAAGATTGACTGACATTAAGAAATGTACGAGGAAAGAAAACGAAAGAAGGAAGCGAGAAGTATAGAAGGAATGAAAAAGAGGAAAAATAAAGGAGTTGAAACAAAATAAAGAAATGGATTAAATCAAATAAAGGAAAAGCGGAAAGAGATGTAAAGATAAGGAGAGAAAGTAGAATGAAATGAAGTAAGAATGAAATGAAGTAAGAATAACAGAAGAAGAAATAAAAAAAGAGTGGCAGGAGGAAAAAACGAAAGGCGAATGAAAGAAGAGAAGAAGGTAGTGATAAAATTTTTCGTCATTTTAAATTTTATTTATAGTAACTGTAATTCTCAAATGGCCATTAATCTTGTTAGTATGTTCCTACAATACACACACACACACACACACATATATATATATATAAGTGAACGGGCCATCTAAACAGACTGTAGAAACTTCAGTGACCACTTTGATATTTACACACGTTCTATCCCTGATATTGGGCACTTTACAGATAAATTTAGCATACCTTAAAATATATTTTTCAACATATATATATATATATATATATATATATATATATATATATATATATATATATGTTCATATGCATATGAATATATATATATATATATATATATATATATATATATATATATATATATATATGTGTGTGTGTGTGTGTGTGTGATTTAGTGAAATTGACCGACAAAAATACTCTGTAACATTTTTGTTGCATCTTTCAAGTTTGCTTATAAATCGTTGACCTTCCGGATCAAGTTTAAGGTGAAACCTTCCAAAATTGATTATGTTCGAATATTTATTATCATCAAGAATCTCAGTAAAGAAGATTTCACATTAGTTTCACCTGGCATTTTTTTAGATAAAGTTATAATTCAACAATGTATTTTTTTTATATTAATTTGTTCCCGACAGTTTATGGAAAATTGTAATAAAAAATTGTAATAAAAAAAACTTCCAGGCTTTGTCTGTCGATTTCAATTTGACATATCAATTAAATTAATTCTTGTTATCAAAATATGCGTTCACTCATATATATATATATATATATATATATATATATATATATATATATATATATATATATAATGGACTCTCCCGTCGGTTTCGACGTATGAGGATCTGACAGCTTATTTGATTCAGTTATGAAATTTTGTGCGATAATCTGAAGTGGTACTTAAGACCCGCTAATGATTTACAAAGGAGGCCACATATGGAGTAAGAGTGAGGATTGTGAGCTGAGATCACTGTTAGATTGGTTGACCTTTTCTTGCTCTTGCTCTCTTGAAGATGATTTAGACAAGCAGATTGAAAACTGCTGAGTCCACTAAAACGTGTTGATCTCCATTCTACCCGCTCCAAGGCTAAGCGCACAAGGGTGTTATGTGGTATATTGACAGCTGACAAGTTGCTTTTCAGCTTGTCTTTGTATCTTAGCCATGGGCGTCTTACATTCCTGTAGCCCTGATCTAACTGGCTGTACATTAAGATCTTGGGTATCCTGTCTTCCGACATTCTCAAGACATGACCAGTCCACCGTAACTGGGTTTGTATGAGAAAAGTTTCTATTCCTCCAATATTACACTTGTTAAGCAGGTCTACGTTAGATGGCCTATCTTGTAGGTTAACTCCACAGATTGCACGCAGACAGCTTTTATAGAAAACATCCAGTTGGCATATATGGTACCTGTATGGAGTTCACGAATCTGAGCCGTACAAAAGATAGCAAGTACAACAGCTCTGTAAAACCGAATTTTCGTATCCAGTCGAATATCCCGCTCATTCCACAAGCGATGGCGAAGTTTGCCGAAAGCATTGGTAGCCTTAGCAATCCGATGCCTGATTTGATCATCTAAAGTTCCATTGTAGTTGACTTTGCTACCAAGATAGGTGAAAGACTTTTCATAGTTCAGGGCTTTGTCTTCTACTTTAAATGGTCTCTCTGGAAATTTGTAGACTGGTGGTTTTTGTTTCTCACCAGAGAACTGCTTCGGAGTAGGACAAGTTTAGTGCACTTCTTCAGTTTTCTTTGTGTTAAGTGTAACACCAAAGGCTTTACATGCAGCAGAGAAATGATTTATTAGTTGTTGGGTCTCTTCAAAGGATGTCGATACAAGAGCCGCATCATCAGCAACCCACAAATCACGAATAATATATATATATATATATATATATATATATATATATATATATATATATATATATATATGTATATCATTATTATGTTTTAATGAAACCGTCTTTAATATGTAATTGCTATACTTAGCAATTACATATTAGATAAAAACGTTATTAGAAAACGAATACATAAATATCGTTACATATCTACGTATCTCTAAAAGTCAAAAGCAATTGAAACTCATTAATTACTACAAAACCTAAAAAAATCATCGCCAAAGATACAATAAAACATTAAATCTTTAACAAAGCATGTTGCTTATGAATTCCCTTGCTTACTTGCGGAATATCTCATTTATAATAATTCAAGTAACACTGACATAGATTGGATAACCACATCATCACGACGATTAGTTTGTCATTATTGGTTTGCGCCTATTTATTATTTATCAACAATATTTTTCAATTCTTGGTTAATGGTCTCATTTCTTTCATTGAATGTAAAGTTAATCATGAAAAATAAAGAACGGCAAAAGTATCAAATCCATCTGTAAAATCAATCAGAATGTAAATATTGATGTTTTTATCAATTTAATTGCTTGACACTTGATTTACATCAAAGCATAAAGGTTGACTTTATTATTTAAAGTATTTATAGACTTGATAAATTTCCGTACCTCGAGGCTTGCAGTGAAATAACGCTGAAAATACAGGTTCTCATTTGATAACCGATTAATCACGGTCTAACCCGGTCAGTACTTATATGGAGGACCATTTAGTAACACTGAGTGCTTATATGGAGGACCATTTAGTAACACTGAGTGCTTATATGGAGGACCATTTAGTAACACTGAGTGCTTATATGGAGGACCATTTAGTAACACTGAGTGCTTATATGGAGGACCATTTAGTAACACTGAGTAATTATATGGAGGACCATTTAGTAACATTGAGTACTTACATGGAGGACCATTTAGTAACGCTGAGTGCTTATATGGAGGACCACTAAGTGACACTGAGTACTTATATGGAGGACCATTTAGTAACACCGACTACTTATATGGAGGACCATTTAGTACCACTTAGTACTTATATGGAGGACCATTTAGCAATACTGAGTACTGTAAGCGATCTCCTACAATGCGAAATATGTTTTGGCTTTAATTAACCCAGAAAGTGTTGATAAACCATCAAAACAAATCGAATCCGTGCCTACAGACTTTAAATATGGACATTGACCATTCAGTTTATCTAAGTTGCAATACCAGATTTTTCACGGTTATTAGATGAATAATGTTTCAGGGGTTCTCACAAATATCATGAAACGGCATTATACACTGACACAAATGTGTATTCTAGAACATTGACTTTACATAACGAATATCTATTTTGCGAAAATGTTCACAGATGCTGACTTATCGCTCAGTTTTAACAGTTCTTTCTTTTCTTTTCTTTTAGTATTTCCAGTTTCATCAGAGTTTGCGATGCAAATAAGATAACTTTACCAAATATTATTTTATTGTCAAACTTTTTATCGCTTCACATATTTATTTATTTATTTCTGCAAAAGTTGTGTAAAACTTATAACCATAGAAATTTAGGAAGTTTAAAGATCTTTCTAAAATTTTGGTCGATATAACTTTTGGCAATTCCGAGGTGAATCACGAGCATATACATTGATTATTTACATTCTTACATACATACAGCACGCACGGACATTCATACAGCCACATACACACACACGTGCGCGCGCATATCTATCTATCTATCATTTTTTTCAATGTGTATTGATTTCAAAACATCACATGTTAGCTAATACAGTCCACGTAGTTTCGGCTAGAATTTGGTAAATATTCGGACTATGCAAAACTGGTAGGTTTAATGGGACACGTCTTTACTACTGTGTTTCTAATTGTGTGATTGATCCGGCCTGTGTATGAACGTAATGAGATCTGCGTGTATTTTGATCAAGCCAACTCTGTGTAGAAGAAGCTTTGTCGCCCAATTAAGCGGCTATTTAGATGTTGCATGAAAAACATGTTTTCTCTTGGTGGAGAAGTCAAGGTTTTCACGATCAATATTCTAGCAGAGATTATTGAAGTTGAAGAAGACTAGGGAAATACTACTACTAATAATAATAATATAATGATGATGATGATTATGATGATGAGCACTATCAGGAAGAAAATTGTATTAACAACAGTGGTAATTTTATTATCATTAATAATAATAACATTCAGCAAATTAAGGCAGGAAAAAGTAAATAAAACGGGAAAAGAATGATTGCATGATTTATAAAAAAAAGTATAGAATTGTAAATAAGGTGAAAGGGAGGGAGTGTGCGTTTGTGTGCAAGGAATTTAGAAAAAAGATGAGTGGAAGAGGAAAAACATTGGGGCAACGTATTCATCAAATTTATCATTCTTTTAGAACTGCCTTCGAAACCTATACTTTAGTAGACATGGTTTTGACTCTTGGTATCGAAAATCCTTAGCCCATCAAGGAAATCGTTTCAGTCCATAATGACGTTAACTGAGTGTATTAAATTATATGTGGAAAGAGAGCGAGAAAGAGAGAGAGAGAGAGAGAGGGGGGAAGAAGAGAGTGAGAGATATTAGAGTTCTAATGATCGCCTTGCTTTTTGCGCATAGAAATCAACTTCCAGTGCAATGATGCACCTATTTTCAGTAAAACATTACATATCCACATGCTAAATTAAGAGAAAAGCGGTTAGCTTCTTGTCGTTTGTAATATAAGTTTAAGTGACGAATCTAAATCTCATTTTGAATATCTGTCTCTAATGAACTAATTACAAGTCAATATATATATACATTTAAAATTACAAAATTGCTAGAAATCAAAAATCCTAATTTTAAAATATTTTTAAATGGGAATAAACCAAGCTAGTCGCCACAAAATAAAAAGAGCAGGTTAAATCAGATGTTTAACTGAGCGGGGGGGGGTAGATGTTAAGTTTTAAATGATTCGTGATCCTATATTTTTATGTCTATTTTGCTTGTTAAATGAATATATTTTAAGTGTTTTTTTTTTATCCTACCGTAAACATTTTTGCATTGATTTTTAAATACACGTTTGTTTTTTGCTTTGCGTGTGTACTTAATTTCTGGAATGAGACTTATAGACATTATTCATATATAAAATTTATCTAAAAGTTTTAGAAGCAACAAATTTTGAAAAGTAATGGCAGTAATAATTTGATACAAATGATACAGCTCAACTATATAGCATTGTCATAGATTGAGGTCAAGGAAGCAAATCTAGTCTTCAAAACGAGAGGGAGGTGAAATTTCACAGTCCCCACCTCACCTGCAGACAACCTTCTAACACTGAAATTATTGAGTGAGAGAGAAAGAGATAAAATCAAGTTTTGTTTTTATTAAACAACTCATATAACATTGCTAGAAATAAAATATGTTTGCATCAGATTTCTAATGGTCAGTGCTGAAGACAAATAAAAAAAAGAAAACTTAAATTTTCAAATTATTTAACTGAATTCTCATCCTCTTTGAAAGCGTCTAGGTTTGAAAGATTTCAGGTATCGCATATTTATTTTTCTGAACTACCTAACACATGAACTTTCAAAGAGAAGTGCTTTTGAATGAATTTCATGATCTACGACATTGGGATAGTAAATGTTTGTGGCTTAAATCTAATTTATCTTCTTGTCTACGACACAAAGAGCTCCTTGAAATATTAGGAAAGCTTGATTTACACAGGCAATATATTCGAGTAATCTGCAAATCTACTGGTAACAAACAACACCTGTGCGGATAGAGAATGAATGTACACAAATAGAGTAGGGAATACGAAAAGGCTGTATTTCCTCAATGGTATTGTTTTATTTTTGCAATAAGACGATCCGAAGAAAAATCGAAGAATTACCAGGACTTGTATTCGGTAGATTTGTCCTTAATAGCATACGATACGCAACTGATATTCTGTTGATGAAAGAAAAGAGGAAGTATTGACTGGTAATTCCAAGATGATGGGGTAAATGGTTGTCATAAAAAGAGAGCGCACAAGTTGCGAACTATGTATTGTGGATGTCAAAACCAAGTAGTTATAGAAATCCATCTCTGTAGTGTAGTAACAAACGATAGAGAATATGACGCAGAAATTTGATAGCATTATACGATTAGTGAATGATGTCTTTCGAAATGTAAGCAAATTATTAGAAGAGAGCAAAAATATTCTTAGAAACAATGAAAATCATGCTGGATTGCTATAAACTATGCAAAGTGTTAAGAAATAGAAAAAAATTTGTTAAAAACAAACAAATGAGTAATGAACTGTTATGTAGTATCTAAAATAGAATGTGGCAGTGTGTGCTGGAAAATATCACAGAGGAAGAAAAGTTTTCCAACGACGAAGATGTGGTTCTACCGATGAATGCCGACAGAGCATGTGAGCAATGATAACAATTCCATTCGAGTAGAGACTACAAAAAACTACTGCTAAAAATAAGAGATGTAATTCCTTTGACACGCAATGAGGAAAGAAGGATTGGAGAATTTAGAACCATCGGGTATATTGAAGTCAATAGGAAGAGAGAAAAAACAGCGAGTAAATCATTTTTTTCTGTTTTCTATGCATATTTAGTTATTATTCTGTGCACAGTGAATTATATGAAAATTATGTCTATTCTTTAGTTTAAAATACAATAAATTAAAAATTTGTATATATACGAAAATTTGTTTCTCCCACTGTCTATATTGTTTTATTACAAGGAAATATTATATATCTATCCACTTTGTATAGTGTGTAGGGTTCGTGTGTGTGTGTTTCCTCTAGTGTGTTTTGCCACTAGGTGTATATAGTGTGTGTTTATGTGTCGGGTTATGATTTGTTTAATGCTCGTTTAAATTTGCCTAGGAAGGTTTTTCTTGAATTTGTTGGTAACAGCAATCATCTGTTTGATATATTAGCATAATTTTAAATTTATCTTTGTTGCATATGTGGATGTGTTGTGACACAAAGAGTTTTCTATTGTCTGGCAATTTAAGTTTTTCTTTATTGTAGGGTTTTCTATAATGATATCACAAAACCCACATCTTTTATTGTTGCATTTTGTGACCCCTTGTATTGTGAGTTGATTAAATTTGGATGAGGTTAATGTGTTTTAGGTTTTTTCATCGATGTTTGCTTTAAATTATTTTTGTTGCTTTTAGTATATCTTTTATTTAATAATTCTTTCATACGTTTCTTTGGGCCTTGTAGTAGGCCTAAAAGCATTTTTCTGCTAATTCAAGAGCCTTGCTTATTAGTGGTGTGCCGTAGGTTCGCCATACAAATTGTGTATATATGTAATATTTCCTTGATTCACACGATGCATATCTATAAGGTATTTGTCAAGGTTAGCTTACTATAAAGTATGATCAAATAAATTGAGGATGATTTGCCTTGAAAATCCTTATTTTTACTTGAGTTTCAATACTGATCTCTATAAGAGATCAGTATTGAAACTGTACAAGCATGATTTTATGTTCAGTTTCGTTTTTTTAAATAACACAAATATAGCGCTTTCCTCCTCGATCTGTCCTTTCTTAATCATGTATTGCGTTCGTGTCAGTCTGAATTCTATTTTTCCATGAATGCAGCTTATTCGTCAAATGGCTAATATGCTACACCAGAATGCTCAAACGTTTTGCATGCATTCGCGTTTGGAAATCAAAAAGTGGAGATATAAAGACAGTTTCAATTCGAGGTCATTTATTTTTAATTTATTTGTTTTCATTTTATTCTTCTTTGTTACACATCATTGCCAGTTTTCAACTGGTTGAGGCCGAGAGGGAAGAAGGTGAGTCTTGATCTTTCAATGGGGGAAAATATAATCCGTTTAACGTCTCTTGTCTAAAGACGAAACCTGAGATGCTACTGACAAAGCCATTTCTGAGAGAAAAATCGACTCGTGACTTCTTCGAAGATTCGCCTAACGAGGAATCTTTTCGATATCAACAACATGGCTATTCCAATAAATATCCCTATGACTAACTAAAACCGCGGTGTTCGTCATTTATATGTGATTTCTAAACAATAGAAATATTAAGCAACTTTTGACAGCTAGGCAAAGTCCAGCAGAAAGTATTATTTTTAGAAAAATATCCGCCGGCGAAATTTGCCTTTATCAAAAAATGTATTCCACTTTGGAACAACTCGCTACAAAGGGCGATAAATCGATTTTTCTTATTTGTTTTATTTTACTGTATTTATTGTTTCATTTTATCACTTTCTATGCTTGTGGCTTTGTTCAGTTTAGATTTTACTTAATTTTATTTTAGTTTTAGCTTGTTTCCTATCGTTTAATAAATGATGGTCAATTTTGACATCCTCATCTTAATGCGAATAGTCTCAATTTACGGAGTATTGATTTAAAATATCGGTCAGGAGATTTTTAATATCCAATCTTTTAATACAGTCATCTTTATGTAGCTATGAAAAATTTTTGGGATAGGAACGACTATGAAAATGACGTAAGATGTTTTGAGTATATCTCGACCATTACAAGCCACAGCCACCGGAGTACACCCATGACATACACCCCAAATACCTCGAGGCAGTTTTCGACAGTGGTTCTCAGAAGGAAGCGGCCATCAAGGAGAGAATTATCTACAGCAACCGTGCGAGATTTGCTACTCAAGAACAAGTACGTGTTACGTAACTGGTCAAGTTCACCATTTACAATACATTAGTGTGGCCATTTCGGTATGGATGCAGATGCTGGACAGGGATAACACCAACCAAGAGTCGTTTGAAGACAGCTTCGATTGATTAAGAGAGTCACTCATCAGGACAAAATCAGGAATGATGACCAGAAGAACTGGACGTGAAGAGCTTCCTAGCAGTCATTGACGAAACTCAGCTGAGTTTGTATAGACATGTCTGGTGCATGAATGACTCAAGAATCCCAAAACGATTTGTACAGCTGGAAAGTGATCACAAAGAGATCAGAGGAACGTTCCAGAAAAAAGAAGTATCCAGAATATCACGGAAGTGGTAGGGTCCACTATGAAAGACATCGAATGGGCCGAGCTGTAGTTAACACCTGCCTAGATTTGGGTTAGAAATGAGAATGTGTGGCTGTGAATGTTTAATTCTTGTTCATTGAAATCTTGTAAAATCCTAGCGCCGATGGCTTTCATCGAATCACATAAAGCTAAGTGATCTCAATAGAAATCCAATGCACTTTAAGTGCATCTTTGATTTGATTAAAGAAAACTGACTTTAAAACGCAGAAATTATTATAAACTTTCAAGAACAATCATTTTGTTTTTCATTTTCGGATTAAACATTCTGTAATATATATTATGTAATAGAATACATGAAATAACTTGAATTTTAGACAATTGGATCAATCATTAAAAGAATATTCCAGCGATAAATTGAAATTTGAAATATTCGGAAAATAATTACTTTTGACTTGATTATCTCAATACTATACTATAGGACTTTATAAACTAATTGTCAGAACTTAAATAGTAAACGAAACATGAATGAAAACGAAATTATGTTAATAACTGTAACAGTTAATAATTATTTTGTATACATGCGTTTTTAATGAGTTATATTTTTATTATTCAAGGCAAACAATGCAATGATTAGTGCCTGACATTTTTTCAGATGCGTTTTCAACCAGTTTACTTATGATGCAGTTATATCAAAGTAACGTTTTGCCTTACAAAATTTAAGAAAAGAGATAAATATCATTTAAGATATTTGTTCCAAATTAGATAATGTCAACATTCTATACGTTACATATGGCTGAGGATTTCAGTAATGAGTTTTAGGCATAACCAGTGCAAGTTTTATCCTATGAACAATGTAATAAGAAAAACTTTTCTTTGGTTGACAAAAAACAGTGTTTGTTTTTTAATGGTTCATTTTTTGCATATGGCGATGAGTTTTCATTTCTTTTTTCTACTTTATCATTCATTTTTAAAATCGGGACGCCACTTTTAAATCAGTCAATACTGATTTTACTCAGGT
This sequence comes from Acanthosepion lycidas, assembly GCA_963932145.1. Taxonomy (NCBI): domain Eukaryota; kingdom Metazoa; phylum Mollusca; class Cephalopoda; order Sepiida; family Sepiidae; genus Acanthosepion; species Acanthosepion lycidas. The sequence continues at coordinate 68,114,624 of OZ010577.1, forward strand.
ACTCATTCAATAATTGAAAAAATATTTAAAGACCAAAAACTTCAATTGTACCTGTATTATTTGTATGTCTGTCAAAATTCAGACCAACTACAATGGACAATTATGTATGATTCGGTGCTTAGACCAAATTCCGACTATTAATTTGAATTTTTAAATATTTTTATTAAAAGGAAATCAAGGGTAGTAGTTGCCGTATTATTAATTAGAGCAAAAGCCAGTAACAATTTCTTAAAATTCTGGCTTTCTTCAAATTTTGGTCAGTATGAAACCGTTAAGTCGTTATTAAATTTTAACTCTTGACAATGTGTAGTCAAGCCAATGGCGATATGTTTTTTTACTGATGACAATACTGAATTTAAGGTCAAAATAAGACGCTAAATATTTTTGATAGAATCTCTATTATTCATCATGCATGGAACAGAATAGTAAATGTTTTGCTAGTAATCTCTCGTTTAGTCTTAGCACTTATATTTACTATATTACAAATATTCTATTTGATTCTATATTATATTAACTGAAAATTTTCCATGCTTCGAAATGAAATATGTCCGTTTATTTCTCTGGTCAATTTTCTTATTTAATTATAACTATTGAATTGTTCCAACAGACAATTTTAAAAGCAAGAAAAAAAGTTTCCATTAAATAAAAGGAACTTAACAGTAGTGGTATTATTAGTTGTTTGTATAACAGAAAATAAAAATTCCGGAAAGTTTAAATTTAAAAAAAAATTAAAACACATCAAATTAGATATGTTAGAAAGAAATTAGTGCAGATAACTGCAAAAAATATCAGAAACCAAAAACATATAACAAATTTAACTGAACACACACGCACACACAAAGAACACACGCACATACAAACACACACACACACTCTCTCTCTCTCTCACACACACACACACACATATATATATGTGAAAAGTGTGTATATATATATATATATATATATATATATATATATATATATATATAATTATTTATATATTATATGTGCGGTACTTATTAGAAAGCGCTCAATATCAGAGATAGAACTAACATATTTGGTTGGATTGATGTGAGTTTGTGATCCTGAGTTTCACGCTTTTGCGATCGTCAGACAAACTGATTAATTTTTTTTTTAATTTTGGGTTTATGTAGATTGCGTGTATTGGTGTTATGGGAGTGGGGGGAATCGTCATCGTGATGACATCGTGCTAACGCAAACATAGATGCATGTCCGTACATCCGATGAGGTACGCAAACACACATACACACTTGCTCGTCCGACGGGACTCATAAAGATATATACAGTTTATATATGTATGTCTGACGATCGCAAAAGCGAGAAACCCATGGTCACAAACTCACATCAATCCAACCAAATATATATATATATATATATATATATATATATATATATATATATATGCTCCTTATATTATATAAAAAGTGATGAAAAAGATATTCTTTGAATATGTTTATGCAAATTTTATTTAGTTGAAATATGTGTGCAGCTTTCTTCGTTTTTTTTTTATATTGATTATGACTACAATATACATTTAGGCTCAATAATTAACCATTTTGTCAATAGAAACTACCTCCTAAAAATAAACAAAGAATCTATAAGAAATAAAGCTTCTACATATACTTCCATTAACCTTTTAGTCTACAAAAATAAGATACATTGACCACGAATAGACATTGTATTTGATTTTAATCATAATAGAAATAATTTATCTCTTTTCCTCAAAAGCGAATTTCTAAATCTTAAACTAATTGATAACATATTCAGTAAACCTCTACTTAGTGTAAGTACATTGACACCGATACAACATAAATTCCTCCAGGTTAAAATACATACACTTTCTTACTTGTGACAGCTATAACACAGTTCATCTAATGTGTATCGCATTTCAACTTTTGTAATGGAGCCTAACAATGTCTGTGAGACTAGCTTTGAATTTCATCTCTGATTTAACAATAAAAACGAATTAGGAACTACTCTAATCATTCTGTACAGTATTTCAACTTACGAAATAATAGTACAGAAAACATTAGACAAGGCTTCTTTCTAAAATCTTCCTTTAATTCTGAGTACAGTCGTCAAAAAGCTGGAAGTAATTACGTTCTCAAATATAACACCAACAGTTTAAGATTAAACAAAGACCTAGGAATTCTAAATGTGTATGCTTTTTAGATAAATCTCTATCTATAAAAGGCAGGATGTGTGTGTGTGTATGTAACGAATGCACGGCCGCAATTTTCGACGGATTTGCACCAAAATTTACATGCACATGCTCCAAGTTAGTGGAAAGGCCAAGACCGACGTTGCATTTCCCAACTTCCATCGATAGTGGAAATAATCAATTTTTTCATGGTTCTACGGCAGTGTTTATGTAGCTTGCGGCCATTTTGTACTGACCAGAGTGAGAGCCAATAGCTGGCTGCCACGAATAGGCAGGAAGATTCTATTGGACAGCGTGAGAGCCAACAGCTGACTGACACGAATATTAACTTGCATGGTAGCATGCAAAGAAATCGATAGCTGCATTCGTCACAAGTGGGAAAAATTTAAATCTGCATGGCACTTTGCTCCAATTGGCTCATTCGCTTGCTTAAATTCAACGTTGATTCTGATTCCGCAGAACTGGTTTGGGTGTGAAAAAGTACTTGCTGTTAACATTCTTTTTCATTCAGTTTTTCCAGTTACGAGTCCTTTTTTGAAGCTGATCGTTTTGTGTTCATTTTGTTTAGTTCTTTTTTCGTAACAGATTTAATGTCTAGTATAGAGCTTAGAAAAAATTCGCAGTATGAGATAGGCAAGTAGTAAGGCATGTAGCAACATCAGCGCGGCAAAGGGCACTCCTTTAAAGGCAAGAAAGGGCAAAAATATTTTAAGTCAAGTGACAGCGATTGCTGTATGAGTCGTACGATTTTTGAATCAAGCACGAGCAACGCCGGGCCATACTTCTAGTAAGAACTAAAACGTAATGTTTCTTTTCATATTTATTGATTGTTTCTGTTATTTATCATTTAAATATAAATTATAATGATAGTAAGAATAAGTGTTCTACTTGACAACGAACTCTTTACTCCGGTATCAAGTGAAAAATATGTGTGTGCGCGTGTAGGTATGTGTGTGTATTTAAACTTTAAATTTTAATTATGTTGTTTTATGTTGTTTTATGTACTTGAAATCAAGAGATCCAACTTTATTCCTTAGATTTCAACTTCAGAGAGGTTTTAATAATCCCCCTTATCCTGGAAAGGACCAAGAACCTTATTCGGCAACCTTCCTCGCGATGGTGTCTTGATATTGTGATCTAATAAGAGTAGATATGTTCGTCTATCGTCCGCCCACTACACCTTCCTTTTTTACTGAAAACGGTTAGAGCTTTATTCCCTTGTTTCTTGTTTAGATTATGGTTTACTGGTCTCTTTCTTCCATGGCCTTAATGATTCAACTATCATAACATTTTCATGATTTGACTAATCAGTAGCTGTGATTTTTCATTATGAGGTTTACAGTTTTCTGTTTGCTGAATCTTGACTGATTGTAAAGGAGCCCTAAATCTTTTGTAGCGCTTAGAGAGGCTGCTCTGCTCAACAATCGCATAATATCGTGATATTTGCTGTACTATGTCGCGATAGGTATTCTTGCATGTATTCGTGATGGGCCACCCTGAGCCCAAATAATGCTTTAGCCTTAGTCATCCTCTCGCCAGTTTGTATTGCCATAGATGATGGACAGTGATAATTGATTTAGTCTTCTGCTTAAAATTTTATCATTTTATGACAGTTACAAGTAAAAGATATATGAGAAACTTTTCTTTTCAAACGTTCTACATATAACTTAGCACATTCGATAGATTCGACTATTGTACGGTTACTTCTAAAATCTATTGCAAGTTTATAATTCTAACGTCTCCGCTTAAACTCTGAGTTTTTTTTACTATTTATTTTTTCCTTTTTTTATCCCTCAATCGGTTCGCACTTCTTTGCGGTCATTTGAATAGGAAGATTGGTTCGTTCTTCTCTGCGGTCATTTGAATAGGAAGATTGGTTCGCTCTTCTCTGCGGTCATTTGAATAGGAAGATTGGTTCGTTCTTCTCTGCGGTCATTTAAATAGGAAGATTGGTTCGTTCTTCTCTGCGGTCATTTGAATAGGAAGATTGGTTCGCACTTCTCTGCGGTCATTTGAATAGGAAGATTGGTTCGTTCTTCTCTGCGGTCATTTGAATAGGAAGATTGATTCGCACTTCTCTGCGGTCATTTGAATAGGAAGATTGGTTTATTCCTTGTTTCCTGCGCAGGATTGCGTTTGCGGCTATTTCTATTTACTTCCAATCTATACTTCTAACGTCTACACCTAAACTCTAAAAACTGAAGTAGTATTTATTTTTCCTCAATAGAACTAGATAAGTTCACCTATCGTCCAGTTCACATTTCACTGGGGTCTTTAGAATAATAATAGTGGTTTATGTTTTGTTTCCTCCTTAGGATTGTGTTTGCAGTTACTTCTAAAATATACTTTCACTCTGTACTTCTAACATCTCCGCCTAAACTCTGAACTTTTATGTATTATTTATTTATTTATTCATTAAGAGGAGTAGATAGGTTCGCCTATCATTTTTGAATAGGAGTAGTGTTTTATACTTTCTTTCCTACTTTCTATTTTATTTACTATTCATTTTTTATTCCTCAATTGGAATAGACAGGTTCACTCATCGTCCGGTTCACAATCTGCCCGGTCTTTTGAACAAAAGTAGAGGTCTCTCCTTAGTTTCCTATTTAGGACTGGTTTTCCGGTTCCTTCTCCAACACTATATTTTTATCGTCTCCGCCTAGCATCAGTAATCCGTTGCGTCTTAGTGGCATTATCGCCTTGCATGAGGCTAATTGATTAAAAAAATAAAATTAATTTACATTCTTTTCTCTGCTATCGTGCTCCTTGTCGATATTCGAGGATGGCCTTCTTGTTTATATCTTGAAAATTCTTCCAATGACAATGGAATTGTCTCTTGAGTTTGAAACTTTCAATTTTTCCGTAGCTCAGTCTTTCAATGAAATAGTGGATTTCTCTACTTGTTTCTCTATTAATTCTGATCAAAATTCCTTTTTACTTGATTTCTTCATTACACCCTCTTGCAACTCAGTCCCCTTGACAATTCTAAATTCTACAATAAACGTCTTGCTACGTCTTGCCTTCCAATTTGTTGGAAATACTCTTTTGTAATTAAAGTATTTAAAAATTCGAACAAATAGTCTGATACTTCTAACTATCGGTCTATTATCCTTCTACCCCGTTTTGACATAGTACTAGAGACTCTAAGCATTTCACACCGCAAGGTCTTATTTCAGATAAGCAATAAGGCTTTCGATTCTTTTGATCAACTGCTGATGTATTAATGTATATAAGAATTTATCAAGTTTTAGATAAGAATGGTGAAGCTCGAGCTGTTACTTTAGATATCTAGAACGCATTTGGTAGGATTTGGCATTTTGATCTTCACAATTTGAAATGTTGTCGTATTTCTGGACGAATTTTTGAATTGATTCAATCTTACCGAATCACGAAATTAAACTTATCTTGTACGCATTGTCTTCTAGATTTTTTTGCATTAATGCAGATGTTCCCAAGGGGGTTCATCCTTGGATCTATGTTGTCCCTAATTTTCATCAATGACCCTTCCTGATGCCATTAGTTCTCAACTCGGTATCTGTGCTGATGACAAAACGCCTCTAAAACGAAACTGCTCTCTTAATCGACTGAGGGAATGATTTTGTCTTCTATCAGCATAACTAACGCTAACCTCTAGGAGAGTTACTCCTTGTGCTTTCTAGGACTAACGTTTTCTACTGATATGAAGTAGAAAGATTCTATTGATTCAACTGTTAAGTCTGCTGCTGCAAGAAAAGTTGGTTCACTCTGTTGTGCTAGACAATTTTTCTCGACAGAATCTGACTTACACATTTGTAAGTTTACGCATTTAATATTCCTAGTCTAGTGCTTCTGCTATTTGTTTAGAGATTTTTTATAAAGTAAAAAGAAGAAACTGCGATTTTATTGGTTCTGACCTGACATCTCGGCTTCAGTCACTTATCCTATCGTCGTAATGTAGCTTCCCTGTGCCACTTGAGTAAATAGTTTCGTTTATTTTGATGTGCGTTCCTCTTTGGTAATTAGATTTTATGAATTTAAGCGCAGTACTAGATAGGCGGCAAGGTTTCAGCATTTTCCAGTTGAAATGAGTAGATACCGTCCTATGCTAATAGTTTATTCTCTTGCAATTCTCGCTTGTTGAACCTATCGCCTTTCTTGGGAAGAAATGATTATATATATATATATATATATATATATATATATATATATATATATATATATATATATATATATATTAGGGTAGATTAGGTTCGATTTTGGAACTCTAAAAAGAATAACTCGAGGAAAGTTGCAAAACAACGTCAAAAATTGACAAAAAAATATTTTTCTTCAAAACTTCGTATTTATTTGAGGAATTGAGCTTAAAGATAAAATAATGTCACCGGAAACATGTGTATATTAAATTAAAACCGAGTCTTAACGAAAAGAAAAAAAAGAAGAAAAAAAACGCTTAATAATGGATATTTTTGAGTTTATTATGTATTCTCTTAATAAATTAAAAGAAATTACTAAAAATAAAAAATAAAAAACACTGAAATATTAAATATTTAGTTTAAAATACAAATAACTACTTATTAACGGCGTCGTTTTTACTAGATATTTTTTCGCTATTTACCGCTAGTAATTACCTCCTCTTGTAAGATCGTTTTATTGTTTACGCTTTTAACAAATATCTATTTTATTTTTCATCAAAATATACTGAACTATTTAACAAATACAACTTTTATAATTATTGTAATTTGTTTATATTTTCAAAATTAATGTTTTATTAAAAAGCCTGTTTACAAGCTAATCCCGGAATTACCTCTATTTTTATGTAAATAAACATTACTTTTCAATGAATTTCAAACTTTATTTTCCAATTTATTTTGAAAAATATTTTTGTGTAATTTCTGATAATACATATATTTTATTTGTCGGATATTTTCAGAATGGCAGGAAAAAGCATCCCAAAGGGCCTAGCATACCGTGGAATTTTGATAAGGCCTTAACAAAATTCCACGGTATGCTGTTGAGTTTATCAGGGGTGATGTAATTTCCAATCTTGGAGCCAGCCTTGCCAATACATTGCTCTTGGATTTGATGGCTATGAGCCTTCTTATCCCCAATATTAATATAAAAAGATATTTATATAGATAAATGTAAAATTGATAGAGCAAAGGTTAAAGTGAAAACAAATGCCCATCAATAGCATGATGAAAAGGTGGAAAATATTTGTATTGGGGTTGATGGGAGAACTGACAAAGACACACTAATGTACAAGGAATTAGTGGAGGAAAATGGAGAGAAGACTGAAAAAAAAAAAAAAAAAAAAAACAACCAAGAGACCAGAATGCCACTTGACTGTCACAAAGATGACATATGAAAGTGAATATCTGACACCTAAGGTTCTTCCTAATATTGGTGCAACTGTTGTGGTTCTTGCTGAGCAAATGGCTGATGTTTTGCATGAATTCAACAGTGTTAGCACTATCAAGGCTATCCTTGTTGACAAACACTAATGCCAATTCAGGCTGTGAAGGTGGATTTGCTGCAAATCTAGAAAGAAAACTTAACAGAAATCTTCATACTATTGGTTGCTCCTTGCACCAAAATAAACTTCCATTTAGAGCTCTTTTTAAACATGTAGATGGTACTACAAAAAAGCCCTGCCACACTCAATGGTCCACTTGGAACATTATGTGCAAATGATTACCATAATTTACTCCAAATATCATTTTCAGGTGTTGGCAGTCCTCTGGATTCTATTTTTAAAATTGAAAATGCAGATACCCTTAGTTGTGACCAAAGACTCCTTTATGAATATACAGTAGGTATTTGTAGAGGTAAGGTAGACTCTAGATTTGCATCATGAAAAATTGGTTCATTAAACCAGGTAAGGTGGTTAAAGCATCAGTCTTATGTGTTTATGGACTCATGGTGCATACCCACGAAATATTTCAAACAAGCTTCACAGTTTAATAAATTTTATTGTGAATGTATATGCCATTTGTCCGTTCGAAAATAAAAGAAATAACAAGTTCCACAATGAGCAAATGTATATTTTCAATATGATCCAAAAGATTAGGAAGCAACCATATGAAATCCAACAGATCACATTGAAAAATATACAATACAATACTTTCGCCTTACTGCCTGAAAATATCTTATATTCAATGGTCAAATCTGATGAACTGGAAGCGTAGGAAGTAGCTATAAAAAGAATTTTGGCCATTAGGTTAGTAAATATTTATTCCTAAAAATTTGACTAAATTAGTTATACCGATTTATGGAATCATTTTAAGGATTTTATCTGATTTCAACATATTAAAGCAGTAGAGATTGCATTTTTTTAAATATAAATCAAATTAATTTTTATATTCTTACAAGAGTAGGGAGCAAACCAAGAAAAAATTAAAAAGAATCACAACTATCAATTTTAAAGCTATGCACTGGAGACAGTTAAAAGATCTGTCATTAAGTGGAGTTTGTGAACCACAACTCATAGAAGAATTTTCTGAAAATGAAATTCGGGAATAATTATTAAATGGTACGAAACTTGACTTGCCAGATTTGCCCTCACATTCTCAAGGCGTGGAACGGGCAGTCAAGTTAACAACAGAAGCTTCCCAATCTGTGTATGGCTTTGAAGCAAGGCACCAGCACATAATATCAAAAGCTTTGTGCCAGAAATTGAGACCATCAATTTCATCAGAGGGCTCTTATATGGAGCTATTTGACTCTATATATTAAGCCCTATTAAACTATTATTTGTTTTTCCATATTTGTTTGTTTGTTGTATTTTCATTCAAAACAGAAAAAAAATCAATTTTTTACTGTATTCAACTAATACTGCTTAATTCAGGAGGTAAAAACAGCATTTCAAAGTCGTCAGTGATTAGGGAGGGGGCAGATTTTCAATTTGAAGTTTCCTTATAATTTCCACATTTTATTTCATTCTGATAAAACAAAATAACAAGTTTCGGTACATTATTCTTTTTGATATTTTAAAAAAGTAAAAAAATCAACCTACCCTATATATATATATATATATATATATATATATATATATATATATATATATATATATATAAAGAAATATAGTCTTAAGGTGTGCTATATTTATGGAATAAAGTGCTCAATATCAGAGATAGAGCGTGTGTAAATATAAAAGTGAACATAGAAGTCAACACTTAGAGGCGACAGTCTGTTTCATGCTATATGCAATCGTCACTTATAAGTGTAAATAATAATAAAAAGAAAAATATATCAGATCATTGGCAATTAAATAGGTTTTGAATTAATAAAATTCACAGGAGTAGATCGGAATCAGGGTAAGAACAGTGTGACTTTGTTCAAGATACTGGAACAAAAAATGCTATTTTTACTATCAGAATACTATCAGAATGAGTAACATAAATCCATAAATACTTATTCCCGTTTTTACTGATTACACAAAGGTATCTGCTAGGTATGAACTACGAACTGCATAAACTATGCGGCAAGCCCCATTTATATAGAAAAGATATTCGAGTAATCCGTAATTTCTACTGGGAACAAATACGTATCGGCGATGTTAAAATACCTTGGATGAGAATATGACTTAGTGAATAGACAAAAATACAAATAAGAGTAAGACAAAAATGGATTTTTCTCATCAGATTTATTTAACATGTACAGCGAGGACGACCCTAAAAGAACTAGAAGCCTACCATGTCTTATTATCGGCACATATGATCTTAAAAAATAGGATACGCGTATAGCACTATGTTGATGGCAAAACCAGAAAGAAAACTGAAGTAACAACGTAATAGAAGAAATTATGAAGAAAAAACTAACCATTAACTTTAATACAACAACATTGATGTTGTTCAAGGAGAAAAGAAGCTCAAGGACGTGAGCAACGTATCGGCGATGTTAAAATTCTGCAGGAACAGAAATATAATTATCTGGGCAGTGTAGTAAGAGATGAAGGAAATTGTGACACAGAAATCTGAAGTGTAAAACGACGAATTTGCTGTGATTATAACAACCAATCTGAGGATGCTAATCTGAATAAAAGTGGATATAATAATGGTATTTTGTTCTTTTACGATGTTTCTGCTGATGTTTGAAAGTATTTTAACAGAAGATATAAGTAAATTATCAGGTCGTATTTTAAAATTTTCAGTCAGGAAAACTGAATTTTGGTGTCTATAGACGTTTCTAAGTTTCATTATTGCGCACAAAAGAAATTTTTTTTTAAAACTGGAGAAAAAAGGTATTTTGCCGCAAAGGTGGTATCAGTTATGATCGACTTTGTTTGAGCGACTTCATCTTTTATCGTTGTTTGTCCGTACTAGAATTTTCTCCTTTATCCTAAAATGTAAAAGAAATCCACATGGGAAACAAAAGATGCCGGCATTCAAATCTCTCAAAAATTGCTTTCCACTTTTCGCACATCCTGTGTTAAAGATGTGAACGCATTTCATTTATAAGTACGTATTCTTGCATCTGACTTATTCCTCGGCGTCCCGCCAATCTGAGATTGCTTCATCCCTACCCTACCATCCTAATTTTACTCACTCTGCCTGCTTCATCCATCCATTTGTCGTTTGAGCTCCCACGCTTTTCTGGTTCCTGTGTTGTCTGCAAAAATACTTCTGGTGATGAAGGGTTCCATTATTTTTTTCTGCTGGTGAATTCAGAAAGAGAGAGAGAGAGAGAGAGTGAAAAAAAAACTTACTTTCCAAAGACATCTCTATTTTAATCCCTTCCATATTTACTATGCGCAACCGCGTATGAGAGATATTTGATCTTATGTAGCTTTCTGTGAGCCTATATTCTATGCCAAAAGCGTACAAACACACACACACACACACACATATACATACATACATACATACATATATATATATATATATATATATATATATATATATATATATATATATAAAATGTTATATTTTATGCATACAACGCTTTCACAATACAATGGGCATTAGCCAACTCTTCGCAAAATTTTCAGTGCGTGAATTACATCTTTTAAATATTCCTCATCACTAAAACATATCCATAATAACTTCTCAAGCTTTATTATGCAAACAAAATAAAACATAGTTATATGATAAATAAATCCAAGTTACCCATAGAAACATATTTGATTAATACAATATCCTTGTATTTTTACAACGAGTTTCACCCTTTAAAATGTCTTGGGCTTACGTTTGGAGGCCATTTGCGCGTATAGGAGTGGAAGATAACGGTTAACCCGAGTCTTGAACAGGTTAAGATCGGCGAAACATCCAGTCGGTTCTACAGGGCAGTGGTTCGCGAGAAGCTGCTGCTCGAGTGGAACTTAATTTTCACTGATGTTACACGGGGAGAATGTTGTTAGCTTAAAACTATATAAGTAGCATGCTGTGTGCTTGCTGAGAAGTTTTGCCTCGGCGGGGCCAGGAATTGTAATTCGTCTGAGAACTTTCCGTGGAAGTAGTGGTAGTGCAGCGAGAGGCTTGCCACGTCTGTGGAAGAGAGGTTGAAGGGTGGAGAATAATTCGTCATCGACAAGAGATCGGAGAAACTTTATCAAGGCAGGAGAGAGAGGGGGGATGGGTAGCTTCCGCCCAAATATGACGACAGTACTCAATCTTTGACCTGATCTGGCTCTTGTAAACGGTATCAGGAGGAGACAGGTAATTACTGGAGCGGTACAGAAAGCTGACCATTTTACTTGCATTCTTATCAATGGATCGTATGTACGAATTCCACTCAGGGTTGTGTTTGAGGCCCAACAGTCTTTCAAGGACCTCCGTTCATCCTGATTGGTGATATTTCGGGGTCAGATCGGCGATGATGGAATATAACTACCTTGGTTTCGAGGTATTGAATGTAAACAACCAGTTTTTACCCCCATTGACGAGTTTGTGTAAGATCGGAAGGGAGATCAATCGTCAACCTCTGATCATTGAGATTTTTAGACGTGCGCACGTATATAGTCGTAAAATCAGCATAGTTGTTTACAAATGATCTGAGTATAGTATCAGGCAGATCATTTATGTAGATCAAAAAAGTGTTGGTCTGAGGAGTGAACCCCAGAGGACACCTGCGTTGACCTCTAGGTCTTCGGAGGACTGGCTATTGATAACTACCTACCTATTAGGAAACATTTTAATGATCGAAAAGACTCTTCCAGTGATTCCATAACTGGAAAGCTTGTGTTGTAAGTCTTTGTACCACACGTTGTCGAAGGCCTTTCAGATATTCAGTGCTGTGGTCATCGAGGTGTGTTTGTCGTCAAGAGACTCACTGATTCTGTGAGTGATGGAAGTTAGGACGTCGGCTGTGGATCGGGTCGATCGAAACTCACACTGCTCGTCGCTGAAGAGTTTGTCCTTTTCTAGGTACTCGAAGACCTTCTTATTGATTTTGGCCTCAAAAATCTTCTTGATAATACTGTGGGAAGTCAGTTCTGAGAGGGGGGAGATCGCATTCTTGAAAACCGGGCATACACTTGACACTTTCCACAGACTTGGGAAGGATTTCTCCTTCAAGTAGCGGCTGAATAATTTAGATAAGTTGGAGATAATTTCGGGGTGATGTTCTTAAGGAAAACCAGTGGAATTTTGTCTGGAGCAGCAGCTTTCGGGTCAAGGGTCAAGGCCTTTGATAAGTCTAGAGACTTCTCGTGTTATAATTGGTAATATAACCTGAGATTGTGCTCAGTCTGACGTGGGAAGTTTAGATGGGCAATGGTCTTTGTCATCTAAAGTTGAGTTAGAGGCAAAGATGGAGGCAAAGATATTCGTCGAATCTGACGAGGAACATATAACCTCGGGGCCATTTATAATTGTGGGCACAACTGCTTTACCTCTGTTCATGATTTTGTTGGTGATCTTCCAGAATACACGGGATCCAAGTTGTTTCTTTTCCACCTTGGTCTGAACTGCCCGTGCGTAGCTTCACTTGTTGTCTAGGACCTTTTTTGCAGCGGTTGCGTGCAGTTCTGAATGCAGCGAGAGCCAAACTTCATCGCTCCTTACGATAGATATTGAAGTAGTGGTTCCGGTGAGTTATAGCTGAAGCGCATTCGAGAGCGAACCATGGTTGACTGGTTTTTACTGGATTTTTTGTGGGCGTATAAAACTCTCTATTCTAGATAGAGCCAATCAGTAACATGAGCAGAGGTTTTGGGGGCAGCGTGCTTGAAGAAGTTTGGGAGAGGAGCTTCTATCATATAGGATCAAAAGCTGTCCCAGTCTGCCTTTGCATAACAAACATCGTTCTATGGAATGGTACATCAGGGAATGTCATAGGTTTGGCATCAATCCATATACTGAGTATGGAATGGTGCCTAGTAGAAGTAAACATTTATCAGGGCAGGAGGTTAGGAAGAGGTCGATGAGGTTCGCCTGATGTCCTTTCGTGTTCTGGACATGAGTAGGTTCTCTAATGATCTGGGTTAGTTCATAGGCGATGGAGAAGTCTGTAATATCTGCCTTCAACATCGATGTTGAAATCACTGCAGATATGAAACCTGGTCGAAGGGTATTGAGTGAGGTTATTATCAATTTTCTCAGATATTCGGTCAAAGATTAACGTCCCTTCGTCCTGAGGACGGTAGAAAGTAAAGACGAATGTGGTTCTATGAATAAGTGCCACGTGGAAACACATATATCGGAGATCGTATTACTCGTTTTTTGTATCCCTGCCACAGAGAAACTCGTCCTTGAAGTAGGCTCAGAGTCCGTGGCCGTGACGATTTAGGTGATCATGTTTGGCTATGAGAGGTTAGTAGCCCAGAACTGTGATCTCACCTAATGCATATGAGGCGTTTATACTGGTTTCAGAAAGTAGCAGGAGGTCTCGTTTAGACTGGAGAAGATGGGGTTCCATTCTGGAAAGTTGGAACATAAACCACTCACGTTGGTGTAGGAAATGGTATACAAGGAGTATACTTTTTTGAGGTTGGGTTTGATAGCTTTGTTCATTTGTATTTTGATTAGTTTCATGTTTGCTTTGGTTGGTAAAAGACTGATGGACAGAGAAACAGACACACCCGAAGGAGTGGCATGTATAAATAACTTGGAGAAAGTCGTCCAGAGATTCGGAAGTAGCAGTACACTTCATCTTGTCATCGAGAGGCCCCACCGGAGACTGCTGCACTGTCCAGAAAGCATTTAAAAAATAGTAGTACAGTAGCCCCGATACTATACATCTGCTGATAAGTTAGCCTCCCTCGGATTTCATGAAGTTTCGGATCCTGACACTCAAGCGGATACGGCTAAAACCCAGAAAACGTCTACCCCCAGCACTCTTAATGAAGGGATAATCAACCCAAGAAAAAATACATGCGTGATACTCCGAGTGGGCATGTCGCGTCTGTCCAGAAAAGGCAACAGAACGCGTCATTGGGTCAGAAACATCGTACCAGTTCGAGACCTAAAGGCCCCCAGACAAACTCGGTCATGCACTTGAGGACTAAGATACACTATGAGAGAAGTGGGGTAACGTGGGTTGCACGAGGATGCATGTGCATCTCCTATTCACAATAATATACCTAAATTATATACCTAAATAAATTATTATTTTATTATTTAACATGTTCATTTAATTTCCTTGACACTCTATAACGTTCGTCAATCTTTCAATCATTGATTTCTTTATACATTTCTACTTTAAGAACGCACCAATTTTGTTACTTGACAGAGATCTTTGCTTGAATATTGTTTTTCATTTTCATAATGCTTCTTTAAGTTTGTCATTTTATTATTAACTGAAGAGCCAGTAGCTCATTCTATCAACTTGATATCTTTGAAAGTTTATTTTCTGGACATCATGTAAAATTGGCAGAATCTAAAGATGTACTGTTTAGATTAAATATGTTCTTTTACTTCAAACATAATGGTTTTGACATGTACTTCAAAAAATGTGTTTTCTTAGAATTTATTTTACACCATCATCATTTTTAAGGGAACTCTAATTCGACTGCTTCTGTCGCGTCTTCTAATTTGTGTTGATTGATTATTCCATGAGCAATTCAATTTTACCCAATTAATATCCAGCCAATGTTGCTCTACATTCATCACTAAAAGGACATTTGAGAAATTAAATCTCATGTACTTCTTTGCTCAGTATAATCCATTTGTCTTTAGGATGTTTACTTAAATGGTTTGGTTTCTTTTTTATATTTGCAACGTCAAAATTTCAAAGAGATTTTGATGGTCAATTCACTTTTCTGACTTATTATCCTTTTAATTTTTCACGAATATTTTTGTGACATTCTTAAAATTAGTTTTTCTTCTTCTTGTTTTTCCAATGTTTAAATTTCTTTTTTGATTGTTCTACATTCTTTATTTCCAAAATGTTGTCCTCATCACTCAATAACGTTACAATATTTGCTTCTCGTTTGAGGTTAAATCTTTCACATTGTGTACGGCAATCGTTATATATCTTAAATTAAGAATAATTAATGAATGATATTGGATGCGACGAGAAAGATAAGTGATTGAAATATTGTTAGAATTAATAAGCATCATGAAAAGGAAAATATTCCCTTAAAAATAAAATCTAATTCAGAAATCGATTAATAATAGTTTGGTTGAAAATATTTTTGTGAATATTATAAAACGACATCTGTCTGTCGACACTGTAATTCGCAGAATGTGAGAATGCTTTATTTTTTCCGGTATAACTTCGACAGCTGATAACACACGCAAGAGCAAAGCATGAAGCTGAACGTTAACTCCATTCTTTGTTACTCTAGGATCTGTGTTCTTGTTTTATAATTCAATGTGTTTCACGCCGATCCAATAAAACAAGAAGAGTCAGAAATTCCGCGTGAAATGTCAATTCAGCCAATTGACTTTATATCACTAGCGAGGCTAGCTTCAAATATACTCATGTTTTCAAAGATACTCGAACAAAGGTACTCATGTTTCTAGGAGCAATAACACAAGTGCCTTATATTTACAACAATTACTAATTTCAAACTAAGCAAACTTTTTTTGTCAGTCTAGTAATAAAATCTTTTTCTCACATGGCCTAAAGATTAAATTATTTATATATTAGAATTTTTTAGCAATCTCTCAGTATATATGTTCATTAAGAGGAATAAGCTAATGGTGCAAATGTAAATCCCAGAATTTTTCAATTGTTATTTTGAAATTGTTTATCCGAAAAGAAAGGTAGCTGAAAACTCTCAACCGGATAAAGTAATCTACCATACGGAAATAGGTCAAAAAACATAATGAAATAAAACAGAAGACAGTAGTATAAATTAAATACATATTTTTTTTAAAGTATTCTTTATAAAAATTGCGGGAAGGAATATTACTATATTACAAACAGATATTCATTAGCATGTTATTGTAATTTGAAACTTCCTCAGCATTTATTATGAAATGCAGGGACAAATAACACAGAC
Organism: Acanthosepion lycidas; assembly: GCA_963932145.1. NCBI lineage: Eukaryota > Metazoa > Mollusca > Cephalopoda > Sepiida > Sepiidae > Acanthosepion > Acanthosepion lycidas. The sequence continues at coordinate 68,131,150 of OZ010577.1, forward strand.
TTGAAACAGACTTTTCAGTTCATTATTAATTTGGCTCCTCATGAAAATAGCTAACAGCCTATTTAGCAATAACAAGAAAATTTGTCAAACTTGGTATCCTATAATTCGGTCACCTTTAAAAAGATGTCTGTCGCATAAGTAAATGACCGCAGAATTGGAAAGTATCTTGATCTTCTTGCATTTAAAACCGTACAAATAATTCTTCTTTTGACAGAGAAGCAAAATGTCACTAGAATGTCACGAGACAATAAATATATTATCATTAATATTGATACCAGTAAAAAAATGTGTGAGTTAAAGGTTAAATTGTCAATTAATAGCCAAAATTGACTTGTTTGTTCTACTAAAGTTCCGATGACTAAAGTATCATAAAAACTACAAGTAAAGACGAGGAATTAAACAATAGCATGAATTCCGGTTTGATAGAGAATTCACGATTTATAATATTTATCTTATTTGAATAGCAAATGACAAATATTTCTTTAAATATATTTGTGTGGATCAATAAGCCCTTAGCGTTTGAAGTTTTAAGTGAGTGATCTTCACTATTCAATTAAATACATTAACATGAAAAAAGACGATGTTTTTGTTCATCCGTAAGCTTTGAACTTATTTGTATAAAACGCATATACTTATAATGATCTGTATCACTATATATATATATATATATATATATATATATATATATATATATATATATATATAGCAAAACAAAACAAAACTGCTCTCTATTAATCGTCTGAGAGACCTTTTTCAATATGACTGATGTTAAGCTCCAGAAGAGTGACTCGTTGCGCCTTCTCGGGTTTACATTCTCAGCTGACATGATGTGGAAAGAATTTAGTGAATCCATTGCTGGGTCAGCTGCTAAGAAGGTTGGGTCAATGTGTCGTGCTAGACAATTTTCTCTCCAAAATCTATTTTACATATCTATAAGTTTACCATTCGTCCATACTTAGAATATTACTGCCACATATGGTCAAGTGCTTGCTTCTGACCTGGCGTCTCTGCTACAGTCATTTTCTCGCCGCAGTAAATGTGCTTCTCTGTGACTTTTCTATAAATATTTTCATGGTATTAGGTTGGTGCAAAAATAATGACGTATTAATGTCGTTTTTTGACGTTCGTCAAAAAACGACATTAATACGTCATTATTTTTGCACCAACCTAATAATTGTTCGGATGGTACCTAGACTTTATGAATTTAAGAGCTGTACTACATCGGAAATAGGTCACATCAATTTTCAGCTAAATTGGCTAGATTTAACAGTAAGTTCTATGCTAACAGTTTCTTTTCTCGAACTTCTTGCTTGTGGAACTCTCTTCCGGCTTCATGTTTTCCCGTTAACTTTGATCTTCAACAGTTTATCTACTGTCTTCCTGGAGACTTTTCTATTGTTCTCGCTTCTTAGTAATGTTTCTGCTTTCTAATTATTTCACACTCAATAACCTCTTGTGCCTTGCTTAAATATATTGTGCTCTTATATATATATATATATATATATATATATATATATATATATATATATATATATATATATATATATATAGATAGATAGATAGATAGGTCGTGCTACTATGTGTGTGTGTGTGTGTATATATATGTGCATGTATTTTCATTTTAATCAGATGCTATGAAAATTAAATAATCGTGGCATTTTTGTTCTTTGTGGTAATTCTTTAATTTATTGATATAATTTTTGAGAGGAGATCTCTCTGCCTTCGCAGAACAAAATATCTGGTATATTTATTACAGAGTGGACAAGAAATTATTTCAAAAGAAAAAAATTAAAATAGGCATGAGAAATATTACAGAACATTTTATTATAATTGGATTTTCAGGTAGGGCCCTTCTTGAAAACCGTGATAAAAACATCTTAAATTAAAAATTATTTGGTCATATATGCTGTCAAAATAAAATTGTTTGATATCTGCTTTCTTAATGAAGTTAGCATTTTCCAGTTCTATACAAAATCACTTGTTCATATTTTTGTCATGATGACAGTCAACAAAAATATACCATTTCTCTTTCCATTCAATATACGACAATTTTTATCAATGTCCATTTAAAACTATTACAACTTGTGCTATTGCAACTGAAATAAATACACTGAATCATTTTGTAAATAATAAATCATAATAAATAAGTGTTACAGATATATCATATATTAACAGTAAGTACAACAGAAGAGTATTACACGACTAGTGAGTGTGTATTGGATGACACAGCGTTCAAACTATTCGACTGTTGATATTTAACAGCCACAACCCCCCACCCCACCCCACTAAGGGTAGATGTACGGGCTCGGGTCTGTCTACCTCCCCGGACGAGACTCTGCCCTTCGGCACAGCCTCGTCCGGGTTCCTCTGTGCCCAAAGGCAGCGTGTTCGACAGCAGATGCGAACTGTCACAGCCTCGGTAGAACAATCTATACTACTGTTCCCCCAAGGCTTTCTCTCCTACTAATCTTACAGTAGGCGTAAGAATCCAACTTAGACTCTTTAGAGAGAGGACAGCACAACATAAACTTATCGAAGCTTTAAATGTCAAGGTTGAGACATTTATTGCGCTATCTCGGTAGTCATTGTAGATATTAATTGAACCTGCTACAGGAACACTGAATCTGGGAACCTAGTATGAATCAATCTCACTTTTATAATAATGGCTTGTGAAACTCAGTTGTTCCTCATAGTTTTACGACAGGCAAAGTTAAAATTAATTAAGTTTAACTTATTCTGACAAAAAGTAATAACTGTGGAGCATCCACTGAGTATTGACTTTGAAAAGACTGCTATGAAAGATTGGTACATATGGCACATCACCTTCTAAATAATGATTTTGTTTTGTCATAAAAACCTGTTGCTTATAAAATTTTCCGTATACGCATTTCAAACTCAACTATTCCATGTCCAATTTATTAGATAAACATAATGAAATTTTTCAATAATGATGATGTATTCCGCATCCTTATATGTTCTGGTGTTCTTTAGTACTTGTCAATTCTTTTTTTTCTTGTATACAACAGTGGAAGAAGACGCTTCAGTTGTTCTCTAGCGATCAAGTGGTCCAAATAGATGTTAACTTGAATACCCTGGTGGAAAGTAATACCCAAGTTTGGTAAGTAATTTAGATAATCTTCGCAGATAGTCATCTATCCACCCGATAATATGATAATGTTGATTATCCACATCCTTTCTAAGTTCATGATTTTTTACTCACATAATCAGATATAAAATGTTTACTATTTACGAAAATCATAACTTTTTATTGTTAAATAACCCACCTACAAAATGATCGACAGGTTTGTAATCCCAATTACCTACGTCGCCGGCAGCGATTTCTTAAAAAAAAAAAAAAAAAAAACCTGAGATGTTATGGTCAGCAACAATCAAATATATGATTTCAACAAGGAACAAATTCATGATGAGTTGTTGAAAATCATGAGTGCATCTGTTTTTTTTTTTTTTGTTTTTTTTTTTTATATTACAATCTTAGGTTTATTTAATTCAAATTGAATTTTTTTTAATTGATTTTTTTAATGTAGACACATTTGGAAAATAGATAAATCCATTTCTATAAAATGTAAGAAAATAATTTTGATATCGGATTTTTCTCACGTTATTTTCTTTTAATGAAATAAATTTTATGAAAGGTGATGAATCATTTATGTGTAATTAAATATTACTTTTAGGTTAGTTACGAAAACAAATTGGATATAACAACATCTTTACTTTAAGACATTTTTATGTTTATACATTCTTTTTATAGATACAAATATTTGTATTTTATTTATTTTATTTTAAAAATGTCTTAAAATAATTGTCGGAATTTTTCCATTTCATAATGTCTGACATCTTTACTTGTTTAAAATTATTTTCTCTAATTTTATGTTGACAAAATCTAATTGACAAATTATTTTAATTTATACTTGTCTAATTATAACTTTATTGCTTCATATTTAATTTTCATCCTCACAGAATCTTCATACAATAATTATGAGCAAAAACAATGAATTTATACGTGCAACATCGGTATTATCCGTTTGGTATTGACATTGCCATTTAATTTGTAATACTGTAGAATTTCGATATTGAATTACCTGTGATTGTTCCTTGTTTAAACTCACTAATACATAGCAACCGGATCGTATGGAATAAGATGGTAAATGTCTTCGCCGACAAAATGAGACACCTCATATATCGTAAACTGGTCCCTTTTACCCATCTTCTTTAATTATATACTCTAGAGACAGGCAATCTTCTGTCCAACTTTTTTTCCTTTTAACAATTTTCTTGTCATTGAAATAATCACTGTATCTATTATGGATTTCGACAATCGTTTTAAGTCTTTCTGTCAATAACCATGACGTGCGTATTTGTCAATTTCTTCTAATTTAAGCAAGTCTTAATAAGAATAGTGCAAGTCTTTGCTTTCTTAAACGGCTCGCGTAAATCTGTTACTTGATTTGAGGAGGCACTTATTAATAAAGGGGCTTATCCTTTTTATTTTCTGAATTAGATTTTTCAGTAATTTTAATTTACATCATAAAGAATCTGAAATTTCACAAATAAAACACAGAAAAAATAAAATAAACAATGAAGTAAAACTGCTGACCGGTTCTTTTGAAACCATCAAATTTTGTAATAATAGCAATCCCACGTTTCAAAAAAAATTAAAAGACAAAAAGATGTCAGTGAGTGCAAGAAGCAAGCTGAATAATTCGCTACACTACTGCTTGTTTTTCACTTAGTGTCCAAAGCAGAAAAATATTTGTATTGGTTGTGTACAGATAAGATTTGAGTAAAAGAAGGGAAAAGATTAACAATCAGAAAAGATTAAATGAATGAGAAAGAAAGGAAATTTACAAAGAAAAATCTTGAAATAAGAAAAGAGGTAAAAATGATATTGAGAAATTTGAAGACTTCTCCCCCACCCCCAAAACTCCAGTAAAAACCAAAAAGCCAGCCATGGTTCACCCATGAATGCACTACAAGCATAGCTCACCGGAAGTACTACTTTAATATCTATCGCAAGGAGCGAAGTAGTTTGACTTTTACTGCATTAAGAACTGCCCACAATCTCTGCAAGAAAGTTCTGGAAAACGCAAAGTGTAGCTATGTACAAACGGTCTAGGCTAAGGTTGAAAAGAAACAAAATGGATCCCGTGAATTCTGGAAGATTATCAACCACATTATGAACAAGGCCAAAGCAGCTGTACCCACTATTATAATTGAGTCCAAGGTCATATCTTCCTCGACAGATACGACGAAGCTCTTCGCCTCGATCTTTGCCATGAACTCAACGTTAGATGACAAAGATCATACCCTTCCCAACTTCCTACATCTCAATGAGCACAATCTCAGAAATACTTTCATTACAGCACGGGAAGTTTCAAGACTTAACAAAAGTTTTGACCCTAAGAAAGCCACTGGCCCAAACAAAATTCCAGTGGTTGTGCTTATGAATATAAAACCGGAACTATACCCAATCCTAGCGAAGTTATTTAACCGCTCTCACAAAGGAGAAATCCTTTCCAAGCCTGTGGAAAGTGTCAAGCGTATGCCTGGTCTTCAAGAACGCCCGCGAGAGATCCTCTCCCCCCATCAGTTTCCACAGTGTCATCCGTAATCCTTTTGAGACTATAATCAACTAGAATTTCGTCAAGATAATAAAAAATCTCTTGCGTAACGTCCAGTATGGATTCCGATCAGCCCGATCCAATGCTGTCTACTAGTACACACATAATTAGTGAGGCTCTTAACGATAAAAATACCTCGAAGATCACAGCATTAGTTATTTCGAAGACATTTGACAAAGTGTGGCACAGAGGTTTGCTGCTCAAGCTCTCCAGCTATAGAATCAGTGGAAGGTTCTTCTCAATTATAAAGTCCTTCCTAACGGGTAGGTCCCTGAAGGCAGTCAACGGAGACATCCCACTGGAGTCACTTCTGGGACCAACACTCTTTTTGCTTGACACGATCAGCCTAATAATATACTTATATCATTTGTGAACATCTATGACGATATATGGGCGCACCTGTAAACCTCTTGATGATCAGAGATTGGCTACTAATCTCTCATCTGATATTTTCAGTGGGGGGAAACTGGCTGGAGGCATTCAATGCCTCGAAAACCAAGAATAAAAAAAGATGCAAAAGTTATTTAAATCAAAAGAGTAAACGAAAGAAAATTATAAAAGACTAAAAGATAAAGTAATTATCATATAAAAAATAAAATTAAAATAAAAGAAAGAAAATATGTGGAGTATAAAAGGGCAATAAAAATTAATAGAAGAAAGATTGAAAAAAACACCCAAAGAAACGACGGAGAATGTGAAGGAAACAAAAAAATGAATAAAACGAATAGTAAAATGCGATGATGGAGGAGAAAGAGGCAATCAAAGAAATAAAAAAGAAGACACAGAAGACATGAAAACAGATTTTGCTTTTTTGCCTTCACTGTTCCATATATATAATTCAAGAAAAAAATGAGAGCATTAACAAACTATTATAAATGGTTATAGAGTGAAGCGCTAAAAAGGTTTCTTTTGTCATGTACTTCACAGAGGTAAAAAAAAAAAATTTCTGAAATTACAGAACGATGTAATTATGGAACGTTTCATATTACCTCCCCACCCTTGTAGATGTTGCCAATGGTTGGCTTTTCACGGGGTGTTAATACATTCTGCTTTTAAAGTTTTATTTTTATTTAATTTTGCAATTAGATGGGCAGAAAGAAAGACAGAGATTCGTATGTAATGAAAAGACCAATTTATAAAATGTTGATATTCTAAATTTCGCAAAGTATAGGAAGAATGACTTACATTATTTATATTCGGACGATTGCACTCATATTTTTTGTTGTTATCAGAATATTTAAGCCGTTCTTCCCTCCGGTCTTCCACAGGTGTGTATCGATCTATAGGGAATCCTGAATTGAAGCATGCATGCCCATGTCTAGGAATATAGTCTAGTTCTTTTGTTTTGTTTTAGTACTGCTCAGTTACTGATCGTGCGTTTCCGCTAAATCCAAGTACCCACTTCCCAACCCAGGGATTGAACTCACAATTACTATGTCACCAAATTCACGAAGAAAAAAAAAACAAACTTTAATCCACTATCCCATAAGACAAAAATCCGTAAGACAAAAATAGAGAACTAGACGATGCCGCAAGACATAGATAGTTGAATGAGAGCAGTGTACCTCCGTGAATTAAATAAAGGGCTTAGTTCAGAATTCCCTGTAGATCGTATACACCTGATGAAGGTCGGCCGGAACAATAGCCTAAACTTTCTGATAACAAAAACAAAGATGAGAATAACAGTCTGAATATAAGTAATACAAATAATGATAATTCCTCTTCACAGAAATTTAGACAGAAAATTATAGAAAGAGTATATTTCTCCAATCATAAGGTGAGGACATTGTGCCAGCCTTCGAAGATCAGTATTCGATATTTTGGTTTTTACATAGGATTAAAATCAGAATGTGAATGAGACGAACAGCGATCTCATACCTTCAGCAGGTACACCGATTGATATAAACAGACTGGCAATAGTTGCACACTATTAATATAATGTGAAATAGATAACGGTCAGTTTTCCATAATATCTTGTAATTTTTATTGAAATAATCAGCAAAATCGTTAAGTTGGTAGAAAAGAAAATATGAGGAGAAATAGAAGAAACGGTAAACTGTATTCTAAAAAATACAGCCAATTGTTCTAAAAGAAAATATAAAATATGAAAGCGACAGTGATTCACAGAGAATTGAAGAGGAAACTTGATTTGAACATAAATTGTTTGCAGACAATTAAAACGCAACATGCATGCCAGAAAAAGTGTCTATTGAACAAAATATGACGATGTTTGTGAATTAGAGAGCGAATCTAGGAGAAAACATAGGAAATTTCAAGAACTTGCCTGCCAAATAAATATATTAGGTCATGATCATAGTTATTAAAATACTAGCCAGGAAAATTACAATTCGTGCATTGTAACAGAGTTTGGAATTGAAAAATGCACAATGCTCGTGACACACAAAGGAAAATGTGAAGCAATAGCAGAAATTCAATTAAGCAGGAAATGAAATTAGTAGAAAATTGGGTGAAAAGGAAAACTAAAAATATTTAGGAATACGGAAAAACGATATGAAAAAAGAATAGCAAGTCGTAAAAAACATTTGGAAACTAAAGTACAGAAACCTGATTAATCTCAAATATCTGAACAGACTTCCAAAGTTAGGTCAAATAAGAGGTGAAAAGTTTAGATTGGGGATAAATCCTACCACAGAAATGATGTTGATAAACTGTATGTAAAAAGAAAGGATTTCATTAAATATTTTGTGGTTTCAGTTATTTGCACAAAAGGTAACAACAAATCTGATAGCAAAAATCTACAGTATAGCTTACAAAGGAATAAGTGTTGTATAAAAACTCAAGGAGAGATGCAAAGAAGAACAATTCCATAGAAATTTCAAGACAAACGAAAAAAATGGAAGGAATAATGACAGTTATTCTTGAATAGAGAACACATTAAGAGAAAAACTATAACTATGAATAGCTGATTATGAAATGTGTGTCGGAATATTTATATTAGGAAATAGACAAACCATAAAATTTCGATCATGCAGAGCCAGAAATAAAATCGTTAATTATAGAAGAAAATGCAGTAAATTGACTTAAAAGAAATACAAACATGCTCATGGATAAAAGAAATTGTTATAAACTGGGAATTGTGTATACAACTTGATTTTGATTGTCAATCAATAGTATAGATACAAACAAGAATCTGTTCTATTTAAGAACTCATTCAATTCAGATCAGAATTAGTCATTATTACCAAAAAACATTTGTAAAATCATCAATGTGTTTCTTTAATCAGAATACAAATTAAAATTGAAAGGGTTTAAAAAGCTGTAAAAGGACGTGCTCTTCAGAAGAGGACTGAAAAGAATTGTAGAATCGGAAGATGGCAATTTTCCCAAACATAATAGTTATAACTGGAATAGTTGCAAAAAGTTGTCTAAATGTTTTTTAAAGATCTGGAAATCCAATGAAGAAATGTAACCACCACCTCATCAAAATGATTAAATATTCTGGAGAATGCTGGGGTATTGCAGTGGCTTATATGCAGTCATTTAATTTTGCACCAAATTCAACAAATACTACTTATGTGAACACTATTTGTTATCATCATTAGAAAAACTTGAATAATCCTCGAGCAATTCGAAACAAATAGTTATTCAGATTTCAAACAGTTCAACTCACTGTTGTGCTTAAGACGATAGGAATACTGTGGAAGTTACTCGAATTCTGTTTAAGAGAGACTGACACGTTATTACAAACGACCATAAATGTATAGACCTAAAAATATAACGATATATATGACTATATAAGAATCTACTACAGTTGTGCCTATTGTTTTCTTATACATTCCCATTTATCACAGGTTACCTACTTATACCTGAAACTATAAGCAATTTTCGTTGGATTGAGAACACACACACTCGCGCGCACACACACATACATATATGTGTAGATATCGACTTTAAATCTATAACATATAAATATAATGCTCTTTTAAGCCATATATGGTCTTCATGTAGTCTGACGTATTTGCCTATTCCCGAAAGTATCAATGGTCACCTATAATCAATTAATTTCTCAAGTACCGTTTGAGATGTGGATAACAAGATTAATTTAAATTTAATGTCATCCATTAACAAACATACATTTAAACAATATATTAATAGCTGGAGATAATCGCATCATTTTAGCTATAATCGCGGGACATTTTAAAGTTATAATTATATTTTCTTTTCAATTCATACTGATCCAATTCTGCATTATATTAATTTATGTGACGTATCTCTTCAGAACATATGCAGTCATGGTTCTCCACTGCATGTTGTTCTTCGTAAATCAGAAAACATTTATCTCCTTACCATTCTCAGTGCCATTTTCGCTGTTCCCTTTTGCTCCTCTTGCTATCATTATATGTTGTGAGGGTTAAATTCTAAAGTCCCTCTTTCTTCATTATGTATTCCAGAGATCTCCAGTTTCTCTTTGATTGTAAATATAAATGTATCTTTCGTTCCCATTTTCTTTAGAACTTCCTCTTTGTTCACCTGTTCCATTCATATTATTTTCAACATCTTTCAGTACAACCGCATCATTGTCGCTTCAAGTTCTTCTTTTTATGTTAGAAAATTGTCCAGCATTGACTACCATCAAGATATTGGATAATATTCAGCATTCATGATATTGTATAACATTTCAGCGCTCATTACTAATGAAAATTTTCTGTCTTAATATTTATTTAAAGTTTAAGTTGCAAGTCTTCTCTCGCTATTCGTTTTTTGTGTCACATTTTCCGTAGTCTGTTAAGCCAGATAATTAAATTTCAGTACCAGCTTCGTGCTGACGTCTCAAATTTCTGACAATAATACATGATGTCTTCTTATAGTTAATAGTATGTTCTTTCTTTTCGCTTTCTTTTATACTCTTATATTGGAATTATCACATTTTTTGAGTCTGCCGTCAACACAGTGTCACCTTCATATTTCGTGTTGATCAATATTATGTCCGCTGGTAATAAAGCATGATGGGTTTTCTAATTCTGTTAAGATCGCTTCTATTCATCAGAATCCAAATTATTAGTTATATGGTTTATTAAACTAATATTCCAATGGTGTCCGAATTCATTTCATCTTGTTTCTCAGGCATCATTATGATGGTATTCCAGTACTTCGCCACTGTCGTATATCTCATATATTATTTTAGGCTGACTGCATCACTATTAAAATTTCATCTGTTTCTGCTGCTCTGTTTCCATTAATCTCAGAATACAGGTTCTTCCATGTATTTTAGGTTTCTCTGAGTCGCCGTGGAAGTGTTCTCCGGTGTATTTGTTTCACCTTGAAAGTATTTTTCTTTTTTTATTATGATGGTTCTCATTTTAGCCTTTATGTATCCTATAGAGAAACATTTATACCTGTTATTTCTTCTATTATTTATGCATACCTGCCGTATCTAGATTTCCCATTCTTTTTATCTCTGCAGACTTTGTTCTTAATCATTTGACAGACTGCATTTGTTCCTCTGGTTTATGTTTAATATTCTTTACCATTCTTTACCATTCTTTACCACTGCTTGCTGTCTCTTTTTGATCCCCTCCAGAATTTAATCGGTCATTTCTCTTTATCTAGTTTCTCTTTCCTTGGGATAATCTCGTTCACCTATGTCACTAGTGCTTCCCTTACGTTGTTCCACTTTGAATTGCTGACCTGATCTAATCTCTTATATTTGTTTCAAGCTGTTTTAATGTAAGCATACATCTTTGTAATTTGAATCGTTCTGGAGTCTGTTGTATTGTAGTTTACACGTTGCTTTGCATACATCTGGAAAGTTGCCACTCTCGCAGTTAGCACTTGGATAAATTTTAGGGAAGAACTGCATCTCTGAATCTTTTATTGATTGTTAGGTATTTTCTATGCCCACAAAGGTTATGTGTGTTCTTGATACCAGTGTTGGTTACTGCTTAGTCATTTGCCTTGTGCACCATTGGATAAATCTTTCTCTATTGTTTGTTACATGATCCTACTTAGTACTTTTACCGATTCTTTCACTGTTATTTTATTTATTACTTTAGCGTTTAGGTCTTCCATTATGATGATCATCATTTCCTCCCCCTCCGATTTAGTGAACAATTAAGCTATTCAAACTTGTCATTTTCGTAATAATTATTGATAATTTCTAGTGATCGTGGATATTGAAAAAGGGAGAGTGAAATACATCATCTAAATATTCACCAATTTATTAGCCCACTGTAATTAAATATTAAATTATTTTATTTAAAACATTTGGCGATTTGAAATGAATAATTCATTCTGACAGATATAATTCAACTTATTCACGGGATGCTAATATGAATTCCATAGACAGAAAACGATATAATATTTGAAACGTTACAGTTAAAAATAGAAGAAATACAGTGTAACCCGGATATAAGAGAGTTGTCGGGACCGGATACGAAGTCTCTTATGTCCGGGTTTCTCTTATATCCGGGTTTGGTCTATTTTATATACATTAACACAGGCTCTAATTTGGGACCAGAGAAAATCTCTCTTATATCCGGGTCTCTTATTTCCCGGTTACACTGTACATACTATTAGGTTGGTGCAAAAATAATGACGTAATAATGTCCTTTTTTGACGTTACGTCAAAAAACGACATTATTACGTCATTATTTTTGCACCAATCTAATAGAACGAAAACTAAAAAGTGAAAACTATTAAGAAAATTCAATATTGCAGAGCACGATTTTTCTTTTACAATTAAATTATCCCTAAAAGAACTAGCGATTTAAAAAAAAATGTTAAACGCCATATAGTGCTTTAACATAATTTCTGAGAAAAGATCATCTCTATTTCACACAAAATACTTTTTAAAATCTAAATTCTAATGAAACAAGATTAACATTTGCAAGCTCGTTTTTTGATCAAGCAAATCAGCCTTTTTATTTGTAAGAGAAAATATGGAGGATGAAACATTTCGGTGAAATGGTTGTGACTTTAACGGCACTTTTGTTTTCTGATCCCTTCTAGTGAGGATTGTGTGAAATTAATACGTTATATTGTGTATTTAGTTCTCGAAAGGATCAGATAATACATTCCAAGATCATTTGTAAGCGAGAAAAACGATTTTACAAACTTCAGTGGCAGTAGTATTTTTTTTTAAACCTTACCCATCCTTTAACTTTCATTTGATAAAAACAGTAAACGTTGACTATAAAAACGCATCTATGATTATAGCAATACAAGAGCGCTTACTTTTTTATATTCAATGTATGCTAGTATTTTTAAAAGAAATTTCTGATAAAATATTGTCATATTTTTACTTTAAGGTGGGAGTTTACTTGCTAAAAAATTCATTCCTTTGTTAAATTCATTCTTTTGGAATTTTGAACCCATATCAAACAATGTTTTTACTATTCCCTGAATGTTTCAAATAGGGAAGAACGTGACTGATCCTATAAAGGAAAATAATTATGAAAATAACGGTACATCTTTTATTACCGGTTACAATGACCATTTTTTTGTTCGTAGTGACTAATTTATATATACATATGAACAAAAATACAAATAGATACAGGCACAGAAACATATACATATTACTTTCCCTGTATACAGAAAATACTAACAAAACACGTGTTTGTATGTGAACATTTAGAAACGTACTCGTTGGAATGAACCGTAATTATCACTTCAGTTCAGTTAAACTTGATAAATCCCACTTTACGGATTTCAAAACAATATTGACACCCAAAAGACTATTTGAAACGCTTATATGAAAATGAAACATGGAAATTAAAGGTTCTTGCGTTACATGTTCGCACAATAACACAAAGTAATATAAATCCTCTAATGATAAAGAAGAATGAACAAATATTTTATATTTGAAATATTTCATCCATTTTCCAATTTATATAGGTTCAGATTTATACAAATTAAAAACGGTATTATCCTTGCTTATCATGTTCCTCGCAAAAGATTTCATTTCTTTCTCAAAAATATTTACCTTTATTGTTTTGCTATTTCAAAGTGAGTTAGATTTAATTTTTTATTAAGAGTGTCTTTCAAATAGCATAATTATTTGCACATACAATTTCATAAGATAATTTGTTATTTGGCAGATATTTGCAAGTGATATAGGAATATATGAATGAAATCATAATGATTCTACTATTCTAAGCGATTTTGTCTGGATTAAAAAATGAAGTTATAGCTTTATACCTGAATTGTTAAACATAATTTAATATCTATATAAATCTTATATAAATATACTTATATTATATTCAATTATATCATTTTTCACATTGTCACCAGGGAACAAATTTACTTTTATTCAAAAAAGAAAAAGAAATCTAATGGCTTCGTTACACAAATATATTTTTGCTCTGTACATATGTAAAAAAATATTTATTATAGTAACTGATAAACATCGTATTGTTTCATTCTTGTTACTATCAATTCCTTATTTAACATACAACATAAATGCTTGCCTACGGCTTCATATCATTAAAAGTCGTTTGTCAGGATTTATTACGTATAGTGCAACTGACGTACATGCAACTTTCTTCTTTCTCTTTGTAAAGAATTGATTTAAAGATGGTTATTTGGTTTCTGCCGAGTCTAGCAAATGATCTTAATATTCTGTATCTTTTCGTTTTGTGTCCATTTACAATAAAAGTTAAAATATTCCCTTGCCGTCAATCCACCTGTTATCCTTTTACCTTTTCTTAAATTTCTTTGTGACATTCGTCGTGCCAATTATTTTCTTTGCAATGCTTACAATTTCGTTTTTGATTCCTGTTCAAATTTTCACAATTTTCAAAGTTGTATTCGGATCAATAACATATATCTTGTTTCTTTTTTAATGTTATATCTTTCTCACGTCTCATAGCAATCTTTATTTACCTGAAATTAGAAATAAACATCAATAACTATGCTATTCTATATATTTATTTACAATATAATGTCCAACTCTCGATGTGCATAATAGTATATGACACCACCAAATAAGTTATTGTGAATATTTCTAATAAAAGCAGATATTATAAAAATGAAAATCACATTTGTATATTTATCATTAAAACCTGAAAACTTTTGCAACATTAATTGGTTAATACCAAATATGTTGTGAAGACATTGGATTGTGTAATACAATCTGACAGTATAATTGTTTGCTACATGTATAAATATATGTTTATGTTTATATGATATTTGAAGGTTGATTAAAAGTCATACATCTAATTTAATTTAAATATATTAAGCTTTCTTGGGATTTGCTAGATAAAGAGTTTCTATAGAAAATAAAATTGACATATCTGTTTGTGTAACAGCATGTCTTTATGAAATTATATTTGGCATATATATATATATATATATATATGTGTGTGTGTGTATGTGTGTGTGTATGTGTGTGTGTGTGTTTGTGTGTGTGTGTGTACCTCCACGGATTCGCTAAAATGAAGCATTCATGATGAAAATATTGCCCAAACTTAAATAAATTTTATTGTCAAAATATTTTTGTTATTATTAAGAAGAAAGACCAAAGAATTTTTTGATTTATAAATTATATCTTTTTTAATCCTTTTTAAAACCTTAAAATGCTGGTTAATATTTTTTCTTGCATCAGCGGATGACCATAAATTGGGATAGAAAATTTTAGCGCCCTTTTATACGGAAGAAACACATTAATTTGGGAATCTTTGCAAAAATTAAATAATTGTTGGATTTTAATAAAACTTTCAGGACATATTCACGAATGAATGAAATTTTCACATGTCCTTGAAGAATTTAAATTAGCTGTTTTTTTTTTTAAACAGGATCTCGAGTTATAAAAAAAAATCTGTTCTGGATCGTAAAACAAAACATGCAATAAAACCAAAACATTTAATTAGATATGCTTTTAACTGCGGTCATGAAGAAGATATATAATAGACACTATTGACTTAAGATTTTTTTCGATGAATAATGAATTTTTACAAGAATTGTTTTCATATTTTTAAAATTTTGATTATAATAATTTGTAAAGTTTTAAATTTTGAATTTTTTGTGTGTAAAACGTTCCAGTTTTTAGAAATACGGATGTCCATGCACGACATTGTTAGAAAATGAGAGCGGTAACTATAGCAAATTTAAAGCTAAAGTACATAAAAATCAATAAAAAATTAGATTACTTAGTATTTTTTCCTAAATTTTAAAGATTACTGGGTTGTTAAAAAATACAAAAAGGCTTTCACATTATATTTGTTAAGTAATTTTTGAAGATATGTGCCCCGTTGACAAAACTTGCAAACATAAGAGATAATTGTCAACATATAAAAACACCCAACTACGGCTTAAAAAAGTTTTCTGCGATATTTTAAACTAAAAATAAATAATATTTCTTTTAAACCAGTTCAAATAAGTTTTAAATTAGCTAATCTTCTTCAAATAAAGTTTCAGAAAAGTATATTTTATTTTTGAAAGACTTTTATAAAGAGAATTATGTTGTGCAGAGAGATTTGTAAGTATGGCAAATCAACCATTCTATTTTCAATCAATTTAAATTCGTTTTGAAATATAGCAAAGACAATTGGAAATATTGGAAAATATTAGAAAATATTAAATTTAATATATTAGCTTGAAATTCAAATTCAAGAACGATTTTTCATATGAAAAATAAATTTTAAACCTTATGTATTGCTTTTCTTTATATATATATATATATATATATATATATATATATATATATATATATATATATATATACTTGACTAAAAAGTTCTCATTCATCCGTTACATTCAGTCGATATTTCCATGTATTCTGTTCTTTACAGAATTCACTTAATGAAATAAAAAAAAAATTAAAAGTATCTGAAAATACAACTTTAGCAGGCCATAAATGGAATATGAGAGCCTAATGCGATTCGGCATGCAACACATTTTAATATTCTTTTTTTGACAAAAGTCTTTCTATCATGGCAGTTTGCAGTTTGAAAAATTAACTACTTGTACTTTCCGCTAACCACAGCGATTCTGAAATAGTCAACCTCTTGAAAGTGACAGATCCTTGATGTTCAAGGTTAGTGATGAGCTGGAGGCCTAAGTAGTGGGATATCGCTATTGTGGATGTGTTCGCCCAGCAGGAATCAATCACGGCCCAAATCAGGGAGGTCCTTGTTTCTTGCAGAGTCTTACATTGCCCATGTAACTCTGGAGTCGATAGCTGAAATTGCCACGGTTCAACATGGCCACCTACCTCTCGATTATAATTAACTTGACTCTTAGGTATGGGTTGTGGTGGTGGAGGTGATGAATCTGCTGTGCCGTCGCACCCATTGATGCATCAGAGTCATTCTCGAATGAAGTACTTGAATAAACTTTTCTTTTTTTCTAAGTTGAATTTATGGACAGTTTTTTTTTTTTTTAATATACTTATTTTTTCTACTGAATATACGTTTTTCTTCATATTATAATTTGCTGCAAGTTATCAGGTTCATTATCTATATCTGTATATTCACATTCTCCCTAACGGTGATGTGGTGATGCCCCCCCCTCTCTCTCTCTCTCTCTCTCTATATATATATATATATATATATATATATATATATATGAAGAAAAATATTTGGAAAAAACAAACAAAAATCCTTAAATGCAATTATGTTGTTTTAATATGAATGAAATGTCAACGTCTGACGTTTCGGTTTAATAAACCTTCTTCAGGACAATATTCATTAAAATACAATTAACATAATCAGTTCAACAGGACAAAGACGATGGACATAAAAACAAGACTTATCCAAAACAGATAACTGAAAATTTTAAATGATCAGCTTTCCATTTTTCCATTTAAGCATGGTCACGTTGTCGTCAAATGGGCGACGCTTTCAAAACGTATTCCTAAAATTTGAGTATTTTGAATGAAAACGAAAAATTAAAAGAATTCTATTATGATCTAAAATTTATATGTACACTTGTCGTGCATTAATCTCGCTAAAAAAGGGGAAATACTAAAGAAAACAGGTCTAGTATTCACCGTGCGTGAGATGGATATTATACCTGCTTCATAAATCCTCCTAAGATTTTTATTATGAAAATATTTTAAAATCTTCACGGAATCAAAATCGAAATTATGATCTGCTTTTTTTTTTTTTTTTAGGCCATCGGGTACAGGCTCAGCTCCTCATAATATCGCTAGGTATTAAACTAAATTTCTAACTCCAATTCTGGGCACCGTAAGTAACGCACATATAAAGAATTCAGGCTCTCTTTTAAATAGGTTGAGAAATATTGATATAGGTAACAAATCCCTAGCTAGCTTAGACATCAAATCGTTATTTACTAATATAGCTGGTAATAAATGTATTAAACATTTAGAGAACCACCATAAGAAAATTGACTTTAAGCTACCTATCTCTATCTCGAAATGCATCAAATTATGCATCCTTTGCACTTCACATTGTTTCTTCCAGTATAATAATATTTATTATAAACAAAAATTTGGTTTACCGGTGGGGAGTCCTCTCTCTGGATTCCTAGCATGCATATTTCTAGAATTTCTTGAATCTGGACCTTTTAAAGATGTCATTCCACCTGATACACATTACTTCCGATACATCGATGACATTTTATTTATCTACCCACATAAACATGATTTAAACAAGATTACTGATAGATTAAATAAAATAGAACCTACTATAGAATTTACCTATGAACTTGAGTCTAATAATTCTTTACCTTTTTTAGACATACTACTCATTAAAAATAAAAATAAATTAGAATTCAAAGTATATCGTAAACCCACATGTAAAAATGACTATTTACATTTTTACTCTCACCATGATACTAACACTAAGAGGGGTATTATTATTGGATTCTATTTAAGGGCTCTTCGCATCTGTTCAGTAAAATATTTGGATGATGAATTCACATATATTGAGGATACCTTTTCAAATCTTTCGTATCCGAGACAATTATTACAGAGAGCTAAAAATAAAGCGTTGAAAATTTACTCATCAGCGCAAAATGATCCCTCGAAGGCCACTACAACTACAGCAATGAAAGGTACACTTTCAGCTGCCTCTGATAATAATTCTTTTGATCGCATCTTTCTACCAAATAACCATTTGACCGAACGTATTTGCAATAATTTAAATGCGTTAAAAATTAAAACTACAATATTACCTACTAGAACTATCCGTAATTTATTAAATAGCACCAGCAAACAACATATTACATCCGATGCTTGCATCTACCAAATCTCATGCAAAAACTGTGACTTAAAATATGTGGGTGAAACATGTAGGTCCGTAAAATCTCGTGTTTTCGAACATAAACGAGATATTCGCCTCGGAAATTTAAACAATGCTTTAGTTGTACACATAACTAAAGCAGATCATAATTTCGATTCTGATTCCGTGAAGATTTTAAAATATTTTCATAATAAAAATCTTAGGAGGATTTATGAAGCAGGTATAATATCTATCTCACGCACGGTGAATACTAGACCTGGTTTCTTTAGTATTTCCCCTTTTTTAGCGAGATTAATACTCGACAAGCGTACATATAAATTTTAGATCATAATAGAATTCTTTTAATTTTTCGTTTTCATTCAAAATACTCAAATTTTAGGAATACGTTTTGAAAGCGTCGCCTATTTGACGACAACGTGACCATGCTTAAATGGAAAGCTGATCATTTAAAATTTTCAGTTATCTGTTTTGGATAAGTCTTGTTTTTATGTCCATCGTCTTTGTCATGTTGAACTGAATATGTTAATTGTATTTTAATGAATATTGTCCTGAAGAAGGTTTATTAAACCGAAACGTCAGACGTTGACATTTCATTCATATTAAAACAACATAATTGCATTTAAGGATTTTTGTTTGTTTTTTCCAAATATTTTTCTTCATTCTGTCGAATTTATATCCATTTATATTTGCTTACATATATATATATATATATATATATATATATATATATATATATATATATATATATATATATATATATATATAGTGCATCACCACATCAGCGTTATTAAGAAGCTGACAAACATTCCATGGGTCCGCCCAAACATTGTCAGTGAAATTGGATAGACTTCGGTAGACGTCGATGGTTGTGTTAGCACGAAATCAAAAGTCATCGTTCAATTACTGACCTCACCAGATTGTGCGGTTTCTCCCTAAATTGTCACTAATGCCAGTAATGTTAATATATAAATGTATGTATTATGTATTATCTTATGTATTATGTATTAGCTTAATATATAAATTTACATATTATCTTACACACGCAAGCACATCTATCTATCGATCAGGAATCAACTGATTTTTTTATCCGACGTTATTTCCTCCTACCCCAAACGTTATTTATTCCTACCCCAAACGTTGTTTTTTTTGGGATACCCATATTTTCGTTGACGACCAGTTTATTATTATTTTTTTTATTTTTAAAATTTTTAAACAGTGCAAATATTACGTCTACAGGCCTGGTTCGAACAGGCGTTCCCATTTTTCTGAGAAACTATCATCTCTCCATAAATAAATAAGTGTAATGGAATGAAAAAATGGAACAAAAACAATCTTAAGTGACGCGTTCGTGAGAAGGAACTTTTTCATACTAATGCATTCTTACAGACAAATAAAACCATTATGAATCTGAAGACGTTCCTTCTAGGAAAAAAACGTATCACTGAGGAGATTTTTCGTTTAGATTCTCCTTCCCCCCTCTCTCGCTCTCTCTTTATATATATATATATATATATATATATATATATATATATATATATATATATTTGTGTGTGTAGCGGTGTGTCTATGTAGCGGTATGTGTATACAGGTATCAGTGTGTGTGTGTTTCGTATATACAGACAATAAATCTATCGTGTTCAATATTATCCTTTAATATCCTTCATTGACTGGACGTTGGAATTTGTTTCAGTGCATAGACTTTACTATATTCGTTACAATGGCTTTGGAAATGTCTGCGCTCTGTTGCAATGTCAGAATCTTGACAAATATGCCTCGTCACTGGTTGGTCATTTGATTGACAGAAAAAAACATTGCTATATGACAACTAGAAATACTATTACAACCATTGTTAACATTTATAGAAACCAATTCCGTACGTAGTTACTTTGTTTTCATGCACATTTTGATGGATGTGTCTATGAGCTGTTCCATAGGTTATGTATTACATTCAGTCTTCCTCTGCTGGGATTGTTGTTCTAGAGACATTGTGTGCTTGAAATTTTCCTACACCAATAGTGTAGTGAGTTCAATTCACATTAAACAACATTTTTGTCCTGAAGCCAAACCCTCTTAATGAATAGGTGCCCCGTTTTGATAGCGTAAGCAGCTGTTCCATCTTAAAACTCACGAATGACTCTTCTTTGTCATGAAGAAGAAAAAGAAATCGCTTAATATATATATATATATATATATATATATATATATATATATATATATATATATATATATGTGTGTGCGTGCGTGTATCTGCGTGCGTGCGGTAGGCGTTATATGTATTGCCATCTGACTAACGATTTATCAAAATCATCTTTTTTCTTTTGACATGTGTTGGTTGGTAATAAATATTTACTTGTATTCCTTGAATACTCAGTGAGAAAAAAATAAAGAAGTGTTATGCATATCTTTTCTTTATGGAAATATATATACATTTTTTGTCGAGTGGTTATTCAGTATTAGTTTAAAAAGCAACGCTTAATTTCCACGTGGAGTACAGAAAATTTTTAGGTTCGCTCTTCATCTGAACAAATGACCAGACATCAGAATTTATTTTGATAATAGTTTTTTGATTGAGACGAGAACTTTTCAGCACATGTTCATCACCGTAACCAGCTTCTATTGTTAGCAACAAACCAATAAAATCTCGGTGTTGGAACAAGAGACGTCATCATCTAAAAGAGAGAGATAGAGAAAGAGAGAGATCATTTAGTTATTACAGGCCATAATGTAGGAAAAACATAACTCTGTGTATTCTTCTTTAGGCACATGTAGGAATAAGAAGTAAATCTGTTTGGTCATCTTTGGTTTTTGAAGTCCTAAATGTTATTAATTCATCCGATACATTTATCAGGAAATAATTTATTATCATATATGGTCATCTTTCGGATAAACAATATGGCTTGTGTTTCTCCAGGTCTACCGCCTATATGTTAATGGCTGAATTTGTCTATCAAACTTTAGATAAGAGCAACGAAGCTCAGGCTGTGGCTCAAGATATCTCAAAGGCGTTCGACAGGATTTGGCATATTTCTCCACTAGCCTAAGGGCTATGGTGTATCTGAACTGATATTTGGCTTCATATAGTCGTTCCTAATAAATTGTGTAAAGAAGATAGTGTTAAACGGACACGCTTCTGGATCATTTCATATTAATGCAAAAGTCCGCCAAGGCTATATCCTTGAACCTACGTGGACCCTGATCTTCGTCAACGACTTTCCAGATGCCATCAGTTCCCAAGTAGGTATTACTTTAGACGGCATAACTATTTACTCCTGTTTAACAACAATCCGACAAAGTAAAGGTGGCAAATACTCTCTGAAGGACTTCCAATAAGTGGTTAACTGGGACAAGGAATGGCTTGTAAATTTTGTCGCTTCCAAAGCAAAACTGCTTTCGTATAATCACCAGAGAGAAACTTTTAAGCATGCGATCAAAATGGTTGATGCTAAATTCCTGGAGAGCAACACATTGCTCCTTCTTGGTTACATATTTTCTACTGACATGGAGTGTGACGATTATATTAAATTTGCTAGTTCTACTGTTAGGAAAATTACTTCACTGTGTCGAATCAGATAATGTTTCTCGACAGAATTTATTTTGCACATTTATAAATCTACCAATCGTCCATTCATCGAATACTGCTGCCATATCTTGCATGACACTCCTGCTATATATTTCGAAATTTTTATAAGATTTAAAGGAGGGGGGGTCTGTAATGTAATCGATCCTGGCCTGACATCTTGCCATAAGTCACACTTTCTCATTGATGTCATCTCGCTTCCCTCTTTTCTACAAATATTTTAATTGCAATTGTTCTGATGAACTTTCCTCTTTTGTGCTTTGACTGCATTAATTTAGGTGTGTTACTAGATTGGCAATTAGGTGTCACCGTTTTACTGTTGATCTCGCTTGATGCAACCGTTCTATTTTAATAGTTTCTTCTCGCCCGTGGAACTTCTTTCCGATTACTCGATTCGATGCCATCTACAATCTTCAAAAATTTAAGCGCAACGTCAATAGCCATCTTCTGTCTTCCTGAATACTTCTTCCTTTATTGTCATTTCTCTCACTTTGCCTTACTAAAGTTTTCTCATTCTCTCTTTCACTTCATGTAACCCACTGCGTCCTAGTGACATTATCACCTTGCTTGTGGTGAAATAATTAAAAATATATATATACCGTAAACCTGTGTTTTTAACCCGAAACCGTGTTCCAAAGTCTGCTGCGTCTTACAGTTTTATTTAGAAGTCAATCTATTTTTATCAGGACCCAAAACGGACAAAATCAGGTCAAGTTGGATTTATTTGTTTACCGGAGAGATAATATCTATCTAGCGGCGTATCGCAACAAAGGAAAATAAATCTTTCTAAATGTTTCTCTGAGTCTGTACAGTTGCGTACATTTTCCGGATTTTGTTGAATCGAAACACCTACGCGGGTTTGGAAATCATTCAAAGGTAAAAAAATATATATATTATTTAATTTACGATAACAAAAAAAAAAAAAAAAAAATTCAAAACGCTACATGATTTCAAAATATTAACTATTTTAGTTAATATTTATTCAATTTTATTTCGATTTATTTTCTCAATGTGTATTCACTGTCGATTTTGTAGCACTTAGACTTCCCGTCAATTCAAGGAGAGCCCGTCTGGGTGCAGAAAAAGAGGGACACGCCATTGTCCGGGACAGAATACAACATAATAGTTGAATAAAACAGAGACTACAAGCTCATATCTCCCAGAGGCTCGAGGATTTCTTCAACAGAATTGCCAATGAAGAAGAACGAAGAAGGATCCAAAATGACCGTGATAAATCCTTCAGACATGAATTCCATATAGTCAAATTAAATAGACTGAAAGATCAGCAGGTGACGCCCAAGGTCCATCACCCACCAGTGAAAGCAGTAATCACAATCAGCCAATATCAGCTGAGTGCCTCTGAGGAGTCAGTATTAAATAAGGATTTCAACTTCGCCACAACCATCAGGCAAGTAACAGACTTGGACATTATTGCCAGAATCGAGGAGGTGGCCTTGAACTTCCCTCAGGCTTAGCCGGATGAACTAAGATGGAAGGTGAAACAGACCTTGGAGAAGGCCAAGGCACCCAACTCAAACATCACGAAACTGGAAAAGCTGGCAATCAGAATAACGAAAACATCATCATACTAGCGGCTGACAAAGGCAATGTAACTGTAGTGATGGACAAATCAGATTATACAGGAAAGCTGGAAAACCTCATTAAAAATGGTAAAAAAGGGATCCTACAATGAAAATGGAACGCAAACTGTCACAGATACTAATCAAGAACAAGGATCACTAAGATGTATAGTCAGTTGTTGCAGCGTTACACCAAGCTAACTCACATATACGGTCACCCTGAGATTCATAAAGACGATATTCCGCTCAAGGCTCTGTGTACCACCCTCTGAGTCGCTTCCTTGTAGATATAATTGACCCATTGAATGGAAAGCCTCCTTCATATGTCCGAAACTCCGCCCACTTCGTGGAAATAATCAAAGATGCTCCTATCCTATCCAACCAGATGGTGAGCTTGGGCGTGGTGAGTTTGTTCACCAAGGTACCCACGGAGGAGGCACTCTCAGTAGTCAGAGACAGATTGGCCTCTGACTCTTCCCTAGAAGAACGGACCAGTATTCCAATAGATAATCTGATGGAGATGTTGACTTTCTGTACACAAACAACATACTTCGGAATGGGATCACATATATATCAACAGGATGAGGACTTTGTAATGGGCTCGCCATTATCACCAGCAATGTATACATATATACATATACATATATACATGGAATACTTTGAGGAAATGACATTAGAATCTATATCTCTAAAGCCAACTATATGGTTAAGATACGTAGATTACACCTTCCTACTCTGGCCACACCAGGAAGATATCCAGTTTCTATTGGACCATGTGAACTCAAGACCTTCGACACAGTTCACGATGGAGAAAGAAAGTAACAACACACTCCCATTCCTGGATGTTCTAATATCTCAAACAGATCATGGGTTCTAGACATCCGTATATCGTAAACTGGCATTCACCGGACAGTACCTCAATTTAAACTCCCACCATCATAATATGGGAACCAATAATAAGGACGAAAATTGCAATATGAGCTCCAATAAAAAAAACATGCAATGATAACAGCAAACATTGCAATATGAGCACTGGTAAAAATGGTTGCTGAAGGCATAAGTTTATAAGTTCCAGAAATTCATGCATAGATGTTTTTAAGGACACATGGCACAGTGGATAAAAGCGTTGGTTAGTGTTATGAGTTCAATACCTGTTTAAGGCAGTGTAGAACTTGGAGAGGTGAATTAACAGGAGATTACTGATAACTGGCGCGTGGAACTAGAACAGCGAAGTAAATTGTGGGTCCTGTCACCCTGCTGACAAATCGACCATGGTTAGATTCGAAACCGGATCAGAAAGCGAACGTTATATATATATATATATATATATATTATCAGATGTATCTTGCATTGCCCGAGAAAAATAAGTTTCTATATTCCTCTGCTTTTGACATTATAGCAACTGAATAAAATACCTAATTATTAATTGTTATTCAAAAAACATTCTACTGAACACCACCCACCAAAATATATTGGAGTTCTTAAATTAGCATTGCTTCATGGTACACAATTTTAGTACAGTTAGAAAAACTTACAAAATTAGCCGCAACAATCAATACTGGCCATGGGGAAAAGTATGATGAAATGATGTTGAGGCCTTGTGCATTGTTGATTGTCCCAACAATGTCGTTGGAAAGTGAAGTCGCTTGAAACATGAGTATTCTAGGATTGATCATATCCTCTTTTGATCAACATAAGTTACGTGTTTCGATGTGTGAGTAGCTTGCCGAGATCCATTTCGTAAGTGGGAGTCGAGATTTGTATGAAGCATTATTGACATATCAAATTTAGTTAAGTTGGGGAATATTGGATTGTTCAAGAGAGTTCTAAAGTACCCGGAACAATATCACTTGACATAATGCGGAATTTCTCTCGGAATTTGTGACAACAGATCTAAGTTTATTTCTTTGATTGCACTATTTGGAGGAAAAATGACTTGCTCACAGAGACACTGCTAGGTTTTGTAGTTACATTTGATGTAGGTGTAAAAATTAAAAAAAAATTCTCATTACATTTTTAGTTTTAGTCAAAATATATAAAACTTGTGACTGCAATACAGATTATAAATATAATAAATTAACTACTTCCAATGATCTGTGGTGATCTGAGATGCCGAATTTTATCCACCGTGTAAATATTAAGGTCAGACACATTCTTGTGCTGCATAGCAAACACAATATCTCAGAACATTTCAATAGAAATTGTTTCGTTTAAGTAGAAACAGCATGCAATGACGTACCTTCAGTGATCTTCGTCATTAATTGATATCCGGTATTTAATTCCGACAGTACTTGTAGTACTTTGGGACATTCCGTTTGGATGTGATGTGCAAACATGCAATCGCACACGCATGCACACATATATTTCGGTATATTTACATAGATATACACTCAAAGAAGAATCTCTCTCTCTCTCACTCTCTCTTTATATATATATATATATATATATATATATATATATATATATATATATATAAAGAAAAAGTATTCCAAAGTATTCCACTAGGGACATCAGTGACTTTTTAAAATAGTCAAATAGTCTGTACATTTACATTTCGTGATCGCTATCAGCTGCATTGTCAGGTTCTCATGAATCACAACCATGTTATTCAACCAGAAGTTGCAGGTGGGGGTATAGATAGCAGGACTATAGAGGAGCTCACATACCTTGGTGGTGCGATGTTTTGCTAAAATATCCTACTTATGTCGCGAAGAATCTATTTGTATTTTGAATGCGTTAGTTATACTGTACAAAAGCTCACTCATTAGGGTTTCACTGTCAACTGAGTAACCCCACGAAAGAGTGTCCGTTCACACATGCGTAGTGTTGTTATCCTTTAAATGGCTGCTAAGTACATCAAGGCCGAACAACCGATTTTCGAGATATTCAAAATGGCTGGATATGAATATTTAGCTTGGACAATGCTACTTTGATTATACAAGTGATTACACTCTTTTTTTTCTCTCTTGACACGAAATCAACCCAGTAAGGATAAGTAACCTTGGAAAAGTGGAATAAAATCACGAGAGAATTTAAAATCAATATCTATACAAAAAATTATGTTAGCTTAAAGCAATTTCCACGACATCTTTAGTGTTCACTTTCTCGTTCTCTACGTTATTCGTTTCCGCCTACCATTCTTTCATTCATTTTGTATTTATCGATTTTGTACCTATTATCCAATACCTCTATCTCTTATTGCTTGTTGTTTTTCTTATATCTCATGCCCCAACCACTTTATCTACTTCACTCTTTATTCTTTTCTTTTTTACTCTTTGTTTTTTCCATTTATCATGTTCTGAATTGATTATTAATATTGTTTATCCCTTCCTTCTTTCATTTAACTTTCATCGTTGTCGTTCCTTTCTTTCTCTTATTTTTATCTATTTTACTCCCATATATATATATATATATATATATATATATATATATATATATATATATATATATATATATAATTCTCTTTCTTTGTCATTTTTACACATTTCCTTTGCTTTAATTCTGTTTCTTTGTCATTTTTACACATTTCCTTTGCTTTTCATTGTTGTCGTCTTCAATTTTGTCAAGATTT
Organism: Acanthosepion lycidas; assembly: GCA_963932145.1. Lineage (NCBI taxonomy): Eukaryota > Metazoa > Mollusca > Cephalopoda > Sepiida > Sepiidae > Acanthosepion > Acanthosepion lycidas. Next base: position 68,158,679 of record OZ010577.1, read on the forward strand.
TCTCTTAGTCTTAACGGGTATCGCTTTTTTCTCTTTTCTTTGACCATAATTCACACAATTTACTGTGTATTTTTCTGCTCTTTTACACTTGTTCTTCATTCCCCTCTGTATCTCTCTCTCAATCACTCTCTCTGTTCCCCACTATTTGTATCATACGTTCTTTCGCTCTCCTTATCTAGCTCGCTGATTGACGGGGCTAGTGCCTTCACGTCGCACAAAACAGGCGCCAAAGTCAGCCTGTGTCTGGCAGCTGCTGTCGACCACAAATACACCAGCCATTAAGAACTACACAAAGAGAATGATATCGTTTATTTTTTTTAAGTATTGCAATTAACCCCACCACTAACTTTTAAGCTGAAAACCACTTTCTTTGGCTTTTTAAGAAAAAACGAGATGGATTGGGACAACTGAAAGGCATGTTTTCCAGCTACGGTTACTTTTTTCTTTTAACTCTTCTTATATTTCGAGTTTTTGAATTCAACAGATTCAATAATTCTACAGTTGGACAGCCTTCCATAATGGATGTACAGTTTTTTAGGCTTAAAATCTGTAACGACTTTTTAGTGACAGGTCTTCACAATTAATAATTATTTCAATTAATAGGTTTTTTTTTTTTAAATCACAAAGTTAGTTTATTAAATTTCAGAATATAAATATAACAATTGCTAATAACAATTTATACTAACAACTATAAGAATGTGTACTTTTCCAACTCATATAAAACTAGGTTCCCCACCAAAACTAATACCTAAATTTAAAACGCATTTAAAAAAATCAAAAATCATTCTTCAAGCTTTAAATTTAGTGGCAATTTCAAGCTAATAGATTAAATTTAATATTCCGAATAAACAAAATACTTTAGTGTATTTCAAGTCGAATTAAAAGTAACTGAAATCTTTTTCCATCCTTATCAGTAAATTCTATTAATTAATTGATTCATATCGACAGATCTGAAAATTCTCTTTATTAAAATATCTTTTTAAAAATATACTTTTCCGGTATGTTATTTCAGAAAAATTAGCAGATTTAAAATTTAATTAATTTGAATTGAAACAAATACTACTTACTTTTAACTTAAAATATCACACTAAAGACTCAGTTTTAAGACGGACGGTATTTTTTTAAAGTGTTTAATTTATTGACGGCCTGATGCTTGTGAAATTTAAGTAAGGAGCGCATAATTGAAAGAAATTACATGACATATTTAACATAACCGCCTTATATATATATATATATATATATATATATATATATATATATATATATATATATATATATGAATGTATGTATGTATATAACTACACAGTAATCTTTAAAAAAACATTAGTATTTTAAGCATTCTAATATTTTATTGAATTTTAAGTACTTTGCTTATATAACCCTAATTACGAAGACGCCTGTTGAGGAAAAGTTATAAAATTACCAATAATATGTAAATTTACTATAGGTAGCTTTCTTATTTATTCATAGCGTTATGTATGGACGTCCGAATTTACAAAAATCGACACGTTAGTATACGCATAAAAAAATTCAAAATTCTTTTGAAAATCCGGGGACGTTGAATTGTAATGAACTTCTACATTTGTGATAAGTAAATACAATTTTTTATTTAATAACGATATCATTTGGCCGCTGCAAATTAATACAAAACTTTAAGATTTAAAACTTTACAAATTATACTAATTAAAATAAAAATGAAAACAATTCTTGTAGAAATTCATAATTAATCGACAAAACCATTTCTTAATGCAATATATTCTATTTATAAAAACAGTTAAAAGTTTTTTTTCTAATTAAATACTGACTTAGTTTTATTGATCTTTTTATTTTACAATTCAGAACAGATTTTCTATAACTGAGGGTTATATGTTTGACTAAAACAATTTGATGATTTAAATTCTCCGACGACTTGTACTTTAACGAAGCGGTACAAGAAAAAAATCTTGATATTTAACAAAATTAAATGTGTGTATGTGGGGAGTAACAAATGTAAAAATATTTTTAACAAGATTTTCGATAAAAGAATAATTTAAAAACACTTTAATTCATTTGCATATAAGTCCTCAGAGTGGCATTAAAATCCAAAAATTATCGGATTTTAACAAGAACTTCCAAATAAGGTAAAATTTTCTGTGCAAATTTTTGATCCCACGTTGACGCCAAAAACAAGATTTTTAACCAACATTTCGAAGGTTTAGAAAGATTAAAAAGAAATAATAAAATAATTTTTGCCTAAAAATATAATTTCGTTTTTCCTCTCAATAATAACAAAGATAAAATTTTATTTTTATTAAGTTTTGGGCATTTTTTTCATCATGTGTGTTCATTTTTTAGCCTATCTTTGGAGGTAAATCAAAGTTAGATGCTTAATAAAATATAATTATCTAAAAAAAGAAATAATTGAGTAAAGAAAATGTACGATGCCACTAATATAAAATTAAATTTTAGTATAGCATTTTTATAACAACAACAAAAGGAATAATAATAATAATAATAATAATAATAATAATAATAATAATAATAATAATAATAATAATAATAATATACTGTATTATATCTGTGTTTTCTGTTTTTTTTTTTGTTTTTTTTTTTTTTTCATGGCTACAGGTGTAATTTTCCTACAATGCTCTGCCCTTTGTCTATCATCTCTTTGAGTGAATATTCTAAAACATATCTTTCAGCGGCAAGTAGGTTGAGAGATGACCGGAAAAGTATAACTTTTATTCCCTTGCTCCTACCCCTCTGTTTAATGAATTCTTCGATATTCCCCCTACCAATCTGTAGTATAAGTCTAGCCTACCCCATAAAATTTGATAAGTATCTGTCGTTGGCGACGGAAAATTGAACATTTGTGGAGAGTCACTTGTGCCATGCTCCGAAGTTGTAAGAAATGGTAAATGTAGCATCTTTGAATGATACTTTTCCTTTAGTTTGATATGACTGTAAATCCTAATGTCTCAAGTTAATTCCTTGCTTTTCAGTCCCCTTTTCTCTCCTCTAATAATTTTTTTTTTTTTTTTTTTTTTTTTTTTAACTTGTATTTCAAGTTTTAATCCACACCCCAGACCTTAAGCGGACACCCGTGTCCATTTTTTTTTTTTTTTTTTTTTTTTTTGATTTATGTCTATATACTGAAATCTAATTATCCCACTTGGAGGTGTCTCTCGGACTTATACTAAGTTAAAACTTAGTATTATCTACCCAACTGAATACCATACACTGTTATGTACTTTTAACTTCGATATATTAATAAACCCACTATCTCAAATCTGGTCTTGCTCTTGGACCTTCTTCAAGTCTCGTCCTAAAGCTGGTAATCTGAACAAAATTACCCCTTGGCGGTCAAGGTTAAAACGCATCTCTACCAATTTCAATGAATACGAAAAATATCTCATACCGGATCGGCCGTCAACCGGGACAACAAGGGCCGCGTCCCTCAGAGAGGAACCAGTCTGAGGTCGAAAAGTCTGTCACTGGAACAAACTCTTCCACACACGAAGAGACACTAGGTCACCAAACCCGGATTATCGCCAACCTTGGACCAAGTGTCTCAATGCCAAATCGACTAGTAAAAATGAAACGAACGAAATGGAGCCGCGAAGAGTATCGACAAGTTATGACATCCTTCTTCACTGCACTCGAAAACCCAGCAAAGAACACCACCAATCAAACATACCAAATATGGAGAAATATGGTGGGAAATGATATAAGACCTAACCTCAATCCAAACATGCTTGCCAATGTCCGCAGAGATATCATGCGAAACAACAGACTCTCAAAGGCAGAAATAGATAAGATAAAATTAGATATAAGGCAAAATACTATGGCCCATCACTCAAACTCTGTTGAGACGAATGTTGAAATAAAGAATGCGACAGAGGATGAGGTGGACGCTAAAGCGAATGAAATACGAAATCATCTCCCAGGAAATGAAACCGAAGATTCTGCTTTAGACACAACCTCTAGTTCTCCAGAAATTGTCACTGAAGATGACTCCAGGTACATTAATTTAGAATTCCTTGAAAACCACGAAGCTGAAATCACCGAAGCGAAAAATGACGTCATCCAAGTACTCAGCAGAGTAACTTTCATACAATTGTCAGAGAGAGACCAGCTCCCGAAAATCCATATGACAAATCCCAACAAGCACATCGTGAAAATATACAATGCTGCACTGGAAACACTGTTAACAGATAAACCACCGGGAAACATAACAGAAGTTAACAACGTCATATACGCAACAGCTCTAGCAGCGACTCGGAAGCTTGGTGTCAAGACAATAAATAGAATTATCAGATACAGAGAACCAGCTTGGAAAACCAAACTGATACGAGAAATAAATCAGATGTGAGCTGTCTATATTAGATGAGCTCACCAGAAACCCTAATATTTCCACACGTAAATCCAAAAAGATCAAGCGGAAATATAGCATTAAATCCCTAATTGATATTCCATCGATCAAGGAAATGCTGAAACAGAAACTTCAGCTAAAAGCACAGAGAACAAGACGATACGAGAAACGTTGTAGATTCTATCGCCAAAATAAAACATTCCGAACAGATCTTAAGAAATTTTACAGGGAAATTGAAAAAACGCCTATACATGTCGAAACGCCACCATCGATTGATAATGTACAGACATTTTGGGAAAATATTTGGAGCAACCCAAAGGAATGTAACCCAAATGCAGAATGGATACGGCGTGAAGAAGAACGACTGCTGGATACACCTCTGCAAGAATGGGTAAATATATCCACAGATGATGTTAGGCAAGCACTAACGAAATCCCAAAAATGGAAATCCCCAGGAAATGACAAGGTGCCCAATTTCTGGCTGTATCATCTCTCATCTACCCATGACATACTTGCAAAAACATTATCAACGCTTGTAAATAATCCCAATAAAATCCCGGAATGGGTTACTGAAGGTATTACATACCTCATACCAAAAACAACTGAAACAGACGACCCGAAAAATTATAGACCGATAACATGTCTTTCCACAACGTATAAGTTGATCACGTCTGTACTGACGAACCGTACTTACTCCTTCTTCGAAACAAACAGCATTCTCCCGCTGGAACAGAAGGGATGCAGTAGAGGTTCATATGGCTGCAAAGATCAACTTCTGATAAATAAAATGATCCTGGAAAATTGCAGGAGACGACGCAGAAATCTCAGTGCAGCGTGGATTGATTATCGTAAAGCCTTTGATAGTGTTCCACATTCTTGGATCCTTAAGGCTTTGGAAATGTACAAAGTCTCCCCTGTGGTATTAAACTTTCTTAAGCACAGCATGGGGATGTGGAACACAAAACTATACCTTAGGCACACCGGGGGCACTGCTATATCCAACCGTCTGAATATCCGACGTGGAATTTTTCAAGGAGACTCTCTGTCACCCCTTCTGTTTTGTTTATCCTTAACCCCTCTTACACATGAACTGAACAACAGTAGCTATGGTTACAAAATAAATAAGAAAATTTTCAATCACCTACTATACATGGATGATCTCAAACTCTTTGCCAAAGACGACAATGAGTTGAAAGGCCTCCTCAATATTGTAAAATACTTTAGTGACGACATAGGTATGGACTTCGGATTAGATAAATGTGCAAAAGTAACATTCAAGAAAGGTAGAATTACAGAAACACCCTCAATAGATTTAGATTTTGTCACAAAGATTAGGGAATTGGAGCATGAAGAAGCTTATAAGTACCTAGGAATTAGCGAAGGAGATGGCATACAACACCCCCAAATGAAAGAAAAAATAAGAAAAGAGTACTACAGGCGTGTACGTCTGATACTAAATACTGAACTAAACTCAAAAAATAGAATATCAGCTATAAACACATTGGCTGTCCCAGTGGTGCATTACAGCTTTAATGTCCTTAACTGGACCATAGCTGAAATTAAGCGAATGGACGCCAAAACGAGAAAGCTTCTCACTTGCTATCGCATGCATCATCCCAAAGCTGATGTTGATCGTCTGTATGTGCCCAGATCCGAAGGAGGCAGAGGATTAGTTCAACTAGAACTGTCCTACAAAACTACAACAATTGGCCTCCAAAAATACTTGGAAACTACAGAAGACTGGATGATGGTATGCGTCAAGGAACATGAAAGTAGTAAGCGTCTTTACTCCGTAATTAAAGAAGCCAACAAATTCAAACTGGAGCTTCAAATGGGCGTAGAGATGCAACTACAGCACAATACACCGGCTGAAACTGCAAAATACTTGAAAAAGACAGCAAAGACGAATGCAACCGACCAGATACAGAAGCGATGGCAAGATAAACCGCTTCATGGCCAATACTCTGCCCGTATCAACCAAGCTGATGTAGACAAAACCCGTACCCATCAGTGGCTACGCAGTGCAGGGTTGAAAGCGGAAACTGAAGGTTTTATCCTTGCTGCGCAGGACCAATGCTTGCTAACTAGGAATTATCAAGCACATATACTAAAATATTGTGTCAGCCCAAAATGCAGATTCTGTGATAAATATCCAGAAACGATTGATCATCTTGTATCAGGTTGCACGATGTTGGCACCCACTGAATATAAAACCCGACATGACAGAGTGGGCCAATATCTGCACTGGAAAATCTGCAACTTCTACGGGAAGGAAACTGAAAGAAACTGGTACCAACACCACCCAGACCCAGTTACGGAGATAGGACCTGTTACAATTCTATGGGACTACACAATTCACACTGACAGAACAATCAAGGCCAACCGACCAGATATTGTTATTAAAGACCACAAACAAAAACGGTGCCTCCTTATTGATATGGCAGTCCCTGCTGACTGCAATGTATCTTTGAAGATATTCAAAAAGCTGTCAAAATACAAGGACCTTGAAATAGAGGTCTCGAAAATGTGGCATATGGGAACATCAACAATCCCTGTTGTAATTGGAGCCCTAGGACTGGTTGGAAAAGATTGCAGTAGACTAATTGCAGGGATTCCTGGAAGCCCATGCCTCAAGGAGATACAAAAAATTGTTCTGACAAGTACAGCCCACACTTTACGAAGGGCTCTATCTATGTAATTTTTTTTTTTTTTTTTTTTTTTTGTCAGTGAAAAGGGTCATGATGCCATTTCTAACCTTAGGTCCCTGGGTGGGACCCGGAAAGAAATGTGTAAACGCCAGAAAGCAAAGAAAATAAAAATAATAATAATAATAATAATAATAATAATAATTATTATTATTATTATTATTATTATTATTATTATTATTATTATTATTATTATTATTATTATTATTATTATTATTCCTTTTTTTACATCAGTTAACTCTGATGGTCATTGCTGAGAATCAGCTGCCGCAAGTTTTTTTTTCAGTATATTTCTAGTTGTGACCTTCTTCAACAATTTGTAGGATATCAACATCTCAGATTTTTCTCGAATCTTGCACCGTTCTTTAGGATTATTCTCAAAATTATACGGGTCCAGCCGTTAGTATAATATTTTTAAAACCATCTTATCTCAAACGGTGCAAGGTGTTACTAAGAGTGAAAGAAACAGAAAAGGCAAGAATAGGATTCAAGGGAAAATAAGATGACGAGTGACATTGCATTTAAACTATAGACGATTGTACTTAACAGGAATATGGGAAGCCGAAAGAGAGCTTCACAGGCGAGAAGTGTGAGAGATGAAACTATCTGCATAAAATTTATAGTTATGTTAGAGTCAACCATAAAATAATATATATATATATATATATATATATATATATATATATATATATATATATATATATATATATATATATATATAATGTGAGTTACATCCCTTAGGAATTTTTAAATCTCTAAGATCAGGAAGTTCATCGGAGTTTCTTGAAAAACATGGCGGCTAGATAAAAAAAGTTTTGACGATTTGTTCATTTTCACGGAAAAACGACAAAATGGCTATTTCTTCCGATGCTTTGAAAGAAATATTAACTCAACAAGAACAGTTTGAGAAATCTCAGATTCATCTTTTGACAACGTTGAGACAGCACCTTCAGATGTAGATGGTCGCACAAAACTCTAGTAATTCTAAACGTGGGCCTATTAGCAAACATTACCAATTCCATGTACGATCTACCAAACAACATTACATTTTCTTCATGCTTTAAATGCTAGCGGGAATTGTTCGAGCGTGATTTTTTTCACACAAAGACAACGCATGGAAATCAAGACTTTTACTTCGTAAGCTGGACACAAAAGAATCCAAGCGTTTCATTAATTTAATTTTACCAAAACAGGCTTTGGATTTAACTTTTACAGAAACTGATGACCAACTCACAGAACGATTTGGAAAACAAAAGTCATTCTTTTCATGTCTTACAACTTTTTAATAGTGTCGAAAAGCAACACTGACGACTACGTAACTAGCGCAGGATAGGTAAATCGCGAATATGAGAAATTTCACCTTCAGACGTTTACTGAAGGTCAATTTAAATGTGTCATCCTTATCATTGGCCTTCAATTTGCACACGAAGCTGTCTGCACACGGCTATTATCCAGACGAACAGGATAAAGATGTAGGAGTATAAGCCCTTACGACCTAATGCCAGAAGCTTATGAACCTTAAAAAGATACCATGATGGTCCACATCAGCTCTCATTTTCAAATTCGTCCACAACCAGCACCGTTAGAGAAAAGAAAATGCCAAACCCCTCAAGAACATTCCTCCTGCTACATGTTGGTCGTGTGCTGAATGGCACTACATAAAAACATAAATGACAATTATGTCACGAGTGTGGAATAATTGACATTGCCAATTTTTTGTCGTCACTTGAAAACTTCAAATCAAATTCAAAATCAAGTTTCAAATTCAGTTGAGGAGAAACGCATAAGAAAACGGTTAAACTCAAATTCTGTGTCTGCAACTTTCAAAGTTGACTTCGAATCCCGCAGAAAGGTTCATTACCGTTTCTGTCACCAATTTTGAGTTTGACACAGCTTCAGATATAAACTTTGACCTGACGGTCCACATGCAAACAAATCGGCAAGCCCGAGTTGTTGAAAACAAATCCCGGAGTGCATCCGATAATAAAATTCTACTCACCTATAAGTTAAAGTGCTCTGTTTCTTTTCATGAAAAACGCCTTTCTGTTACATGTTATATTATAGACTCTGATCTAACTTTAACTAGTTTAGACTCGATGGATGAGCTTCATTTCAATTCTGTTTTTAACACATTTTCATTTTCCTCTGTTTCCGACACTGATAAATACTTCACACACGCACATTCAAAACTAAGTTCTATCATGTTTTTCAAAAGAATAGTGGGTACTGCAGGAAGGTCAAAGCGGCTATAAAGTTAAAATCAAATGTTGGTCCGGTCTTTGAACCAAAACTTCCTGTCCCTTATGCTGATCTTGACGTAGTAGAAAAAGAATTGGGTCGCCTTCAGCAAGCCGGGGTAATCCAGCAAATAAATTACTGTCTATGGGAAGCTCCCGTTATCGTTGTCAAGAAGATAAATGGAAAATTCTGTATATGTGCAGATTATTCCACTGGATTTAATAACTCTTTACATCCAAAATTGATTCTTTCTTACAAATGCAATGACCCCAAAAGAGATCATTACAATCAACACCCACAAAGGTTTATTTAAATATATGTGTTTTCCTTTTGGTGTCAGCATCAGTGATAATCCAGTAAACGATAGATACCATGTTGCCGGGTTTGACAGGAATCGCTGCATTTGATGAGATTATTTTAATTATAACTTCCTATTGTAAGGTTATTTTTATAACACACACTCGTACTAGGTATAATGTAATCCGTTAAAAATTCTATATATGTAATGCTTAGGCTATTGCCGTACGCCTGGTTAGTAATAAGACTATTATTTACCAGTCTCCCCAGTGAAACGAGATGCGACTCAAGGTCAAGTTTATTGTGGGTTACTCGAACGTTTCCACCTAGGCCACTGGTCAAAATTTCCCGCGAAAAAGCGGGCTCGGGTATATTACTGTAGCGGTGACTTACCTCACCGACCCAAAAAGGCCAGAGTCACGTGTATGCTTTGCAAGGGAGTGCGGAGACGGCGAATCGACGAGCTTCGGACAGACGGTGAATCGGAGCGTACTTCGTGCTGATGGTGGTTGTATCTCTTGTAGCCATTTTTATTGGTTGGTTCTGGACGCTCATTGACTGAGTGTTGGCTGGATAAGGTGTATAAAAACATGGTACGCATTTTTTTAACAGGCGTTCGATTTTTCGTTTGGGACCGTGAGTGGCGTATTGAAGATAGAGGCAAAAAGTGTAGATTTGTTTTGCCTAGTGAACCTTTTGGACTCATACTACATTTCTTTACCTGTGTGTGCTTCCAACCAATTTTTGCAACAATTACTTGTCTGTTTTTCTCAGCCGAATCTCTATTCAAAGACAGAGGCCTGACTGAATCACCCTCTGCCAGAAAACAGATGTCTTGTCAGTCGCAAGCCAGACAGCGAACTGCCTGACTCCAAATTGTCTGTTTTTTCTCAGCCGTGTCCCTATCCGAAAACGGAGGTCTTGTCATCCTTTGCCCGAGGACAGAGGTCTTGACATATTGAGAGACTGGAACTGACTCCGATTCGGCTGATATCTACTCAATCCCATCACTGAGATGAGATGTGACACAAGGTCGAGATTACTGTGAACCCGAGCGTTTCCACTCAGGCAAAATTTACCCAGCCCACGCGAAAGTGGGATAGGGTACATTACTTGTCTGTTTTTCTCAGTCGGGTCTCTATACCAAAACAGAGCCCCGACTAAGTTACCCTCTGCCCGAAGACAGAGCCTCCGACTGAGTTACACGCGGCCCGAAGACAGAGGTCTTGTCTTATCGCAAGCCTGAAACTGGCTACGATGCGACTGGTATTTACTGGTCGCGTCTCTGCAAATGAAATGTTCGGGTTCCCCACATAAAACTTGACACAAGGTCAAGTTTTATGTGGAGAACCCGAACATTTCATTCGGGCCACTTGTCAAAATTTACCGAGACCCCACAAAAGCGGGCTCGGATAGAGTACTACAGTAGTTTTTCTCAGCCGAGTCTCTATCCTAAGATAGAGCCTCGACTGAGTCACCCTCTGCTCGAAAAACCTACAATACACCCGTTGACATCAAAATTTCTTTATGTATAATTGCGTATATAATAATTATAAAAAAATTATTGATGGTATGAAATGAGGAGAAGAGGATGAATCCAAAAACAAACTAAAATATAACAAAACACACAAACTAAAAACAATCGATGTTAGTAGGACGTGTCCACCCCTCAAAAATCAAGTGGCCGTTGTATTCTGTCTTCAAACAAAATCAAGAGATTTTCTCGCTAAGGGAGAGGGAAGGATAAAATAAATACGGGCATGAGAAAATCCAAAAACTGTCACTGTCGTGATGAATATGGAAGGCCAAAAACAAACTGGTGAGGTTGGGAATCTCGACTTGGATTATAACAAAAGATGAAGCCGGGAGCAGGCCGGGGATGACACTTACATTAACTAGGTACACAAGAAAAGTCTATCTTAACCAGGGGAGGGCTCTACAGGAAACCGCCCTGTTGTGACCTAGCCCCGTTCACGCAAACCAGGCTCGCTGCAGTTACTCACCTTTCGTTGAAATCTGTCGATACCATATGCTTTCTATCAGTTCTGATCTTCATCATGAGGTGATGCTCAAAGAATCTGGCCAGATCCTGATGAGAATAGCGTTCACATCGCAAGATTCCCTCCGTCCGCGAAATCACCATTCTAGCCAGGGCTAGCAGTGCCAGAAACATCAGCCGTTTCAATCCAGAATACGTGGACGACACATTGACACACACATACGCGAGATTAATGAGCACGAGCTTTTTGGGGGCGATTCGAGCCGTCAACTCGCCGACATAGATCGAGAAGCGGCACCCTCGAAGACAATGTTAGAAGACGTGCGAAGCCGTTTCTTCAAAGCCAAGGTCACGCCAATGACAGGAAAATCCGCCAAGACTCATCTGAAGGCCATGTCATTGAGAGATAACCCGGTAAGCAAAAATTCAGGGTTGTTGAGGTAATCCACCGCTGACGTCCAAGACCAGAAATGGCGCAACTCAGCCGCCGACATACCAAAGCGGTTGCAGTGCGGATCCTTCGTGACTCCCTTCTCTAATTAACGATCCAAGATTCTCCTAGGCCGATAAAGGTCACGAGGAATGACCTTCAAAGCCGCTCAACATTCTATGAGGAAACTCGATTGATTCCCTGGCTTACGCCGGCGCTCAGTCATAGAAATGAGTGAAGTGATGGTAAGGTTAGGGAAGGAGACCCTAACACTCCTACCCAAGATCGAATCTGCCGTCAACGCCCGGCGTAGGAAAGTCAACCTTAAGGCGTGTCGGTGACTCGCCAAATATGGCATTCCTATACCCGCATAGCACGGACGTTGGGTACACACAAGACGGAGGAGGGCAAGCGCTCGATCGCCTTCTTATGTGCCTTACAGAGAGGAAGTATAGAAAATCGGTAAAAGCTGAGTGGAAAGACGTAAGTGACACAAGCTTCAAATCTACCCTTCAAGATCAACCACCTTCGGAGCCAAGTCCCGACCGCCTCTCCGACCTTTGCCTGTACTGACCAAATTTTCTCTCGCTGGAGCTCGACCCAAAACCACACTCCAAGAATGCGGCCAGGACCGTCAGTCCAACGAAATGGTCCCAGAAGATCAACTCAATTTCTGGCTCTTAACCGCAAACCGGAGGACTTGTTGCGGTTAATCTTGGCCCTTGTGACATTTTCGTACCGTTCAAGCGCCTTCTGTTCCACATCAATGTCGTGGCGGCAAGACACGAAAATTAATACGTCATCGGTGTACCAGGAACAGCGATTTCACGTAGGGCCCGACTGCACGCTCTGTCCCTCAGCTGGGGAAGGAGTGGCTCCAACGTACAGTAGGGGTGACAACGGCAACCCTGACGAACCGAAAGAGACAACGGAAAAGCGCACGAGCGCTTTCTGTTCACCTGTGCCACACACTGGGGGATCGATACAGGAGGCCAATCTATCTGCAGAAGTCTGGTTTGAATCCGGCTGCCTGAAATACAGCTGCTAGGTACTGATGACCAACCCTATCAAATGCCTTGGACTAATCCAAATTGATCAGCGCTTGATCGTACGCATCAGATGTAGTTTGCGCTGAACGTTTCGGACCTTCAAGTTTGCTCGAGTCCCAACAGAATCTCGGCAACTGTCTGCAATCGCTTCGTTAGGATCTTGTCCCAAATCTTTAACTCTGTTTTTTTAGCAGAGTTATGGGCCTGTCATCGTCTAAATCACCACACTTGGCCTGGAGATCCGGTCGGGGACGGATCATTGACGGAACCAGTTGTTGAACACGACAGTCAAAACCGGAACAAATATGTGCTACAGCCTCAAAAACAAGTCATAGGGCAAAATGTCAAGTCCCGGAGACTTCCCACTGCCGTTCCTCTTCAGTGCCAAGTGGAATTCGCCTTCCTTTATCTCTCCATTACAACTAGCCGCTTCAGTCGGCGAAAGCCGAGGAAAGCCAGCCAAATAGCAACGAAAATCTTCTTCACAGAGACCAGGTTCCTTGGTAAAGCGGCTCTCGAAATGTCGCCGAAACGCCTCGCACATGCCATCGGCCGACCTCAGAGTACACCCCTCTGGTGTATCTATCTTCTGAATGTATCGATCGAAACTTCGACGAATCTCTTCCTTGCGAAAACCTGCGCCCATGTTTACAGCTTCGGTAGACATCTTGTTTAACATGTCTAATTACCTGACTGTGATAAGCGCTCTCTCGCTAGTCGCGCACCGCCTGAGACAGACTGTTCTTGAGAGCTTTCACCTTATCTAATTGCGACCCGTTGGCTGTATTCGGTGGTGAAGTTCGCCCCAAATTAAATACAATAAACAAATGGAAACTAAAGAAAAATTAAACAAAAAGCCTAGCAACAAAGAAAACGACTTAGAAACAAAAAGAAAATTCAACAAAAAGAATAAAAATGTATCAGAGTCGGGGGTGGGGGGAGGTTGAAACAGAAAAGAAAAAAATACGTTAAAGTAAAATAAATCTTGGCTTTGCACGAAAAACAAGTAACACGTAATAAATTAAAAATAAAGGGAAAAGGATTAAAAGAAAAAGTAAAAGAAAAGAAAACTGAAAATTAAATGGAAAATTCCAAAACGTTTTACAAATAACGAAAAAAGAAAACGAAAGATAAATTAAACGATAAACTTAACGTTAATTCAGTTTTCAACACAAAAAGTTAAAACGTAAAATCCACAATTTCATCAGAGGAAACTTGAGCTGGTTTGGAAAAAAAAAGGTATTGAGTACAATACGACTGGTATTTACCAACCTCCGCACAGGGCAGGGTGTGGTACAAGGCTGATTTTTATGTAGGGCAATTCCGAACGCGTATACTCCGGCAAAAATTCGTCGTAGACCCCGCATACACAGGGTTTGATTTGTCTACCTCCCCAAACGAGGCTATGTCTACGGCAGAAGGCAGGGAGTTTGACAAATATGTCGCGATTCTGACAGTGAAAACTGACTCCAAAACGACTGCCAACATCATACTGTGAAACTCTTTATAGTATTTGATAAGTTCATAGAGTCACTGGGGTTGTACTCTTTACTCCAGAATAATTTTTGACAAGAATGATCAACGGCCAAACCTGGAAAATATATCTGTCATCAAAAACAAGCTAGACGAACATATGTTTTGATATCACGTTCTTTTCTAGGCTTATTAAGCAATTACAGTCCTTTTTTGTCAGAACTCCACCATATTCAGACTCCAATGAATCACCATGGAACTGGTCAACAGATTGCCAGTTTGCTTTTGCCAAAATCAAATCTTTACTTCTTCGGACTTGCTTATCACACATTATAATCCATCTTTCGATATCATTGTGGTTTCAGATACTTCTGACTATGGTATTGGAGCATCTTTACCGACGGCAGTCGTAAGGACATTCCCCATACATCAAAGTCATTGACACCGACCGAACGAAGCTATGGAAAGGAAACCTTGGCAATTGTTTTTGTCATAAATAGATTTCGTACGATGCTTTATAGACATCATTTCAGCTTGGTTAGCATTTTTGAATCTGAGAAAAGTTATTATTGTTTATACTGCCAAGATTTTACAACGATGTGCCGCCATGCTCTTGGATTACGATTTTACAATCAGGTACCTCTCAACAAAATAAATTAATCATGTAGATGCTTTATCCATGTATGAATATGCACTGCCAACCACCAGAGGACTCAGTTGTTTCAGCTGTATCCGTAAAACTAGAAATTGTTTCACTGCTCACAACTCCTGTAAGAGTATTGAGAGTAACTTCAAAAATCGTCCAGGAAGCCGCAGCATCAGACCCATTATTGTAAAAATTTATTCACTACCACCGTACAAAGTGGCCAGCAATAACTATGTCCCAACAAACAGCTCTAACTTTTCTTCCATCACCGATCTTCATTACCTGAAGTCAACGCCTGCATTCTTTTCATGTAATTGTTCTATTAACTTTGCAAAACAGGGTCCTTAAATAAATTCGTTTTTGACATCAGGGCATTAACCGCATGAAGGCAATGGCCCTCGGCTATGTTTATTGATCAAACAGCAGGAAGACATTGCACATAATTGTTGAAAATGCTAGTAAGTATAGTAGTAGAAATAGTAGTCCTCTCAGAAACACTTTTTTCATTGCACGTCCCGGATTCCCCTGGTCACATCTACACATTGACTTTGATTCATCAATGGACATTTTTCTTGTGTTTGTCTCTGCCTACAGAAAATGTCCAGAAAATTTCCCCATCAGTCGAATCACATCTGAGGAAACCATCATGAAACTGCAACAAATCATTAATAGATTTGGAGTACTAGAGATCCTAGTTTCCGACATGGCGCAGTTTTACTTCAGCAAATGTTTCAAACTTCTGCCAACACAATGACATTCAAATATGTACGCACACTACCATTCCATCCACAATCTAACGGACAGATAGAACGTTTTGTCGATACTTTTAAGAGGGTACTGTAAAACCTCAAAGAGGAGAGAACTACAACATAAATTATAGGAACATTTGTAGCAAGTTATAAAGCCATACCAAACCCTAATACTCACAACGGTAACTCACCTACCTAAATTATGATGAACATGTAAAATTCGGTTACATGTGGGCATCATGCGTCCAATAACACATCATTCACAATAAAGAAATAGTTCTACGGAACACGAGTTTAACCACTATCACGAGGCAGTAAAACACATATTTACAGCAGGTCTTAGTAAAAGGCTAGCGGAACGGCACTGAGATATTGACGTACCAACTGGATTCCAAATGCAAAACAATTACGACCGTCTCAAGTATCAAAATCTATCCAAAAGGATTTAGCTCATTCCATTGGATATTCTCTTAGAAACATTTGACTTGCCTCAACAGAATTCAAAGGCTACTCACAACGGTGATGCTAGAGCTCAGGGAATGAGCACTAGGAAGTCAGTTCATATTCAGCATTCAGCCAAACGTCTACAAAGTGAACCCATAACAAAGGTCATATTAGCACAAAATAGAAAGAGAACATGTTAGGATCAACCATAAAATAAAAAAAAATATACATATATGATTAATTGGGTGTTATGTTCCTTAGTTATTTTGGAATATGCACAATCAGTGAGTTCGTTGGGGATTACACAAAAACATTGTGACTAGGTCACAACTAGTACTTTCAGTAGTGAACTTATGAGACCTAGCTGCCCATCTAGCACTGTACTTAAATTCGTGATGTTGAAATGCCAAAAGATAAAAGCTCACCAGAACAATTACCGTGAAAATATTTATAGAAAAGACAGAGGGAACCTGCGTTACAATGGTGAAAAGTTCACTGAAGCCGAGATTTTGTCAAAAATTTTATGATATATAGCAGAAACACCAGACCAGATGTGGCAGTAATATTCAATGCATGAAAGAATGGTAGACATAATTATACAAGATAGTTATTCTCGAGGAAATTTTTTCTAGAGAAGCATAGTGAATCGATTTTCACAGCAAACTTAGCAATTTATTTAATATAATCATTCCATGTCAGTGGAAACCGAGAAACCAAGAAGACGTACTGAATTTTCTTGTCTAGAGGTTAGCATCAGCCGTGTCGATGGTAGGCAACAAGTTTTTTTTTAATTAATAGAGAGCAGTTTCATTATGGAAGCGTTAAAATTGCAAGTCGATATTTTCACAATAAAATTGCTATTAACACATTTTAATTATATTTATATGATAAACATTACGTTATTTTCAACCTATAATATGATTGTATTAGAAATATTTGCAATAAATTATTTCCTGTGAAAAAATAAATTGCATTATAACATCTCGCATAGTGTATATGAAAGAAAATTTATATTGATGAGTTAGTCAACGCGCTTAGGCTAGGTGATCTGCTAAAGTAGCTAAGACTTTTACATGCATTCAATATTGACGCGTTCGAATTTTCGGTTGTACATAGAAATTGACGTTTGTGTATGTTGTCTAATATTTTCTAATGTGTTATGTTTATTTTTCTACACCTCTTAAGATAATTTTCAATTTGAAGATTGATAGTTTCATCTATTTCCACATTATTGTGGGTTTTCGTTTTGACACTGCTCGTTACAAAACACTTGTTGCTCTGGTTGTTCTAACAATATAATTTTGAAGATTAGACTTTATGCATTATCATTTATTTTCTAATTATTTAATTTAATGTTCTTCGTTCTTTTCATGTCGAACCGAGAAATATTCCAGAATATCTTACTCTGAGCATTTCAACAGCAACAACAAAAACAACAGTACCGATTCTGCTTCAAGTGATTTACGCTAAAACAAAGTAGATTTATGCAGAAATTGAAAAAGAAAACTAGCAAGAACTCCCAAGTGGATGAGGAAGATAAATACTAATCTAAATGAAAAGTCCGGATTAATGAACCGGATTAATTTCAAATAATTCTAGGCCTATACATTTCTAATATCTTAGAAAATTTATCGAGAAAGTTTATGGACAAAATAGACTAACCGTTAGAAAATCAACAACTTTCAGTTAAGAATGTCGCAGCTGAACAACGGAAGAACATGATCTATTAGTCAGAGCTAATAAATCTGACAAGAATTAAAAAGTAGGGACAAAATATAAGCTTCCATACACAGTCACAATCTCATATATTTTAATAACGAGATAGATTAAACATATAAAAAGAAAATGGGAAATCCACGGTAAATGCGTTTAATGGAAGACTTCGATCAGAACAATTTACAATCTATCCGAGAATTAGCATGAGAATAATTTGTATAAGGGAAATTTGAATCCCAAGGTATACAGAAATGCGGACTTAGATTTGAAGTAATTACAAGAGAATCAGTATATGAAGAAGAATTTCCAACTTTGACTTTCTATGCTGTTTATTTTACCTGTAATAGCAATGATTCAGACTAATTTCATCATGTTATTGTAGTA
Source organism: Acanthosepion lycidas (assembly GCA_963932145.1). Classification (NCBI taxonomy): domain Eukaryota; kingdom Metazoa; phylum Mollusca; class Cephalopoda; order Sepiida; family Sepiidae; genus Acanthosepion; species Acanthosepion lycidas. Next base: position 68,177,160 of record OZ010577.1, read on the forward strand.
GGAAGGAAGGAAATATATTCCCGGAAAAACATACATTAGCAAATTATTCATACACAGATAAGTAAATATTTTCATGGGAATATGTAGAAGCGAGTACTAAGAAAAATTAAATTTTCTTTCAATAAAAACCCTTTTAAAGTCATTTTTTTTAATTTAAATTTGTATGCAATACGCTTTTTTATTTATTATTCAATAATTCATAAAATATGAGTCCGAATGCTGATCTGAAGATGAAAATAACCTCAAAATATTTAAAAAATATACATCATTAGAAATTCGTAATCAATTCCTGCTAGGTAGTATCTTATTCACAATGTTTCATTAGTCATAAATTCAAATCTGGAAAGAAAGAATTTTAGTATCATTCTTTTTAAGAGAAGATGAAAATATAATATTAATTTACAACAATGTATAAGCGTATATGTATATCAATTGTTAAGCGCACGTTTGCGTGAATATGTGTACGTGGTTGCTCACAAGTTTACATAATGTTTATATATATATATATATATATGTGTGTGTGTGTGTGTGTGTGTGTGTGTGTGTGTGTGTGCAGAAAAATGAAAGAGAGATAGGCTCGCAGCAGACCCTCATATGCTTGCCTATATGTGATAGAATATAATTGTTTGCTAATAAAATAAATAATGTATGGGCATAAATGTATGCAAACATTCATGGATGCAGATAGTACCGCACACACGTACATACACATACAAACACACACAAACACACACATATGTATATAATGTGTGTGTTCACTCTTGTGTATGAGTTAGTTCCTGTGTGTGTGTGCGCGACTGTGTGTGTGCCTGTGTGTGTTTAAATGTATGTATACCTTATATTTAAATCATTCTTTTTGTCATTATGTCTTTAATAGCTATTGGCATAAAAATACAGAGAGATAATAAAGATACTTGTCAAAACAAAACTAAATATGCCCTGAAGAAGTTCCAATTCTTCATTTTTTCCCCCTTTTAAATAAGACACTGCAAAATAAACATGTTTACAAAAGTATTTTCAAAATTTTCCATTAACTAAAATTTTCTCTTCAATAATCCTTTTCCAACTCAAAATGATTTGCAGCACTGGAGATTTTTATCCTCTCTGCCGGGGATAAAATTCTCTGATTTGGCTTCAGATTTACTAACAGAAAAGCATAGCAAGAAATTTAGTTTTAAATTAATGAATTTATATTCTATCGTTATTTAGTTATGCTGATGACGTGAAATAAATGTGATACACATAGATCAGTTTGTTACATTAACAATGCTTCGTGGAAATATTGAAAATTACTTGCATATAAATAAAAACCTTTACGTGCAATGTTCTAACAACCATTAGACTATTCAAGTTTCCCCGTATAATTTTGGACTGTATCTGGATTAAATTACAGAGAATTATTTCCAATATATAATTGCAAAAGAAAATATTTTCCCAGTCATTTCATGCAACTCATATTTATTCTAATTTCGTTTTCTATGTATAAGCATCTGAAACAATAGTATTTTGCTTGATGCTCAAAATATTGTAACAATCAAGCCATTTTGATCAGAATTATCTGCGGAGTCATAACATTTTAGCACATGGCTAAATTAAATACTGAAAATATTCTTTAATGGATTTTTTAAGAAAAGATTTTACTTTTTTTTTTGTAAATTCTTTTAGAATATATCGGTCGGCGGTTAATGCTCGTGAAATATTTCCGTTTTTCTTGGGAAAACACCAGTCAGCAGTAAGAAATTAATAAGAATATTGCTGCCACATCTGATCTGGTGCTCCTACTATATATTTAGAGCTTCTTGATGAAATCCAAAGAAGAATCTGTAATGTTATTGGGCCTGACCTGGCATCTCGGCTTCCCATTGCCGTAACATAGCTTCCCTGTGCCTTTCCTATAAAGATTTTCAAGTTCTGATGAATTTTCCGCTATGGTACCTAGACTTTATGAGTTTAAGCGCAATATTGGTTTGGGGACAAGTTCTCGCCATTTTACAGTTGAAATGACAATGTTCTCCTTTGTGGAACTCTCTTTCGGATTATTGCTTCTCAGAAAACTTTAGCCTTCAAAAATTATATGCAGTATCAATCGTTATCTTCTGTCTTCTTAATTCCTGTTATTTTATTGTCTTCTCTCCTTAATAGCAGTTTTTCTCATATTCTCTCTGACTCAGTAATCCCTTTCGTCCTAATGGCTTAATTGCTTTGCTTGGGGTGAAATGGTTAAAAAGGAAAAAGAAAAGCATAACAGTCTCATTTCTTTAGTTTGTGTTACTACAAACTTTTGAAGGTATTCTATTTAAATAAACCTGAAAAATTACAGCTCTGTGCGATCAATTAAAATACATTTGTAATTATCTATATCTTTACTTGATAAGGTGACATAAGGTATTTGTAAAAAAGTATCAATTTACTTTTGTTATTAATCGCAGCCAATCTTGTATATCCAAACTGCCTCTGTGCTGTGCTCTAAAAGATGTCCGTAACTCTGGTAGATTTTTTGTTTCACTCGTCTGTGAATTCCATTGAACCAGCATCATCACATATACAATATAATGAAGAAGTAATTGGTCGCAGAAGTGTTTTGTACTAAACCTTTATGTAAGGATTACCTAAATAATCAACAATATACAATTAAACAAATAACGACATGGTTACTATCTGTATCTATCACTGAGATGAGGTATTATGATTATTTACATTATTTACATTATTCGAAGTGTTATCCTCATCTTCATTGGCATATTCACAACTTTTCGACCGTTCGAAATTCCAATCACCTGAAGAAGGCAGGCGTGTAAAATGACCAAGACGCTGTGAATATGGCAATGAAATTTAAAATATTTAAAATTTAAATTTAAAATTTATAATATTCATTCTATATGGTTAGATTTTGATCGCTAGTCTAAGTTGTCAACAGAGCTGTTAGGAATTCACGACAGCAAAAAAAAAAAAAAGAAAAAGAAAAAAGTAGCCGTACGATTTTGATTAAGAAAATCTGTTTGACTACAAAGGTTTTTAACGCTTAAAACGGCCTATTTAAGCATACGCCGTCTAAATAATAGGCCAGATTCCTGTGGTGCGTGATAAGAGTTTCGTTCTAATTTATTTTCTGTTCCTAATCCCCGCAATTTATTCTAAAACTCAAAGAATCATTCAAATATGAAGATACAAATAAATGTTTCAAATACTGTTAACTTCTTTTCCATCTTTTCGCTCTATTTCCATTCATGTAAAGAAAAACTATGAGGAGTGTAAAATTTATACATTTTACAGATAGATATACAGGTTAAAATAATACTGTGAGCGAAATATAAAAATCTAAGTTAATATTTTTTTGCTCTTAAAAACAATGGAAGTTTCTTCCTGTGCCTCTATGATGATGTATAGCAGCAAATATTTTCATTTTGTCTTGAAATGAGGTTAAATACGACCGTTAGCAGAACTAAAGCAGCAGAAATTTTGAAGAATAGTTTGGGAAAAGAATTTTGCATTTTAGCAACAAATCAAAAATACAAATAAAAAATGGTAAAATGGGGAAACTGTTTCAGTGAGACAAAATATTTGGATTGTTGACTTAGAAAAATTTCATTATTCGAGTTATCAGTGAAAGAGAAGCTGACAACTTATCACTTCTATTGCATCGGAATAGAAGAGAAGGGAAACTTATGAATAAATCCAGTTGAGGGTTTATGTATATAACTTGTGTCCTGACCGATGACTAAGACACAGTCTGAAAGATAATAACCAACTCAAAAAGAGCCGGTTAAGGCTACTATTATTACCCACGGTGGTTGGATATGGCAGAAGTGGGGTTTAAAATTGGGAGTGCAAACACGTGCACCTGGGGTAAGGTAAAAGGGTGCCAGGTTCCCGCACCCAAAGTTGAACTGGCGTCGATATTCCACAGATCTCATCTCTTTGGTGTAATAAGGGTGTTGCTACCGCAGCGTTGGTATCCCCGGGACCGGGCATCACCCATTTATTTAACTGTAGCCATCAACAAAATTCCATTATTATTGATAATGTGCAGTCCCAGTCGATTCCACGTATAATTCACATTCAGCTCGCCTCGTAGCCAACGCATTGACTGGGACTCCTTGTATTACCTACATTGAAATTTTCCATGGAAACTATAGGATGAATTCTTACTGCATCTTGCTACATTTAGTGTTAGTCCGCCCGGTTCGGTTATGATAAGACCAACGTCACGTTCGTTATATCAGACAATTTCTACTCATGCACTGACTTCTCCAGAGTACTGAGTCGTCTTCGGATGAGCATTTCACTTGCTGGTTTTGTGTGTACTCTGGCTTCTTTACATGACCCTATCGGATATCAATCGATGAATACACGCAGAGTTCATAAACAGATGCATTTTAGTTGTTCCCTACTAGAGCGCTATGTTGACTCCCTTCAACATAACATCAAGCGCCAACAAGTTGATATGTTACGCTTCCTTCATTGGACGCAGCCAGCACGCATCGATTCAGACATTGAATGTGTGTAGGCTTACGCACCAGTTGCTGCATGCAAGGTTATTGTGATATACTCTAGAAGTAAGTTCCGAGATCATATTTTTAAGAGGGAGATCATTCACCTCGTCATCACAAACAAACATTACTACTGTTGCTTTGCTTCTGATAAAACCGTTTGCAACTAAGCCAGTCGCAAACACCGAGGTGCCCCATCAGCTTCCCACACAGCGAAATACATCGAATTCAGCTGTGCTTGTTCCCTTAACGGTAATCCAACACATCAACTATTTTCTTGCACCACTGTCAGTAATAGTATTAGGCTTTTCGGAGAATCTAATTCTTTTTCGGGGTAATGTAGTAACCATCCGCTGTCTTGCCTTGTCGGCAACTCTCTTTTATATTCTTTTCTGTCTTGTTTGGCACGGGATACTCAGGCATTACATTTCGCAATCGCTATGGAAGGAGACCGTTAGACCATTTCCAGGTTAGAGTCCAGATCTTTATGTTTTTATTGAATTCAGTAGTGAAGTTTGATTCATCAATTTTAATGACTGCACGCATCGGCAACTTTAGTCGTGAGAATACAGCCTTGCCTTGGCTGGTTATGGGTATTCTATTCAACATCTGGATCATCACGAATCCTAGCAATTTACTGTCCTCAACTAGGATTGTGTTTTTAACTGCACTCATCTAATCTATCTTTAACTCAACGGAACCAAGGACCTATCCGTTGGCCGTCAGCACATTCGCAATCGCTTTTCTCCAGGCAAACTGAATCTACCAATGTTGTACACAGTTTCCCATTTATTTGCATTTTATCATTGGGAAACCTCATTTCTTTCTTTTCTGGAGATGTGACCGGCGCAGATGTCCTGTCCCCTAGACCGTTTTCTTGGCACTGCACAGTAATATGACCTGGTTCTCAGCGTCTTCATCATTGTACTTCTTTACTGGCATTTTGTGAACGTCCGGTGTGCATCCTCATAGATCGATATTGATATAACGATTAAGACCAGAGAGCCTGCGGATAAAAATGTTGGCATGACACTTAGTTAACGTCGTAAGAATGTCTGCTTTAACTGCATGCGTATCTGTCGCGAGTGGTTCTTTAATTGTCATTTCAACCTTAATAACCGAACGGGCCCTTGTCATTACAGTCATCTCATCCATCCTTGACGTCGCCAACAGTGTGTGCTTCACATAATTAAGCAGTCCCGCCACGAATGAACATACCAGACCCTGTTCGATGTTCTCCCTAAACAACGAAACTAGCTTTCCCATATCTGCAAGATTTAAATCGACAGATTCTCTAAGACGCAAATGTCGAACCAAAATCTTATTTTTGAATGATATCTAGATAGTAAAATATATCATAACATATATATATATATATATATATATATATATATATATATATATATATATAACATAAATATATATATATATATATAACATAAATAAAATGTAATTAAAATAGTACAAATTTTCTTTTATTTATATTCTATCGATAAACAGCATGTACAGCGGCTAAAATGTCTACACCGTACAAATTTTAATTTCGAATGATATCTACGTAATAGAACACGTATACTACTTTGGCTTATTATCTACAAGGAAAAGATAACAAGCTAGATTAGTACCTGTTTTATTATGTAGATATCAATCCAAAATAAAATTCATACGGTGCAAATATTTTCGTTGTAGATAACAAGTCAAAGTAGATATTTTACCTTGTAGATAGCAAGCCAATTTTACACTAATTTTACTAGTAAAATCTATGAAATAATAAAATAAATTTTTAATCATATATATTATGAAAAAGATGCTAAAACAATTTAAAAACCTACCGGATACCAAAAACCATTACATGAGCAATATGGACTGAGAAGTAACGATGTAGATGTAGATGAACACTAAACCCATGATTAGCTGAAGAGAGCCGATCTAAAAGCAGAAACATTTATAATTATTGCATAGGACCAAAGCTTATTTACTAGGAATTAGAAGCTAAAAATAATATAAAAAATGGTGCAGACCCAATGTATAAATTACGCGAACAAAATGTTGAAACTTCAACATTCATTCTAACAGAAGAATAAAATGTTTTTTTAATATGATTAAAAAAATCTCTTTTATAGATACGGCTGTGCCATCAGATATAATATCTCAGTTCCAGAATATAGCAAAAATAAGTAAATATAAGGAAATATATAAGGAAATATATAAGGAAATATAATGAAACCGAAAAAGTGTAGTACACTTAAACTATAGTCATACCAATACTAATTAGAGTCTTGAGTATGATAAAACGCTAAAGACAAGGACATTAAAGGAACATTCTGTAAAATATATAAGCCTGCACGTGTTAAGTATTAACATTAGAATTTGTGCAAACAGAATGCATATACTTCCTAATAATAATATTTAGAAGCAGTGATCTTAGAAAGGCCTTATCATGGGAGCACAAAACCAATGTCTTCTGTAAAAGGCTAAGTATGATTCAAATCCCGCCTATTGATTATGCCATATATTAGATGAAACTGTTGACCAACTGGAGGAGGGTACGGAAAATCATGTGATTGAAATTCTTGGACACATCAGCATCTCAGAACTACAAATGATTAGTTTATGCAGAATTTCACATATCATCCGCAAAACCCTCTTTATCTAAGTGAAACGTACCAGATGTACATAGATAACTCTCCTACAGCGCGCTTTTTACTCATAGACCCTGGAAGGGACTTGGTAATTCGGCACTTAAAATAAATCTCTGACAAGAGGATAACACACACAAGAATAATAAAGAAGAAGTGTAATAATTATAATAATTATAGTTTTGTTTAGTTGAGTAATGGGGAGTTAACAAAAAAGAAAAGAAAAAAAAATGTTATGCCATCTCTTAATTCCCTGGGTGGAAGCTAAGAGACACTTTCATATGAAAAGATATCATATATCAGTAGCATGCAGCGGAATTTGCCAATAAAATGTTTTGTTTTTGTTTTTTTCTATTCTGACCAATTATTTTCTTAATAGCAAGCAGGATTTCTGCATATTATTAATCGTTAAAGACTAATCGCTCATTTGTTTTGTAACAAGATCTTGTTACAAAATATATGTGCAATATATGAGTTTAATGATTACGCGAAGAATATAAATTGTATGCACATTTGAATAAATTCACAGCTTAACGATGAAAATATATTATTTTACACAAATATTTTTCACGTTTTATTTTACTATATTTCACCAAATACAATGCCCAAGGGCCACTCCAGGTAGAGAGTTACTGAATGAGGAATTTGATATGACCATAAGAGGAAGTAGGAAGTTAAGATTATGAGCATATGACAAATAGAAAATGATTGGCCCTCATTATTTCGCTTAATTCAGAGGTGTATACTAATCACCTGCATGAAACATCAAAAAATAAATAATATTTACTTGACAGGCTACAGATTTATTGATCGAATCTAATATATTTTTTCATTAGAAATATTAAAGAAATCATTTAAAAATTAACATCTAAATTATGTATGCACATTGTTAATTGTATAGATAATTCTACATATGTTTCAATGACTTATTTTTCGATATTAGAACCTATTGTGTTACTTTGCACCTTTAAACCTATATGCACACACAAATTTATTTATTGGATTGGAACAAAATTTCGTTGTGTTTTAACATGATTATTTCGTTTCACACGTGTTTGAAGTTTATTACATATATATATTCTGAATTTTAAAAGTTCATATATGATAAGTGAAATTGGGGAAAAATTAGAAGCGTTTTCGTCATCTAATACTCTTTTATTTCGAGAAAGAAAAATACTGTACAAACTGCATACAAAATATATGTACCGTTTATAGAGAAGTGTCGTATATGAGAGTATTGTTTATAAGGGGTTTGCTAGGTTTAATAAATAGCATTTCTTATCTGGAAGACCAAGAACGTTCTAGCAGTCCTGTAGTCAGTGAGGGTGACCAAATCGAATAACTGATTAAAAACAATCCAGATCACACGACACAGGATATCACAGAGATAATCCATGCGCTGTACAGTATTTGAAAATAGTGCCATAATGCTTATGTTCTTCACGATTTAACGAACAAAAATTAATGAAGGCTAAGTACGATTTTCTGCTCAAATGCAGCAAGACGATTGTTTTTTTCAAATGAATGTCACATGCTATAAAAGTGGATTCTTTACAGTAATGTAGAGAAATCATAACTCATGTGGAAAACGAAAAGCATGTTTGCATTCGAAGAATATATTGTTATGTATCTAGTGGGACTGGAAAGGCGCTGCGTATTCCGAGCTTCTTCGTCTAATTAGAATTGACTTTAGACGAGTAATCTTTCTAATTGCACCATTTAAAGACAGCAGATAATGAAAAGCGTCCTAAATTAGCCGATCAGAAGGGTGCTGTCATCCAATAGCACAAGGCCAAATCTCACATCTCTTTGCAGACCCGGTAGAAATTTGAACAGCTTGGCTGGGATGTCCGAGTACACACGTTAAACTTATCTGACCTTGCACCTTAAGAGTATCATTTATTTCAATCCCTGCAAAATCCTCTAAATGGGAATAACTTCAATTCTTTGGGAGACTGTAGAAGTTCCTTACCCAAAATGCTTTGGGAAGTTTGAATCATGAAGTTGCCTAAAAGAGTCTTTAAGAAATAGCGCATATGTAGTTGAATAAATTTATGTAAAAATATGTAAATGATGTCTTCGAAATTCACTTTAACATCTTACAACTTTTTTCCGACGTAATCAGAAAAAAAAATGTGAAAGGAAGATATTATAACTACAAAATGTCATTCGATAGAAAAATACACAAAAAATACAACTTTGTTAAAATACATATGGAGCCAAAAAGAAAAGAATCCTCACCAAAATCAAATAGGAAATTATAAAAAGTGCAACACTATACAGTATTAACGACAAAAATTATAAAATATACTGAGAGGAAAAGTTAGCAACAATTAGTTTAAAAACAAAATATAAACACTTAAACAGAAAAACTGAAATAATGGGTAAATGTAAATAAATATTTAATTTGCCATCTAAGCACGAGCTAAAAATAGACAAATAAATATGAATAGTATAAATATAAACTTAAAAACTATATAATACAAACATTGAATAAATAAATAAAAGTAACAAATACAATATAAACTTAATTTATTAATAAACAAATAAACGAAAAAGTATTACATTACGCACCTACGCGCGTGTGTACACATACAGATACACAAACAAATACCAAAAACGTAACAAAACTAACACACCATAATTAATACCTCATTATATAAGACTAAGGTAAATTAAACTACTAACCATTAAATAAAAATAATACGAAACATAAAATAAACAATAGCATACTCTTATTTTAATTACATATACTATTTAACAATGATACATACGTGCGTCTGTGCAGTGTGCATGCGGTACGCTTGTGTAGGTATGTGTAGTATGTACTATATATATATATATATATATATATATATATATATATATATATATATATATATATATATATGTGTGTGTGTGTGTGTGTGTGTGTGTGTGTGTGTGTGAGTGTGTTGTGTATGCAAAAATGTTATTTACAAAATTATGCATTAATTTATTACTAACAAAGCACAGACTTAAGTGTATGTACTCGCGTACACCCTTCTGTGTGTACAAATGTACTCATACGTATGCCTATATACGTGCGCAAATAGATGTGTACGTATGCGTATACAGGCGTATAATTACAGAAGCATGCACATAAACAATAAATAAATCTAACACCCTACAATTAATACTTATATCACCAAAGCCAATTAAAAAACGAAATGAACATACTTTATATATGTATGTATGCATGTCTGTATACGTGTATATTGTATATGTGTGTACGTGTATATGTATGTATATATGTACGTGTGAGCATGTGTATATATAAGTATTTCCATTTAAGCATTAACATCATTAGTATCATATATGTGTGTTTGTGTGTGTGTCTGATTAAATAATTTACAGACATTATGTCTGCTAATTTTTAATAAAACCCGTTCCTACTCGCGGATAACCTTCCGTGTAATGCAATCAAATGATATGATAAATGTGCTATAACTATGAGATTCATTTTATTTCTCAACTACTCACAATAATTTCGGAAGAAGATCGAAAGTACTTGGGAAATGGGAAACTAAAACTTTTTTTTGTATTTAGAGCACATTTCTCACGGAAGTGTATCCGTTAGTAAGCAGATATAATGTCTGTAATTTATTTAATCAGACATACCTAAAAGAGAATTTTCTCCCTAAATGCACACACACACACACACACACACACAACACACATATATATATATATATATATATATATATATATATGAAATGGATTAAGTCTGACAATTATTTTAATATATTTTATATAACGTATAAACGGAATATATGTGCATGCGTGTGTGTGCGTGTGTGTGTATGCATATATATAAAATATGTATACTCTGTATTTGTGTGTGCTGACAGCCGCATACACAAATACAGAGCATACAGAAAAATATTTATACCAGTTCTGAATGTGTATAAAATGAGAAAAATAAAAAAAAATATGAGCAATAAATTGCTGATACCAACTGAAGAGTAGACGAAAAGGTCCGTCTACGAAACTCTGGAGTCGGGAAGCTGAAGGTGACATCAATCCACTAAGTGACAAATTTTACTTACATTAATCATATATATATATATATATATATATATATATATATATATATATATATATATATATATATATATATATTACAATGAATAATTCATGCAAAATGTAGATTAGTAAAGTTAATGATAAAAAGTGGCGAAATCCCTTCGCTAACACAATTTTAAGGTGTATTAACCTACAAATCACTCGATGAATGTTATGATCCCTGTTTTTCAAAATTACAAGCTGTATAAGGTCTTTCTTTAATACGCAAGTACTTTCAACTGTACATTAAGTCATCTTCAGACATGAAAATTATTTTGTTTTTGGTAAAATTCAGGTAGCATCCGAGACGAAAAAATATAATGCGAATCAAAATGTTTTTTTTTTTTTTTTTTGTGTTATTGCTAACGGATACAAACTTTTGGAGCGTGGAGTCGCAACGCTAAGGTTTTTCGTACTTTTTGTATCAATGATTCATTGTAATATAAATTGAACTGCACCACATATTTGATATATATATATATATATATATATATATATATATATATATATATATATATATATATAATGAGAAACAGTGTTTACTATTGTTCTCAGAGACAGTTAAACTAAAAATAGTCTTATGTGATGAATCCTTGAATTTGTGGGATGTGAGTGAGTAAGAAAGGGAGAGAGAGAGAATGGGAGAGAGAGAGATAGCATAGCAAGTATAAGCTTTGTTTGGATGTTAGTCTATGATTCTTGTTCAATGTTTGTGTCATTGTGAGATTAAATTTTTATTTTTTTAATATTCGCCATTTTAATCAAGGAGAATAAATGAGAAAAAGACTGGAATGGATGAACCCTGTTTCTTGATATTTGTTTTAAAAGCTTTGTTTTATACCAAATATATTTATTCTGTGCGAAAACAAAAACAAAAAAAAAACATAGCAAGTAAAATTATAGCTGAATTCAAATTTTGGAGTTCGTTCAAGCCGTATATACATTCAAGCTGTAGGTGACGGATATAGAGAGAAGAATAGAATATTTAAGAGAAATAACTATAATAGAGAAAATATATGAATAAAAAGGGGAATGAGAAAAACATGAGAGGAAAAGTATTAAATATATGCCCTCGGGGAGATCATGTGCTTTGAGTGACTATCTGGACTTAACCAACCCAGAGTTCGAACTCGTCATACTATCTATCGCTAAAGATACGGAAAGATGGTCGGTAAGCAAGTATCCAACGCCTTCTCTACTTTTACAAGAGTCAGATCAGGCCGAAAATGGAATACTTCTATCATATTTGGGGATGAGTTGCCCAGTCTTTACTCGATAGAGTTCAAAAACGTCTCCGCGTCCTTGTAGGTGATGAATTTTTCCACCCTGCAATCCCTTTCCCACAGACGATAAGTCTCAAGCCTTTTCTTCACTCTATCACTATTTCCATGGAAAGTGTTCAAACGAACTTCATTCTTTAATCCCACTAGTTTTAACCGTCACAGCTAAGAGCCGCCATGCTTCTCATATTGTAGCGAACCATTCTCATTCACTTCGTATTCCATTGGTTAGATTAGGTTCCGCTCGAGCAGCTTCTTCCCACGAACCGCTACAATTTGTGGAATCGACTCCTAAGAGGATTCTTCCTCGATCATTATAATCTTAACCTATTCAAGTCTAGTGCTAATCGTTCTCTTCTTCACATATTCTCATAAACTTTACCTCTTACTCTGTAACATTTTACCTCCAGTGGCTCTTGTACAGAATGAACATCATTGTAAAAAAAAAAAAAAACTCTTCTGAGACCACTGATAAGTTTTCTTTTCCGGACATTTGGCTCACTTCCTAATTTTATGTGAATTTCACCACTGATTGCTTAATCTTTAATATTCTGGGGCATTCGAAGATCCAGTGATTAAAGGCCATGTCATAGCCTTTGTGTGGTCAATTCATTTTTGTTGAACAGGTGAGTATCTGCTTTTGTTTCACTCCTAGCAAGAATCTTCTTTTGTTAGATTTGTATTCTTCTGATATTGATCGAGTGAAGATTTGCCTCTGTTGATCTGTTGTACTTCTTCGTCTGGGTTTTGGATAAAGTTGTTTTTCTGTTTCTGGTAATCCATTTTTTTCTTTAACTAGTTTTGAAATTTCTTATCAGTCTATTGTTTTGTTATAATGAACTTGAACCAAAATATCTGTTGTTTTTCGGAGTGTGATTTTCTTCCTTCGATTTTCTGAAGATCTCTCTTCATTAACCTTAATCATACTTCTGCTTTTATATAAAACCATATTTCATTACAGAAGTATTTTCTGTAACGTCAGGTTTTGCGCTTTCTCTTCTTTTTCTGTTTATGTGTTAACAAATTTTAGAATGTGCAGTTTTGCGCATTTTCCGTGTAAAAATGTTAGCAATTGATGAAATGAACGTAGTCATTGAAAGTGCGTGTCTCCAAATACCTAATGAATCGATTCCTGATATATGCAATTTCATTGCTGTGCATTGGCATCGATTTCTGGATGAAAAACGTCAAGAGGAAAAGCTCACCTGTAAATATTTGTTGCTCTTGGTAATGTTATTTCCTTAACTTAATTTTTTTTATTAGTTTTTGATAATCGTTCCGCCATTTATTTATATTTATATTTGGGACGAAGTAATCATCAAGAATCAAATGAGAATCACAATCTTGAATTTCTTTCTTTTTCGATCAAACGCCTTTGCTTATTTTATCATTAATTTAATGTCATTCCAGGTGTTTCTTTATCATTTTCATAATAAATATGTATATATTTACTGCTTAACTTCAGTCCCCGATTCAGATGGTCTGTAAAGGAATCTAAAGTGGAAATTCGGCTGTTAATTAAGAAATAGTTGAAAGAAGTGTGAAACAGAAAAGGCTATAATGAGTAAGTGCGAGAATTAAATGAACTTAATAATGAATTAAATATCCTCTACCTCATGAAAAATTTGCTTTCCTTTCTATGTGACTTTTCATCTTAGAAAAGTCACATAGAAAGGAAAGCAAATTTTCCATGAGGTAGAGGATAGATAAGAATAAATAGAAATATGGGAAGAAAAGAAATGTGTGGTGAAAAAGGAAAGAAAAAGGTGGGAAAATAAATAAGAAATGTGATAATAGCAATGGTCGTATTAAGAGAAGAATAATCTTAACAGTAATAAAATAAACAACAGATCTGCTTAGGAGTGAAAAAAGAAAAAAAAAACTACGAAAAGAATAACTAACAACTTCAATGGCAAATCGGTAAGATAAGGATAAATGGAAAATATCAAAAGAAAAGAAATCTTTTGATAAATGAGGTATAAAAGTCGTAATGTCGGACACCAACTTAATTGGCCTTAGTGATCTTATAACCCACCTCATGAGTTCAAAAATGTCTCGTTCTATCTTGATTGAGTGACTTCGCGAGTGGTGGTGTTTGGGGATACTCGGCACTATGAAACCGGACGAGATTGTCTTACGTCTGTAATCATGAAAGGGAGAAGAAAATTGGGATAGACTGACGAGGATATTCTATCTGGGGCAGTTGAAAGGGAGCGTATAAGAAATGGAGGGTGTTCGCATAGGATAGCCAGATTTTGACCTTGTGAAAGAGACGACATCGCTAATCAGTAAATTTTTAGCCTGACTGAAATCTAAGACACATCTCTCATGACTTGTCCTAGATTCGAACCCACAAATTCTGTGTATATCAGCTTTTCTTGCTGTACTCTTTATGTGAAACTCACTCGGTACAAGTCGCTTCTCTGACAGCAAGATTATCAACTTTCAAATCTAAATTGTTCATTTAAAATACTACATTTATAAGGAAATGTATTCCGTATACAGGAAATGTATTCTGTATACAGAGTCATAAAAATGTAAGTTGCGTGTATATTTTAAGTGAACGCCAGGCCCAAATCTTTTTTCTAGAAAATTAGAAAAATGAATTCTAAAAATAATTTTATTCATAACTGATAATTTCCCAAAAGTTTAATGAAATCTTATTGTTACCTGATTTTTTAGATTTTAAAAATTAACGTAATTTCGCCAAAAACTTAGTTGTGTTATTTTACCCTCTCATTCCACTCGTGCTATTTTTTTGCACATTAATTTCTTTAAAAGTTTAACCTAAATTCACTTTGTCGCCATAAGCAATAAGGTGGACATTTGCTTTTTGGTCATCGCTATGAGGTTAGGTTATAGTAGTTAGCTTCATGAGATCGCTAAAAACAGAGCATAAATTGATGAAAAAGACGCCAAACTTGGCGAAAACAAAATTTTAGCGTCTAAATGTTTATGTTATTATTAAAAGGAAAGATCAAAGTATTTTTTAATTATTTAAAAAAAATTTTCCTTCTTTAGAATATTCTAAATTTTAATTAAAAAAAACCTTGTTTCTCTTTGTATCACCAGAACTAGTAAAATAACAAAATTTTAGCGCGTTTTTTTCCTGTATGACACACATTAATTTGGAAAATCTTGCAAAAATAAAAATAATAGTAGGATTTTAATAAAACTTTCAGAAACTATTCACAAATGATGGAACTTATTATAAATATGTTGTCCCTTTTTAAAGTCATGGCAAAAATACATTTCCATATGTATTACCCCCTACCCATAAATAATTATACGAACACTATATAATTTCAATTTTGGAAAGATTAGTGATTATATTAGTTAAAAGCACAAGGCTTTGAGGAAACTAAATCATGTTTGTTATTTTTTTTTATTTGGACCACCTCTATCTCAGTATCATCTCTGTATTGTAACATACAAAACTCAATAAAACAAAAATACTATTTAATTTCAAAAGCTTTTAATTGATTTTATTTATTTTAATAAACATGGACAATATTGTCTGAAAGCAAAAAGATATTTCGATGAAAAATTAATTTAATTATTTGTTATTTCTAAAATATTTTATTATTTTTACATTATGCTGTTAATTCTTCTAAAATTAGGTTGGTTGGATGTTTTGTTTTATAGCATATCAACCTCAGTGGGTCATTTAATGCCGACAAAATTTTGAAAGATTCATAGCGATAGTTTGGTTTGGTTTACGGCATATCAACCTCAATGGGTTAATGCTGATACAATTTTTCTTGTTGGTCATATTTTTTTCCTTCATAAACCTATTTTTGGTAATATTTTTTTTCTTCAAAAATGTATTGCTGGCAATAATTTTTTTACAATATGTATTTCTGGTATTAAAATCTATTTTTACACTTTCATAGTGTTTTGACATCAGTTTGGGGGGTAACTATTTGCCCACAGTTGCTACCACCCCGTGTCAAGGTAGACCTGGGAACACCAGCAATTAAGAGGTGGTTCCATGCTCCTCAAAACCTCCTGATCAGAGGCTTTGCTGTTGGACGTAGTTTATTGTCTTAACCAGGACGCCTAAAATTAGGGAAAAGTTTGTAGAATTTAACGAATGTTGTTATTAAGTAGATTTATATTTACAGATTATTTCCAAAACTTTTTACAAACTAACGAACTGTATATAAAAAGATATATTTTGTGTCAATAATAACACTGTAAATCAAATCTACGGAAGACCGAAAGTATCATGCGTGCAAAAAAAAAAAAAAAAAAAAAAAAAAAACGTCACGCGGATTGAGTTTCTGTCTAGTATTTAACTTAAATACTGAATTTTTAATACAATTATTTGTTATTTCTTTAATTATAATAGATTTTTACATTTAAGTTGTTAAAATATAAAATTAGTCAAAAGCCGCATTCAGTTTCGTAAATGTCCTTTTGAGGCAGATTTATTTTTGTGAAACACGTGTGGAGAAGTTAATTTGATTTTTCAATTTCAACTGAGAAGGGTACCTACAAGTATCAGTATCATCTTGTGAAATTTAAATTTGTATTTTATGTACACTTCTGATAAAATTTAATAAGAAAGGTACCTATACATTAATTAGATACTTTTTTTATGAAATTTAATATGACGATCAACAGTCTTATTTTAATTTCTTTATAATGTATTTTCTATAAAGCATCGTAAACGTAAAGTTGAAAGCTAAGTACGAAAAAAAAAAGAAAGAAAATTAGAGCGCTGAAAGTTTTCCTTAAAAATAACGAGGTAAATAATTTGTTCACTTAAATCTACATAACTTCACTTCTCTCCTTCCATAGAAGGAATTATCCTCACGTAAGCTATCAAAACGTCATGAATGTCTTTCGTCACCTGTCAAGTGACGCGAAAGGATATGACCTGCTTTGTTTTATTTTAAAACTACGTATTTTCGGCGCAGAAACTAAGTTAAGCTTAGTTCAAAATATGATAAATAAACATTATAATTTCTGATTTTCTTAAAATAAGTTTTGAAAAATTATAATTGATTTTTAAAAGAATTTCAATTTTTTTTATAAATTGGAAAAAATGGCTGACATGATCGATTATCTATCAATTTTTCTGACTAAAAAAACAAGATTTTTAACGAAAATTTTGGACGTGCTAGGAACGATTAAAAATGTAAAAAATACCCCCAAAATACTTTAATCTTAATAATAACATAAACATTTAGATGATAAAGTTTTGTTTTCATCAAGTTTGGCGTCTTTTTCGTCATGTTATACTCATTTAGCGATCTCATGAAGGTACCTAGGTTATAGATACCATTAAATTGATATAAATAAATTGATACAGACAGCCATGGTTAGATTGAAATAAGTCTGAATAAACTAATATCAACTGATAGAAACATTGAAATAATTATTTATAAGATCTTTATCACTGTATGTAAGAGAGTAAAATCGATTATTTTTATTTTATTTCATGACTAGACAAACATGAAAGCGAAGAGCTTTGATAATTTTTTCTTGTCTTTAAATTTATGATTTTATTACTCAGCCTAGAGTTGGGATTGTCTGGAGTGATTGATTGAAGAATTTATTATTCTAATCTCTTACTTCAAACTCAGACAAATTAAGTGTGTGCATGCATGTATCACGTACAATATAGACATACATATATACATGACATATGTAAATACAAAATCACACATGATATTTCATGACGAAGAGAGCTCTTCTTTTATAATCTATATGATACGTGATTGTAGTTTCATCTTGAATGTTAATACCAACACTACAGGAGGAACTTCAATAGTGCCATGTCGTGCATAGAAAGGTGTCCTTGCAGTCACTTCCGGTGGGCAACCCTGAGGCCACATTATGATGCAGGCTTTGCCGACTTCTCTCTGCCCACGTCACGGCCGATAACCGTCTGCCTCTTTTACCTTCTCATCTTCTAACCAGAATTCCACATGATGACTTACAAAGATTGAAAAATTAAACCTAAACCAACCCTTCAAAAATCACCCAAACCCTTCAACATTTCATTCTCCAACATCCTTGGCATTAGAACCAATTTCTGCAGCGTGGAATTCTTCCTCACTGCCCGGATATTCTGGTTCTGTGTGAGACCAAACTTGACCCGTCTATCCCCTCCTCTGATCTCTCGGTCCCCGGCTACCTCTCTCGCCTTAGAAAAGACTCTCAAACCCACATGCATGGCCTTGGTATTTACGTCAAGGACCATCTCCCAGTGGCTAGAGAGTTGTCTCTCGAATTGCCAGACTATTCGTACTTGCGTCTCCGGATATCTATTCTCAATGCTGTAAGCTATCTCTTTTTCCTTCATCGCTCTCCATACTCTCAAGACTGCGGAATAAACGATAGCATTTCTGACAGTATAGACAAGGCTCTCTCTCTCTCCATCCGTTTGCTCACATATTAGGGTTTGGAGATTTTAACGCCCATCATACCAAGTGGCTTAAGAATGCTACTACTGACCTTGCAGGCATTCAAACACTTAATTTTTCAGTTTCTCAATCCCCCACGCAGATAGTTGACTTCTCCACGCGTTTTGCCTACAACCAGAACGGTAAGGCCTCTCTTATGGGTCTGTATTTTACCTCCATCCCCGAGTCTTTTAGTGCCTCTCAGCTCTGCCCTCTCGGTAACTCCGATCACGCTGTAGTGTCTGTCAACATCTCCTTCAACTCCACCCCCTGAAAAGAACCTCCTACCTCTAGAACCTCGTTCTGCTATCAACGCGCTGACTGGGATTCGTTCCGTGATTTCCTCCGCGATGTCCCTTGAGATGTTGTCTTTACGCTCCCAGTTCAAGAACGTGCTTCTGAGGTTTCCTCCTGGGTCAAAGCTGGAATCGAGCTTTCATCCCCTCAAGAAAATTTAAGGTCAAATCGCGCCCCTCCCCTTGGTTCTTTGCTGATTGCTCAGCCGCAATTGCCCACGGGAACCACTTCTTCCACCTCTATCGTAGCGACATGTCCGACTGCAATAGAAATCTCTTTGCCTCTACCCGTAACGAGTGTAAGCGTGTCCTCAACGAAGCTAAGTCGCTATTTGTTGCTCGAATGAAGGAACGTATTGCATCTCGCAAATTCGGCTTCAAGGATTATTGGCGTCTCTGCAAGAGCGTACTAAACAGTAGTAAACCCTCTATACCTCCTTTGTTCAATCAGTTTGAAGTCCTGACCTCCTCTGCCGACAAGGCTGAATGCTTTGCTCGGAAATTTTCATTCAATTCAACGCTCGACTCTTCCGGTGTACGCATACCCGATTTCCCTCTTAGAACTGAGGCCCTTTTGAGTGACATAACCCCGTCATTGGTATTGGACATTAATTTTGACCCCCCACAAGGCTAGTGGTAGAGATGGGATACCAGCCATTGTCTTGAAGAAATGTGCGCCTGAACTGGCGCCTGCCCTCTCCAAATTGTATAACTACTACCTCAAGGAATCTTGTTTTCCAGACTGCTGTAAGTTCTCATCGATTGTTCCTGTCTTTATGAACTCTGGCGACCCCTCTGACTCTTCTAATTACCGTCCTATCAGGTTCCTACCCCTCTTCGGTAAAGTCTTCGAAGCTTTAATCAACGCCGAAGTGGTTAACCACCTTAAATACCATGATCTGCTCTCAGACAAGCAATATGGTTTCCGCTTTGCACGATCTACAGCTGATGTGCTTACGGCCATCACTGAAATTGTCTATCAAGCTCTTCAGAATAACGGAGAAGCTCGTGCCGTGGCCCTCTCCAAAGCGTTTGATAGGGTCTGACATGCCGGCCTTCTTCGCAAGGTCCAGGGTTTTACAAGTCGATTGTTTGACAATACAATCATTTCTGTCAAACCGTGAATTGAAGGCTGTTCTCAACGGATTCTCCTCCAACTCCTATCCCACGAACGCAGGTGTTCCTCAAGGCTCCATCCTAGGCCCTACTCTGTTCCTCATCTTCATTAACGATCTTCCTGACGCCATTGATTCCCAGGTGGGCATCTACGCGGACGACACTACAATTTACTCCTGCCTCAAAAACAAATCTAGTGTCGTTGACAAAACTAACCTGGCCATTCGTCTCGAAAAGGACCTCCAATCGTTTGTGAACTGGGGCAGTAATTGGCTGGTTAACTTTAATGTCACCAAAACAAATTAGAATATCTGACATTCAACTTCCCGAGAGCGCCTCCCTGCGGCTGCTCGGTCTCACATTGTCTGCTGACCTAAGATGGAACAACTACATTGAGTCAATTGCTTCGTCCACTGTAAGGAAAGTTGGCTTCCTGTGCCGTGCCAGGAAATTTTTCTACACGGAATCGATCCTTCAAATCTACAAATCCGCCCTTGCATGGAGTATTGCTGCCATATATGGTCTGGAGCCCCTTCTGTTTGCCTTGGGGTTCTTGATAAGATCCAGAGACGGATATGCAATGTAATTGGCCCTGATCTGGCATCTCGCCTGCAGTCGCTCTCTCACAGAAATACTTTCATGGTAATTGCTCCGATGAGCTGCTTTCGCTGGTTCCAAGACTTCGCGAATTCAAGCGTCCTCCGAGGCTGGCATCCCGCTCTCACCCTTTCAGTGTTGAAACTGTTAAATGTAGCCGTCACTTCTACTTCAATAGCTTCCTATCTCGCACCTCTCGCCTGTGGAAGTTCCTTCCCTATAACTGTTTCCCTGATAGCTTTAATCTCCAACTATTCAAATGTAATGTTATTCGACATCTCCAGTTGCCTTGATCTATCCACTATCCTTCTCCTCATCCTCTCCTGCGTCCTGGGTATGACGGTAAACTACATCCGCGTCCTGGGTATGACGGTAAACTACATCCGCGTCCTGGATATGATGATAAACTACATCCACGTCCTGGGTACGGCGATAAACTGCATCCAACAGCAAGGTCTCAGATAATGTTTTCAGAAAAATAATGTTGCCAGCTCTAAGTTTTTTAAACAATAATGTTGCCAGCACTAAGTTTTTGAAACAATAATGTTGCCAGCTCTAAGTTTTTTTGTAAAAAAGTAATGTTGCCAGCTATACGTTTTTTTGTAAAAAAGTAATGTTGCCAGCTATACGTTTTTTTGTAAAAGAGTAATGTTGCCAGCTATACGTTTTTTTTTGTAAAAAAGTAATGTTGCCAGCTATACGTTTTTTTTGTAAAAAGTAATGTTGCCAGCTATACGTTTTTTTTGTAAAAGGAGTAATGTTGCCAGCTATACGTTATTTTGTAAAAAAGTAATGTTGCCAGCTATACGTTTTTTTTGTAAAGGAATAATGTTGCCAGCTATACGTTTTTTTTGAAGCAATAATGTTGCCAGCTATACATTTTTATTCCATACAAAATAGGCATTTAAAAATCATATGAACTGGATTTGGCATTAAATAACCCACAGTGGTTGATATGCCATAAAACCCAAACAAACAAACAAATCATCCTCTCCTTTATCATTCCTACCTGCTCTCGCTCCAAATCCTCTGAAACCCCTTGCGTGCTAGTGGCTTCCCGCCTTGCTAGGTGAAATGCTTAAAAAAAAATAAAAATAAAAAATAAGAGCAAAGAGACCAACAATAAATATAGGCTGATGTTTCAGAATATATCAAGAATTATAAACGATAATGGAAAAAAAAAGAGTGAAAACAATAATTTCACACGTAAGTTTACAAAATGTTATTTACTGTACGACGCGCTCTAGTACCTTAACTAGCTAGTAAGTCTCGCAGCCCATTCATAGTGACACCTTTTATTATTTGGTAGTTCATAAATACAGCTGTCCGCTGAAGTCTGTACATTTGAAGAAATATTGAAAACGAACATCTTCTGTTCCGGGGATTCTGGTTGATTTTAGTGTATAGGTTATATCTTGTGTCGATAGCTGAATGAACGTGGGCAAGTGACAACATAATTGACCAACATAAAGAAAACACCACACGATTCATTGGGGACCAAAATAAACATTTATTGGTACCGCACATGTCTGTTGTGGACTACAAACATAAGTTTTGTCCCTTACATCAGTACAACAATTCAATAATACAACTTTAGAGTCTGTCTATATTTCTGAGATGAGGTATTATTTACATTATCTTCATCTTTGTCGCCATATTTATCACAACGTTTCGGTCGTTGTACGCTCCGGCCTTCGTCAGGTGGTTGGAATGACGAACTGAACCCTTTATTTCGCTCTCTGGGGTAGACTGTTCTAGTTCCACGTGCTATGTTTGATGGATGTCAGTTATCAGTTATTAATTTCCTTCTGAAAGTTGCCAGGTATTGAACTCACACTCTTTGGGTCTGTCACTGGATCTAACCAACGCCTTTATCCACTGTGCCATGTGTCCTTGAGGACATCTGGGTATGAATTTCTGGGTATTATAAGCCTAATGTCTTCAGCAACCATTTTTACCAGTGCTCATATTGCAATTTTGCTGTTATTATTGCATGTTTTTATCAGAGCTCATATTGCAACTTTGTTGTTATCATTGCTTTTCTCTGGCACTCCTTATTACTGGTTCCCATATTGTATTTATTTCTATACTTGGTCGGTTCAGCATATGTGGCCTAGATTCCTTAAGTTTACGAAATTTCCAATGGTGTTCTTTGTCTATGATCTCAACATGATCCCACAGAGGGCGGTGATCTCACTTCTCTCTCCATATGTTGTCAGCCACGCCAGATTTTTCTACTTCCCCTCGTGTTACAGCTTTCTGGTGTTCTTGAAGCCTTACCTTGAGGGGGCGACCTGTCTCTCCTTTATATTCCTTTCCGCAGCTGCACGGGATAGCGTACACACAGTCTTTAGTCATGTTCTCCTCTATGGGGGGTCTTAATCGGGAGAGATATTTGCGAAGTGTCGTCAAGCTTTTGAAGGTTGTCCTGATGTTATATGGACCGCAGATCCTTTGTATTTTCTCTGATAACCCCTTCACACAAGGCAGACAGACTGTTTTCTGAGTTGTTGTCCTCCTCCTCTTGTACCCGCCTGTCCCAGTTTTTTGAGGCTGCTGCCATGTACCCAGGGTAGTTGTTACGTTGTAGGGTACTACTTATACTGACCAATTCTTTATCTAACATCTCTGGGTCGCCACTCATGACTTTTTACTCGGTGTTGTAAGCAACGGACGATCCCTTTCTTTACGCTGTATGGATGGTGGAAGTTGAAATTGGGGTACTGTCCGGTGAATGTTGGTTTACGATATACGGATGTCTTGAACCCATGCTCTATTTGAGATATTAGAACATCCAGGAATGGGAGTGTGTTGTTACTCTCTTTCTCCATTGTGAACTGTATCGAAGGTCTTATTGAGTTCACATGGTCCAGTAGAACCTGAACATCTTCTTGGTGTGGCCAGAGTATGAAGGTGTCATCTACGTACCTTAACCATATAGTTGTCTTTAGAGATATAGATTCTAATGTCATTTCCTCAAAGTATTCCATGTATATATTCGCCATTGCTTGTGATAATGGCGAGCCCATTGCTAAGCCCTCATCCTGTCGATATATGTGTGATCCCATTCCGAAGTGTGTTGTTTGTGTACAGAAAGTCAACATCTCCATCAGATTATCTATTGGAATACTGGTCCGTTCTTCTAGGGAAGAGTCAGAGGCCAATCTGTCTCTGACTACTGAGAGTGCCTCCTCCGTGGGTACCTTGGTGAACAAACTCACCACGCCCAAGCTCACCATCTGGTTGGATAGGATAGGAGCATCTTTGATTATTTCCACGAAGTGGGCGGAGTTTCGGACATATGAAGGAGGCTTTCCATTCAATGGGTCAATTATATCTACAAGGAAGCGACTCAGAGGGTGACACACAGAGCCTTGGCAACTAACAATCGGCTCAGTTCGACATTCCAACCACCTGAAGAAGGCCGAAACGTTGTGATAAATATGGCGACAAAGATGAGGACAATGGTCCGAATAATATAAATAATGAACGCCTTCCTTTCTTAGTCAAATACAATAACAACGACAATGAAATGAACACAAAATAATACTGTCAGCCTTTGGGTCTTCTTAACCTTAATTTGTTTTCCATTTAACTTTGCCTCTCCTTCGGATTCAGGAAAATGTTTACAGAAATTGGAATTCCACACATTTTTAATTCTGCAAGGCGTCTATCAAGAATAATTCTACTTATCAGTAAAACAGGCTTTTCCTAGTTCGAAGTCGGTTTTCTGGTCTGACACTGCAACACCGTGATGGCGAATAAATGACGCACAGAATAGTTAATAGTACCCGCAATCATTTGAAAAAGATTTGTATAACAAACATTACAGGCTTATGTATCGAGTTTATACACAACCTCATAGAGATCTACGTGTCGCTAAATGCAACCTATTCAGCATCTTCACTGTGTAGAGACTACACCACAAAAACAAAACACGTGTGCAGAGAAAGGCGACCTCCTCTCTGAATTGAGCTATACTGTAAGGTTGATTCAGTGGATCTAGAAGACTTGCCGAATCTGGTAACGTATGACTGAGTTGATTCATCAGGTGTTTCCCCAAAGCTGATACTGGAGTTTCAGGTAACTACGGAGCAGATGGACTGCGGCTCCTCTGCTGAAGTCGGCAACAGCTGAAGCACTTGACAGTTGAAGATCTGGTGTCAGTTGAAGTACGGAAACATCAGGTTTGAGTAGTGGCTGTTCTCCACGTTAAACCCTCAGTTGATATGCGTAACTTAAAATACTTGCGATTACGTCTCAGCTCCCACTCCGTGAGTTGAACAATGTACGATTTGACTGCAAACTGTCGAATCACCTACCAGCACTTTTCTCCCTTGTTCACATGAATGTGTTATTCGGAAGCGGATGTCCAAGACAATCGTGGTACTTCTTCTGTGGTGTATTTGCAGAATATCAGCGTCCACCGTGCGAGCGATCGTTTCTGGCAGGCGCCTTTTGGGCTCATTCCTAATAAAGGGAACAGTATGCCTCAGTAGGGCAACAAGTCAAGGTGAAGGTTTTTGTGTCGAAGGATTTCGTTGGCTGATTTCACTGGCCCTCTCGGCCTCACTGTTTGACTGAGAATAGTGAGGGCTACTTGTCATGTGATAAGCTCCTGTATTTGGCAAATCTGTGGAAGTTCACCGAAGCAAACTGTATCTCGTTGTCTGACACATTTGTTTCTGCAATGCTTTACTGTGAAAAAAAGGATTTTCATTTTGTTGATGTCAGCGCTACAGGTAAGTTTGTTGAGCGGGCAGATATCAATATACTAGGTCGTGTTGGTGGCAGCAAAGTTTCGATTTGGTAGTGCTTGACACTTCTCAAGACAGTGTTTTTATGCTGCTATCCGATCTTGAAGATTCTTTGATATTCTTGGCCAGTAAACCACTTGGCTTTCCAATTCTCGATATTTTGTAATGCTCAAATTTTCATCGTGGATGCATTCAATATTTTCTTTCCTCGTGGTGGAGGGAATAGTAATCCTGTCTCCTCTTAACAGCAGTTCATCAACAGCGCTCAACTCGTTCCAGAGATCAAACAATTCTCGTGTTTCTAAGCTGTCATTTTTCTTAGAAATGGGTCCCTCTGTTTAATCAAGCATACATCTTCTAGGGTCTTTTTTTCCTAATTTGGTTCAGCTTCTTGTGCAAGATTGTCCAGAAGAAGCATTAATATTGATATGGAAGTCTACATCTACCGCGAGTCGACTACTCTCAGTATATCTGTTCTGTGTGATGATTTGAAAGAAAACTGACCACACAATTTTGTGGGGATCGGATGAACCCTTTATTAGTACTAGGCATATCCCTTCTCTCTCTTGGAGCAGTATAACAGTTCAATAATACGATAGGTTAAAATGTTGATTTATTCTTGATTTTAAAGTGAATACAAACACTTTTAAGTATGAATAAAGCTTTTTGCTCTAGCAATCATTCAAATAGTTGTCTTTCTTTCTACTCTGATCGTATCTATCAATATTGAAATCTATCAGACTATTTGTTTATCAAGGAATATATAAATCAATCTATTGCGTTTAACTTGCGTTCTGACAATATTAATCCAACCAGACGTGAAGCAAGTAAATTAGTGAACAAACAGGTTCTGTTCTTGTTTGAAATCAACGATGCATTGCAGAAGTCAGCATGAGGGTGTAATCTTCTGCGCATGCCGTAAATTCAGGGAGTGCCTCTTGCAATCAAAACGTCGCCCTAATCCTCAGCTATTGATTATTCGACCAATCGCAGCTTTCTATCTTATCAATAATCTGAATATTTTATAAAAGCAAATATCTATAGAAAAACATCCAAATTTATTTCTAAAATTTCCATTATTGAGATTGTTTATATCATAGGTTTAATCCCAAGCTGATGCTCCATTTATATTTTAACGCTTAAATACCGTTGATAGAGGGATGATAAGTTTTAGATTAGCTATGATTGTGGTAATTCTGTGTGGGTGATATTTTTAATTTTCATGGATAAAACTAGTTCTTCTTTTAGTCTAGTTGATAGTGATAATAACGATAAAAGCCATTTCACTCATTTTTAATGAGCGTAATCATTATTGCAAAAGTGTGGATGAAGTCTGTAGGGTTATCAGAAAATCTTTAATGATAAAAACTACTAAAAATATCCACTAACGTAATATATCTTGTATAATATCCTGTCTGAAACATTTTCCTGGGTCAAAGAATAGTTCTATTTCTTTTTTTACTATATGAATCATTAAGAAAAACTGAATGTGCTTCTAAATGGTACGTTTGAAATTGTCCATATTTCTTGACAGTTTAAGAATATGAAAAAATAAGTCTAACTATACACGATATCAGATATTATTATGCAAGTCAATATTTTCTTGCATCTGTTCTGAAATCTATTTTGGTTTATTCTTTCTTGTCAATGTTTTCAATTTACTTTCTATAGTTGCTTAATCTCTGTTCAACTTCTTCAATATTTTCAACATTGTTCGATAATTTTGAGGTTATATTTTTTACGGCCCACAACAATCTGTATATATATTTAAAATGAAAACAATCAGTTACTATAGTATGTTTTATAAGGTTGTTTACAATATGATGAACAACCCAAAAGTTAGATGGTCAAATTTCACGCTACCGAATTTTAAATATTATTTTAAATAAAAACAGATATTATAAGGTGAAATTCATATTGTTTATTTATCATATAAATATGAAATAAAATATTTATCGGGAAAAATGTTTTTCTCACATTTTGCTGTTTTTGTTTGTTTGTTTCTCTCTCAATTTAACTGTTTGTCTAAAATCTGAACTTAAAGAAAAACTTCAGAAACTTGAATAGTAGAAATTTGTTTATCAAAACATCCTTACAGTGATATTATAGCATATAGTAACAATTCTCAATTGCTGGGTCAAAGAGTAAACATTCAAGCAGAACCATTATGCAACCACCTAATTCAAAAACATTATGACAAAAAAAAAAAAACTATGTAGAAAGAAACATAACAAGCAAATAAACAAAAAGAGGAAAATAGGCCAGCTTGAGAATCAGGAATGTCCAAATTTGGTAAATAGAAAAGAACTACGTAGTTCCTATGTAATTGATTTAATTTAATTCCTTATAAATATCTATCTGTTCCGAATAATGTGTTGCTTCATTTTCCTGGAATTGAGTCGTTGTATTGTGAAATTTGTTAATCCATACCGTAATTTATGCGGATGCGAACCATGAGAATTTGTACCAGTGAGAGTCATATACACATTGTCATTCATGAATTTGCCAACGAACAGAAGTAGTATAAAATGTAAATCTTATTTAAAGGCTTGTGTCTGGTTGCTACTATTAAACAAAGCGTTAAGTGGATTTTTCACCATCTAAATCTGCTATAACGTCCGATATTTTATTTAACAATCTTACAGCTTATCAAGACACGTTCTCATTAAATCAGTTTAAAGGGGACCCTATTCAGAAATGCTTGTTTATTTTTTCTTTTAATACTTTTTTGAAAATTCGGTGGGTGGAGAATGCCTAACAGTTGAAATCTAAGCTCGTTATCTAAAATAAAATTCGGGCTCGCAGTCACCATCTTAAACAAAGAAACGTAAACAAGATAGAAGGGCCGTCCAAGTCAAACTCACATTTCACTGGCTTAACACTATTTTGAGGCTACTTTAAACAACAACGATTTAAGATTGATGGAATTCAAGTCCACAACATGGGAAACATAGTCAAGTAAAAACTGATAGATATTGGTAGTAAATAGATGGCTAATGGTTGAAAAGATTTTTATAATCTTTTTTTCAAACCTATTTGATTTGTGCATTTGACTTTAAAATATATCATTTCGCATAGATTCTTTAATAATTACGTAATTAGAACTACAGGATGCCCCACAAAAACAGGAAATTTGGTAGAGTTTATTTAATTGTTGGAAGTTTTGTTACAGTTATTTGAGACAAAAGCAAAGGATAGAAATTTACTAGCTTAAAACAGAACAAAAAACACAAATTTTATCGACTAAATTTCTATCTTTTCCTTTCAAATGTCTGTAACAGAAATTCCAAAAATTAAATAAACTGTACCAAATTTCCTTGTCTCCTGTAAGGCACCCTAGCCTCACAAGGGGACAAGGACAGATACAATTTCATTAACTCGAAATAATCATCACAAACGCTAAATACATTCTAAAAGAGAACAAACTAGTCATTTATGAAAACAATTATACTAAAGAACTGCAATAATGATTAACTGAAAATTCATTTGGAATTTTAACTGACAAAGAAGTATTAAAAATGGCGTGCAGTTAAAATATAAAATTAGGCAAAATTTGAATAGTTTTATAATTAAAACTCTTAAATATGAAAATAAACATAATTTGTGGATTTATACATCATTGAAATTGAATATTTAATGCAAGGAATAATGAGCGCAGAATCACCAGTAATATGTATATGGTTACTGATAGGAATTGACTATTAGACACACACGAACACACATCGTCGGATGATCGCTTCAGGTGTGAAACTGACAGTCACCAAGCTGTGTTAATTACTATATTTACTCTGCCTGTATCAGTATATCTAAACTTTATATATACTAACCGAAAATTTGTCTTACAAATATTTTTATTGATAAATTTCTTTATAAGTAAGGGTGTACAAATGAAAAGATTTGAAATTAACAATTTTTCCATTTCACTGAAAAAATTACTTAAAAAATTTCTATCTTCCCTTCTTCCCTTCTTTCATTCTTTCTTTCTTTCTTTAATTTTCTCTATGAAATCAAGTAATGTCTAATGGCAGAATTATAATAGAGATAATAAAATAAAGTGTATGCTTTATTTTTTAGTAAAAGTGCTCAATATCAGAGATAGAACGTATATAAATATAATTGTGGACACCAAGGTCAGCATCAAGTGGCGACAGTACGTTCAGTGCTTCAACACAATCTTTAGATTAAACCTTAAGATTATGTCCAAGCATAAAACAGACTGTCGTTGTTTTGTTTTGACCTCAGTGTCCTTTTTAAATATAGAGAAAGGGAAATTTTAACGTTTTCAATACGAAATACACAGGTGACCCAGTGAGCAATGCGTTGATTAGAGTAGGAGCCACTGTTTTTAAAATTACCCTTTACTCAAGAGAGCTCAACCGGATTTCCCGGGAGCATATATATTGTCATCCACAGACTGACTGTTTATATATAATATAATATATAATGATAATGATAAATCCTTATGTACAAGCCCCTATTTTAACTCGATTGACAATTTCATGTTATACAACCTTCCGGTCATCTCTCTAAACTCATCTGAAAATACTTCATGTTCGGAGACCTCACTGACCATCATGTCAAGTGGCTTCATCAATTTAATGGCACTGATCTCGCTGGCATACAAAATTTGAACTTCTCAATTGCTCAATCTCATACTCAAATATTAGAATTACCCACGAGTTTTCATAGTAACTCTGACGGACACTCTACTCTGCTTGAACTCTTCTTTACTTCCTTCCTGTAATCATATCGTACTCTGCGGTTCTGTCCTTTTGGCAACTCCGAACACAGTAATGTCTGTAGATATATATTTTACTTCTCCCATCAGGCAGGAAGCCCCAATTAACAGAACATATTTCTATTATCAAC
This sequence comes from Acanthosepion lycidas, assembly GCA_963932145.1. Taxonomy (NCBI): domain Eukaryota; kingdom Metazoa; phylum Mollusca; class Cephalopoda; order Sepiida; family Sepiidae; genus Acanthosepion; species Acanthosepion lycidas. The sequence goes on from OZ010577.1 coordinate 68,207,700, forward strand.
GCTCTGATTAGAACTCATTTCATAGGTATCACTTATTCCGACAATACTAGCAAGACAGGTTCTATTATAACAACATCTCTTTGTCATCGCTCGTAATGAGTATAAGCGTCTCCTCAAAGAGGCGAAGTCACTATTCGTTGATAGAAATAGACAACGTATATCCTCTCACAAGTTTGGTTCTAGAGATCTCTGACGATTATATAAGAGTGTACTGAACAAAAACAAAATCTTCAGTACTTCCAATCTATTTGTTGTCATCTAGTGCAGATAAGTCAAAGTGCTTTGCTCGGAAATTCTATTCCAACTCCACACTCGACTTATCTGAAGTATCTCTGACTGGTTTTCCCCTCAGAATCTCTACTGAGTCACATGCACAAAACTCCGTCCATGGTTTCTGCTATCATTTCTAATCTAGATCCCCACAAGGATTGTGGATTCGACGGTATCCCTGCAATTGTCCTGAAAAATATGCTCCTATTATCTTCAAGCTGCAATAAATACCTTACTGCATTTTGCTTTCCAGCTTGAAAGTCTTCCTCTGTATTTCTTTGTAATAACTCTGGGGAAGCTTCTGACGCCTCGAATTATCGTCCTATTAATCTCTTACCTATTTTTGTCAAAGTAATAGATGCTCTAATCAGTGCTGAATTGGTGAAGTATCTTACTGCACACAGCCTCATTTCGGATAAACAATATAGCTTCAATTTCTCCAGGTCTACATCCAATGTGTTGACGACTATCACTGAATTTGTCTATCAAGCTTTAGATAAGACAGCGAAACTCTGGGTGTGGTTCTAGATATCTCAAAGGCATGTTGACCTTCTTTACATGCTCAAGGGCTACAGTGTCTCTGGGTGAATATTTGGCTTAATACAATCGTTCCTAACGAAATTTGTAATGAACGTCGGGCACGCTTCTAGTGCATTTCGCATTAATGCAGGAGTCTTTTAGGGCTCTATTCTTGGACTTAGATTGTTTCTTATCAAAGAACTTCCCGATATAACCTGTTCCCAAATAGTGCTTTATACAGACGACACAATTATTTATCTCTATGCAAGCCCGACAGGTCGGACAATTATTGAGCATGTTTTTTTTAAAATAAAAATAATTAGTAAGAACACCGGATTATAAATCTTATTGTTCTCTCTCATTATTTTAATATATATATATATATATATGTGTGTGTGTGTGTGTGTGTGTGTGTGTGTGTGTGTGTGTGTGTGTGTAGAAGAAGAATATGCGTGTATGAAACGAAGAAATAAGCAATCTTCAACACGGTTCTACTAATTAAATAAATTTTATTAAGTATTAATTTTCTTTCACATTGAAAGAAATGTATCCCAAAGATTCTTTTCGAAACGACTTCACACAAAATATTTTTTGTTGTCTTTACGTTACAACTAAGTTAATTAGGAGAAACAGACTGCATCTACATGCGTGTGTTACGTACTTACGTTGTTTTATGTATGCGTGTAGGAGGTAGCTAAGAGAATGCGTTTGTCACGTATTTACGTTGTTTGATGTATGCGTGTAGGAGGTAACCTAGACGACAGGTGAAATTGCGTTATTGATAGCAATGGTGAAAATCTGTATTTACAAATAACTCGATTCGTATGTTTTTAATGTCAAAATCGCTAAGGCTTTTTGTAGTATAGCATAAATATGCGAAATGTCGGTAATTATTTAAGGTTTGAGAATTTCAGTTTGTACAGAAAAATTAATTTTGCGCACAAATATGGTCGATTTTATAACCGAAACATCGGCTCCCCAACCGCACAAAAATTATTATTGTAATAAGTTCATTGGTTAATAAATGTTTTCTCATTTTTAAATATCGATTTTAAGGAAGTAAAATATTTTGATCATTTTCTGAAGTGATCATCCAAAATCTCGTAGCAGACAACAAATATTTAGTATCTGAAAATTCAAAGATTACTGCGCGTTTATTATAACGTAGAAATTCAAATTTGAAGCCGAAAAAATGCACAAAAACGAATCAATTTCTGTATGACTGGGTTCTGTAAAAAATGAGTTTTCAGTTTTCAGTGACAGTACTTATATCTATAGTATTTTTCTACAAAACTCTAACGGGGTTTGACACACACACACACACACACACACACACACACACACACACACACATATATATATATATATATATATATATATATATATATATATATATATTAGTGTACGCAAATTCTATAACCGAGTTAGAAATTTTTATTTATTTAAACTTTCAGGTGCTTATAAGAAACGAGGAAGTTTTAAGGGAAATGCAAACAAAAAAGACGCTTATACTTAGAATCAGAAATAGACAGTTTTTCTGTGACAAGGAAAGAGAGCTTGGAAATTCTGATGCTCACCGAGCATACTGAAGGCAAGAGGGACAGTGTAAAAACTATTTATCTCTGTTTCCAGTATGCCACAGAATTTACAACGTTATATACGACTGTTTTCCACGTGCAACCAAAGCGTGTATCCACGTTCATTCTTACTTTCAATTTTCCGCTACATTTCCGCCACTAATTTTTCTCGTTTTTCCTCACACTTCATTAAGACATCTTTTGTGTTCTTGTTAGTTTCTAATTATTTCGTTCAAATTTTCCCCTAGGTGGAGCCACCTGGTTCTCCAGATTCAATCTCTAGAAATAAACTAAAAGAAAAACAACAATCATTTTGTAAAAGATTCAGCTTCAAGTTATTTATCAAAATAATGTACAATTTTGCACGGATAAGTTACAAAATAATTTGCCTACATTTGTATGTTCTTGTAGTTGATTTTCAGTAAGATTTATGGGATTTCTAGGATACCAAGCTTCTAGTGAGAAACATATTAAAGAGTTTCAGTAAAATAATGCACATAGAATCTTCTGATATAAAGTACTGCAAAAAATGAAACTGTACAAAGTTGGGTAAATCTTCAATAGATTCAATGATTGAATTGAAAACACTTTAAGAATCATTTTTATATCCCTCACTCATCAAAGCAACTTTGTAATTATCAAAAATGATCAAATATCAGTGAATATTAAATTTTGAAAGTAGTGAAGGCATATTTGAAAGTTATATTGGGAAGATAGAGTAGATAAAAGTGTTATGATTTTATTTACAATAATTCAGAGACGTGGCCTAACGAGTTCCATAAAGAATAAGTATTCATTATCTTATGCTGAACCAAAAGATATAGCTTTAATAAAGTAACTTTTATTTTTCTTCCAGCACTGGATTTACAGTAGATGCTTTATTTATATATTTATATTTATTACACAATAAAATACCATAAAAATATCTAAAAATATTTTGGTATTAATAAAAACCATAATTAACGAATGATAATTTACGTTTATTACCATCTTTTATTCATATTTTCGTATTTCTTTATAAATGAGAGTGTGTTGAAATGTTCTCTGGTCGACCCATTTTCCAAAATTTGTCAAGTTACAACACTTGTCAATTTTAATGCATCCAAAACGAAACTGCTTTCATTTACCCACTATAGAGAAACTTCATGGTTGATGCACAACTTCACGATATCGTCTCACTACACCTTCTTAGTTTCACGTTTTCCATTGACCTGAAGTGGGACAACTACATTGAATCAATAGCTGCATCTTCTGTAAGGAAAGTTGGTTCTTGTGTCGCGTCAGAAGGTTTTTCTCGTCTGAGTCCATCTTTCACATTTACAAATCAACCATTCATCCATGCGTGGAATACTGTTGCCATATATGGTCTGGTACTCCCGCTGTTCATCTCGAGGTTCTCGACAAAATCCAAAGACGGATATGCAATGCGATCGGTCCTGACTTGGTGTCTCGACTCCAGTCACTTTCTCACAGATGTAATGTGGCTTCCTTCTGTCTTTTCTACAAATATTTTCATGGCAACTGCTCTGACGAGCTATTTTCACTGGTACCCCGACTGCATGAATTTAAACGTGCAGCTACGTTGGCATCTTGGTCCCAGCCTCTTAGTGTCGAAACAGTTAAATGTAACCGACTCTTCTACCCCCAAATCTACTTCTCTTGCACTTCCCTGCAATGGAACTCCTTTGCTCTTACTTTCCTAATAGCTATAATATAAAAAATATATAAACGTAATGTCACTCGACATCTTCTGCTGCCTTGATCCCCGCGTTTCTTTTTATCCTTTCCTAAATCCCCCCTATATCCAGACTTTTCTCTTACTTTCACTCAATGACCTCTTGCGTACTAGTGGCACTCCGGCCTTGCTTGGGGTGAAATGCTTACACAAAAAAAAAACAAAAAAAAAAAAAAAAACTTCAGATTTCTTGCACGAAGGACTTCTTGATCATATTACTCGCATTACAATAGTAAAAAGAGGAAGAGAATTTTGATAAACCTCATATCATCAAAACCACCCTAATCCCAAGATTTACATATTGCTAAAATTCTATGTCAAGTTTGTGAAAACATTGAAAATAAATAAAATATAACTGTTTTGTTTTGACAAAATAATGTCTGATCTGTTAAGCTTTTTTTAAGATCAGATTAAATTTAAAAGAAATTTCTCAAAAATAAAACGTAATTTTCTTTTCAATTGTATATAAAAAGTAAACTTATCCAACTAAAAATGAGAGCAAAATATACATTAAATTCATCCTTTTCAATAACAATTAAAATAAAATTATATTTATGAAATGGTATAGGGTGAAAAGAAATGTGAACTTATAAAAACAGAAAGATGCTACGCGATTCGTAATGTGGTTTTTCTTTTGGTATATATATATATATATATATATATATATATATATATATATATATATATGTGTGTGTGTGTGTGTGTGTGTGTGTGTGTGTGTGTGTGTGTGTGCAGTAGAAAATAAGCACATGTTCACCAAAATCAGTTCAACGTAAAATTCAACGTTGATTACTAAAATCCGTAATCGAGACTATAGCCTTTATGAATGAAAATTTTTACGGATTTCCTTCTGCGATTGACGACAACCCGTTCATTATTTAAGTGAAACAAAAATTATTCGATATTTCTTATAAATATGAAACTCCAAGAGAAAATTGACAAATGTACCTTCATTTTGCCAACAAAAACAATCTTCATCAATAAAAAATGGATTTTATACAACATTCAGCGTTCTACACAACATTGACCAAGTGAAAATGGCAACGACCTACCACCTGTTTTTTAAATGAACTACGGAATTCTATCTCACATATCTTACTCTCCATAATTTTAAAATTTTCCTGCAAGAAATTTTTTTCAACGAGCAAGTAACAATTCAAAACATCCACGAAGAATTCATAGGTTCCAGAATTTCGGAATTCTTTGCTATCAGAGTAAAGAAAACAACTTTTCGAATGTACGCGTTTACTATATGTTAAAGGGCTTCCTTCACTAAAGAGTCAAAGTGTTACATTTAACACGCACATTGCCCCTATTTCTAAACGCAGCATTGAGAAATTATAAAATATCAACTTAAGGAGAAAAGTAATTATCAAAAGCCAATTCTGTCGATCAATGCTTAGATGAACTTAATGCGTCTATATCGAAATTGGTACAACATGCCTTGCTCAGATGGTAAAACGCCCATTAGATATACTGAAGTGGTGTTGATAAACCTTTTTCCTACTAAATCTAGCTCCCGGAGTATAATCATATGTTTATTATAGGATGAATTTTTGATTACATCTAGTAATAATTACATTTGTATCAACAGTAACTCGGCATATAAAAATAGCTTTCCTTTTGTTCTTATATATAATACGATGTTTGCAGTCTTTGCCTAATATTTTACATTTGGTATTTGTCGCTTTTTGCTTTCTTGACAGTTGTTGTTTTCTTCATATTTGTAGTCTCTCATTTGTGGCAATTTTTCTCTACGTTCCTATCACTTTGTCACTTTGGATAGAATAGAAAATTATTTGAAGACAAGCTATTTTCCCGCCGTAAAAGATGATAATGTCTTGAAATTTTCACATTCTTCGCATTTATTAAAATTTTCAGGATGGATTTATATAATTATTTCTCAACAAGAATTTGTTCTGAGTTACAGCAGGAAGAACGAAATAACAATTTAATTGATGTTGAATAATGAAAGCAGTTGAATATGATATTAATTTTGTATGTTCTTTGGATTTGATATATTGATTTTGCCATAATAATAGTCTACGATGATATTCTTTCCATAGGATTTTATCAAAAGCCTACAGAACTGTGGAGTATCATTTGCATCCTTATATGAGAAAAACATGGTTTTTAGCCATCATTTTGCTCTTACTTTTCCATTAAAATCTTTCATTTTATGCAGAGTTATATGTTATGCATCTTAATTCACTTTCACTATATGTGATTTATTCAATCCAATGAGAATGATTTGGTGTAAAATTTCCAAAGATACACTTCCAAAACTTCATAGCTTATTGTAGGGAACTTGTTATTTCTCTGCTAGATCTTATCGCAGGTGCATTTTTTTCCTATTTCTTGTTTCTACTCGTCAAATATCGAATATAATTCCTTTCATGTCTACCAATTGTAGACATTTCCTTCGGGTGGTTCATTTTTCCTGTGTTCATTTAAGAATCTTTGTTTGAATCATATTAGTTTTATTGAGAACTTCTATTCTATCTTTTTCTTTGTTCTAGTCGGATTCTATTCAAGCTACGCTGCAAAATAAACAGCACTTTTTGGTCATCTCTCTTCCATACGTTATTATTTCTTTAGGGGCTCATATAATTTGTATATATTGAACCGATTTCCTCATTATCTAATATATTATGTCTGTTTTATGTTTGGTATTTTCAGTCATTTTCCAAAATGTTGAAATTTACTATTTTCTTTGTTTAAACTTTAATGAAATTAGTTTCTGGTGAATTTGATCTAAGGCACATTGATAAAGGATCACATTTCTATTTTTAACTGCTTTGTATATAAAAATGATTATTTTTTTCTACTAACGTAATTTCTATTTATCTTTTAAATCTTCGTTTATATTTTCCCATTTTCTTTCTTTGCTACATTTCTTCCTATTCCTTTGTTGTTTCTTACTTTACTGTCACGACAATTTCCATAACCCTTTTTGTTGTCTGTATTTTTGTACCTCGACCTAATACAAATGACTAGTTATTCTTTGCATATTGTAATTAATTTCTTGGCCCTCTATCGATCGATTATTATTTCTCTCTTGAAATATCGAATATTATGCTCGAGTAATTAAGTGCCCCGTCTGCTTAAGATCAACCGTCGTCAGGTTCATCTGAAAAATTCCTTCTGAAGCCATTAAGTTGACCAAGTTCAAATTATGACTAATGTACTCGAACCACAGATGTGGATAATCTTCAAAGGCTTTGAGCATATAAGTTGCATTATCTGTCATTATGCTGATGAGGCTATCCTTTTATATCACATAATCTTTCAGTATATAATCGATTAAATCTTTAACTTGAAACTTAATTTTAAAGATTAAGATTCGACTAACTGAAGAGGCTTTTGTATTAACAAAAGCTTTTCTTATGTAGTTTGATTTGTTTTATTTGAAAATGACATTCAATCATTTCCGAAATCTTCCGTTTTTGAGAAAAATAAATTTATCAGTTGTATTTGGTCAGTGAAACATCATGGAAACAGAAGAAACTATTCACAATACCACACATACACACACACACATATATATATATGTTATATTATATATTATATTATTATTGCCAATATTGGTATCATTTTGCCGACTTTTTATTCTTCAAATTTTATTAAGCGACCTAGTAAATCTATGTATCTATCTATCTATCTATATATATATATATATATATATATATATATATATATATATAGAGAGAGAGAGAGAGAGAGAGAGAGATTCAGATTGACACACAGCGGTGGCAGTCTTTTTCATGCATAAATGCAATCGACGGCCTAACAGAGTGCCGCCGTTTGGTATTGACCACCAAATACATTTTGATATTTACATACAGCATATCTTACAACCATATTTTTATCATACATAAATCTGTGTGCGTGTGTGTGTGTATATATATGTGTGTGCATGTGTGTTATTAACAGCTACCAGTCTTCCTATCCAGTAAAAATATGAATATAATTTTACCTTTATGAATCGATAGTTCTGTGTTAAAGATCTTTTGCCATATATTCATTATATTTATGTGAAGAATTGTTATAAATGACTGCTTGTAAAACTTGACACAATAAAGTTTCTAAACTAATTTTGTCATATTTATTATAACTTTAATTAAAGTACAACATTGGGTGGCTAAAATACATAACAGATGCAATTTTATCATTATATACGAAGGTTTCATATTTCAATCAATTGAACTAATATTATCAAGTAATTTTAAATTGCTCCCTTTCACCGAAACAACCAAACAGACAAGAACAAAATGAACAGGAAAATTATTTTTAAAATGTTTAATGTATAAAAAGGAACAAATAAAATGCTAAGCTTGTTTACTCATTAATAAAGCATTCAGTGATTTTAATTTGAGTTGATATCAGTAAACAGTCAATTTTATTGAAATAACTGGAGCTGAATGAAAAAATAAAGAAAAATGAAGAAAAAGTATGAATAAGGATGTTTTCGAACTCAAAATATTTATAAATGTATCGCAGAACAATAACTAAATTCCATTCAACTGATTCATGTAGATCCCACAATTAAAAACTGTAAGCATCAAAAACATTTTTTGAGATATTCACTCGAACAAACTATATAAAGCGCCTGATGATGATAGCCTTATGTCAGACATGAGTCTTTATCTTTATTCGTTTTACTGAAATATGGACGCGTACGCGTACACACACACACACACACACACACACACATATATATATATATATATATAAATTCTATATCTGTAAATGGTATGTATGTAATTTGGGTATATATGAATATAAGTGATTTATGGTTAATTTGAACGCAAGTCATTACCATTGTGTGTAAAAAAGATCATCTAAAAAGATAAGGAGAAATATATATATATATATATATATATATATATTTTATATGGTTGGATAGATGTGAGCTTGTGACCCTCTATCTCTGATATTGAGCGCTTTCTAATAAGTACCGCACATATAATAAATAAATAATTATACACATATATATATATATTTATTTATATTTATACACACACACACACACACACATATATATATATATATATATATATATATATATATATATAAAGATAGATTTCATTACATAGTAGTAATGCCAAAGTTTGAATTTTTCAAAGAATCCAAATTAATTTTCTCTTACAATTTGCATTAGCAATTTAGTGCATGTAGTTGCAAAACACCCTCTCTCTTTTTCCCTCTCTGTCTCCACGTGTCTTGTTCCTACTTTTTCTCGTTCAGTATATGCGGTCTGTCTAGAAATAGTACAGTCATATATTAACAAATTAAGTAGCTTGCCTAGGACAATGGCATCTTCTACTTTTCTCAACTCTCTACAAAGTCCTCTTTCGAAATCGACATCAACGTCCTACTCGCGTGTCGACTAATCCCATCCTCGGCTTAAATCTCCTTCCCTTTCAAAGGCGATTTCAGCTTCGAGGTAAAACTAGAAGCCACATCAAGCCAAATTTGGCCTGCAGAAGCCGGGCGGTCTTGGGTGATGCAATGCTTTGCAAATAAATAAATAGAAAACGTGAAGAATTCGCATTTAATATATTCAAAATGGCTGAAAACCTGACAGGAAATTCCTTAAAAAAATTTGTTCACTGAAAAACTTTATTTCTATGAGCGTAACATTAACTTAACATATTCTCAACATAAAATGTGGCCAGGAGTAAGCAACTAATTAATCCACTATTGATTGGCAGTTCACTAATTAGGTGAATAACCTAGCAACACGAACATTTCCACGACAGCAAAAAATAAATATCTTTCTCCTTCTGCCTCTTTCATTATACACATAGATACACGCACACACACATACATTCCTATATATGTACGTGTGTGTACGTGAATATTTGGCTGTGTGAGTGATTATGCATTGTGTATAAATCTACGAGCGCGCGTTCTGTTCATTATAAATTGTATATTTTTAAGGACAAGCACAGAAATAAAAAATAAAACATTTTCATAGATTTACGTTATTTTTAATTTAGAGCAAAACAATCTGCATCAAGTATTATTTCTCTGTATTTCTTAAAAAAATGTAATTTTATTTTGAATATGGATTCCCAATAAAATTGGTACTAATCAACCAATTTCTGGATATGTTTATATGATCAATGTAATGTGTAGTTTACAGTTTATAATAACTATCTGTTAAAAAAATATGTGGTTCAATATAAATTTTATTTATATATAAACTATAAAATACATATAGGCTATAGATACCAGAAATATATATTTTATAAATACATGAAAAAGTTAATTAAGATTTTACATTTTAATATACACTCCTTGGCATTCTATAACTTTCAATAGTTTTACACCATTCGTTTTGTTAATTTTCTATTGTTACAACTTTAGTCGTACTTGCAGTTTTTATTGCTTTTCAGAGATCTTCAATGGCCTTCTTATTGTTTTCTATTGTATTAATATTAACCAGTTTTATTTATTATTCTTATAATGCCAATTTTTAAATGATTCTGTGATTTATTCAACGTTTTAGAAATTTATTTTCTCATCATTTAATAATTTTATAATATCTTGTTACTCTTTTGAAATATTTAAGTAAATGCTCTGTTTATAATGAACAGTATTAAACAACATTTACCGGCCTGAATATCCGAGAAATTTTCATAGAAAATATGCGTCCTGCTTTTCATTGAGACATGTTCTGTCTACTTATTTTCAATTTGATCCTTTCATATATGGAAATTGTTACAAAATGAGGAGTAGATACTGAAGTTTTTTTTTAAATAATTTAATACACTTCTATAAGGGCAGGCATTATTTGCACGAAACACATCAAGATGGTTATCGATTTACTCGATTGATGTTTTCCTTCTTAACATATCTCATCAACTGCCTTTGTAATATATTTTTTAAATTGTAAAGAGACTTTATGTGCACTGTGTACATCGAACAAAACAATTATCAGCTGCACTCAATGTGCAATGTTATATATATATATATATATATATATATATATATATATATATATATATGTTATTGTGCATTTAGGTAGCAATCCATCTTTTATGCATCTTTCGTAAAAGACGACAGAAAAGTAAAGCGATTAAGCGTTTTATTTAATTTTTCTCGTGTTCGTACAAATGTTTTCTTTTCTGGACATAAAGTGTGTAAAAACTGTCCAAAATTTCCGAGTGCTTTCCGCTATACTAATATAACATAACCATTATTATGGATGATTTTATTTTTATTTTTTGACAGAATTCATGGGTTGTGATATATTTATCTAGAGTTATAGAGATGTTTTATTTTTTCAAAGCAGTCAGCACATTGTGGGCGTGTTCAAACTTAATATTATTGAGTGTTGGCTTCTTTTTTATTATTAAGACTTCCATTATTTTTAATCCTTTTTACAAGTAGGTGAGGTTATTATACTTGTATTTTATACTAGTATGTTATGGAGTCTGGTAGTTCTTTGTGCGTTTAAATGAGTTCTAATGGAGCAGTGGTCGGATAGGGGTAACGTAATTAGTCTGGATAGGCATGTAGATGTAATTATTTATGAGTTTGGTTTGATCAGGAACACAGTTCCTTAAAAGGCACTTGAACTCGTAAGTAATGTTGGTTCTTTGGAATTTTGACTTTGCAGGTAATTTGGTGTATATATATATATATATATATATATATATATATATATATATATATATATATATATATATATATATATATATATGTGTGTGTGTGTGTGTGTGTGTGTACTAATTGTCGGATTTAATCATCATCCACTACCAAGTATTCGAAGAAATAGGACTCAAACCTTCCCAAAACAAACAGATCTGAAAATTACAATGAATGCACTGATGACACATGCCCTGAATACATCATAACATTTCAGGATGTATAATTAGTAAATACTTTATGTACCTAGGTATATAGATAAGTTATAATAAATTTAGTAGAAGAGATAAGGAAATTGATAATAGAATATGCTGCGCTAAAGTTAGTTTTGTGCAACACCGCAAATTACTAAAATAAGACAAGGCATTAACATGAAAACTATTAATTTCCTTAAATAGCCTCGGCAGAACGAGACTTTCATATGGGTGTCATGCATGGAGCTTACTCGTTTAGAAATATTTAAATTCTCAGCCGTATAAACCCGCTTTCTAAGATCAATGGTTAAAATATTTTTGAGATCCGATGCATCCTGGTTAAGAGCATCCTTCTTCAAACATTGTGGACTGGTGCTACAGAATCACAAGCAAATATTTGTAACAGAAAGCACATCACTTGATGACTTTTAACAGTAGTAACAACTGAAATGGATAGCATATATAACTCGAAGAGAAAATAATGACATAATCAAGATGGTGAATTTCCACACATCAAACAAATGAAAATTGTTTTAAAGAAAGATTTTATATTTCAACTTACAGTCTGCTCGGTCAATGAATGTTGAATGTTTTCTCATAAAGAAACAACTAAATAGCATTGCGAATCTTTATTTGGAAAATGATGAATAACGTACGAAGTGTGTAATCAAATAAATCATTATATTTCAGGCAAAAATTCACACGATATATAAGTATATTCCGAATTTTTACCAATATTTTTTGGCTAATACCAATTTTATAGTGAAAACACTGACTTGATTAATAAAAACTGACGGAGTGTAAATCTTATATTAATATATTAGGTTGGTGTAAAAATAATGACGTAATAATGTCGTTTTTTGACGTTAAAAATACGTCAAAAACGACATTATTACGTTATTATTTTTGCACCAACCTAATATATAGAGTAAATTTTTCGTCAGTTGCTATCATCACTCAATATCACAATATTTGTCTTTGTTTTTGAATCATTTCACCCCAAACATAATGATAATGCCATTAGTTAAGGGAAGAGAATGGGGGGGGGAAGGACAATAAAAGAATTGGTTTTAGGAAGACAGAAGATGGCCATTGACATTGCATTTACATTTTTGGAGATTGTAGATGGTACGGAAGCAATAAAGGGAGTAAGGGTATGAGAAAAGAAACTATTAGAATAGAACAGATGGTTGCATCTACATAGTTCAACAGTAAAATGTCGAGACCTAGTGTTCAATTTAGTAGCACGCATAAATTCATGCAGACGAAGCACCAAGGAGTAAAGCTCATCACAACAATTGCCATGAAAATATTTTTAGAAAAGGCAGAGGGAAGTCACGTCACGTCTTATGAAAAAGGGACATATGTTGAAGTGCCAGGTCAGGGTCAGTTACATTACAAATCCTTCTTTGAATTTTGTTAAGAATCTCAAGATATATAGAAGGAGCATGAGACTAGATATGGCAGCAGTATTCAATGAACAGACGAATGATAGATTCATAAATGTGCGAGATGTATTTTTACGAGAAAAATTGTCTGGCACCGTACAGTTTTCAGTATAAGTTACAGTTAACTTTAAATAACAAGGATAAAACATTTAAAAATTAGAAAACAGAATTTACAAACTGTAAGACATTTCTTTTTTTATTTAAATAATTTTGACATTGTATATTTTGCATGAACAGATTATTTGAGTAAAAGAACAACAAAATAAGCAAGAATTAATTGACTTGCTTTAAGATGATCATTGTTTTTACAGGGGAAAACAATTTTATTTATGTTTTTCTTTCTATCTTAATCTGACGTGAGGTAGAATTTTGATATTTGAAGGTTATATTCCCGAAAACGACAGATATATATTCTTAATACAAATACAACGCCGTTTAATAATATTTAATGCTAGTCTTTCGTGTTACTGATGAAATCTGACACATTCAAAGATGTACAAATGTCTGAATCATAGTACACGTATCTGTGACATCTTTACGAATGCAATATGTTGCTTTCGTCGTCTGCTTTGTTGTGCTTCTAGTAGACAGCGTTAAACATCGTCAAAAGACATGATTACAAATGCTGCTTTTCACGGCAGAAACGTTTCTTCTACTTAGGCAATAGGTTTAACATTATATTTTTATACGTGTTGTTCATAATTTCCCGTGTTATTAGTAAAAATATCACGCATACATATATATATATATCCTAAATATAAGCTTACTATAATTTCCAAGCTTCCAATCGAGAATGTTTTAAATTTTTATTAAAAAAATGTTTTAAAGTTTTTCATGCTTTCATGTCCCAACAAAACTTCAGGGCTGGCACTCATACAAAAAAAAACAAAAAACAAAAACAAAACAAAAAACAAAGCAGACAAAGGCAATACTTATGGCTAATACCATCGGACGCCTCAAACCAAGAGAGCCCCGGTCAGAATGGAATATATGATAAACATAACTATTCCAAGAATTTGACGAGGAGTTGTGTAAGATTTTTGTTAAAGTGTTCACTATTCAGACAGAATACTAGTAAATGTTAATTTGGTTACTGAGAAGCTAGTTACACCGAGCATTAATACCTGATTCATTTCTCTTTCCCATCCAAACATATAAGCAAATAATCATTTTTTCGATATTTTCCTTCTCTTCTATTTGGTAGATCGTTTGGGAAAGGAAAAAAAAGAATATTCCCAATAAACGATCATCAAATTTAAAGTGGACCGATTGCTTCACTTGATTAGGCATGTGATCTACCGAATTGGCTACGAAAAAATGTCAGCAGCTCTGTTCGTCCCAATGTGATGTTCATTCCATCAGAGCGGCACACATGCTAAGTAATTGCATTATGTATTGGCTCTTTTCTTCTCAGATGGCTGATCACTCGTCCGCCAGAGAAAAATTTAACCACCCGTAATTTCAATTTTTACATAAAACAAAAATTAATTTGTTATGCACAAAAAAGTCATATTTAAATTTTCATTCAAATAAATAAATAAATTTTAAATAAGTGAAACCAGATTTCGATCTGTATCAGACGAAGCATAAATTATTAAATAGCAAGATAAGTTAGATTCTACAAACACATGAACCGAATGTAACTTAGGCAACAGAAAGCTCATGTTAAATTGCTGTATGGAAAAATGAATATTTAGAATTCTTCATGAATTCAAATTTCTATAACATGTGCTTGTGGCAGACATATTATCTCTGTAGACATCATCTTTGATAGTGAGAGTAGTGTACACAGCAGTGAAGTGATTTCAAAACAACATCGTAATAAACATAAGTTTATTTTTATCCATCAATGTCGGAATAGTGATGATAACAATCTTAAAAACAAATTCAAACATTTTTATCATCAATAAAATAATATATATTTTACTGACATCTTTCATTGAAATCGGCCGACATAAGATTTAATTAATCTTTTATTGAGTTTTTCCAGCAATCTAACATTTTTCCCGTTTTTCAGGTGTTAACGAATATAGGAATTGTCCATAGTTATAATTGTTCCGAGTGCTTTCGGCTACTTCTCTAGCCATTATCAAGGATGTTTTGGATGATGAAATGTGTCAGCTACATAGAAAATTTACAGTGTAGAGTTCGTGCGGTTTGCGTGTTTTTGGCGGTCTCTTGCTGTGAGCGGGCAGTTGACCGGGGAATGAAAGAAAGTTTGCTGCCTAACAGATTTTACTGATAATAGATTAAAAAGCGTGACTAGTTGATGTCCGTGTGTCTCCTTCTCACTAAAGAGTGACAAGAGAAAACATGGGTGAGATTTCCAATAAGTATGTATATGCATGCTTCCTCGAATATAACAGACAAGGAAAATCTCATAAGTTCTTTTATTAATGTTCTTTGTTAATGTATTCAATGTTTGTGTTCTAAATTGTATTGTGTGGAAGTCGTAGAAATTCCAAGCATTACGCGAGAAATGTAGTTCTGACTTCATGTTGAGGCGTGCTTTAAAATATTACCAACATGTCACTGCATTTCTATTATAAGATAAGGCTGACTTGATTTTGTTTAAGACTGTCCATAATCATAAGACGTCGTCAACAATTAGATTTCTTCAGAATAATGATGTTATCAAAATTAATTTGTCTAACGAATGGCAGGCAACATTTTAGGGGATTTATTGATGTTTTTTAAGTGACTGAGATCATTTAAATGTTTTTTTATCCTTTTACTGTTAATTGTCGACGTATATCCAATGTAGATAATCAGTTTGCGACAAGAGACTCAGTCTTGTACTGGGCAGTGAAATTGATATCCGACATTAATCTTTTTTGTTTAGATTTGATATGTAGGTCGTTATTTGTTCTTATGAGGTTGGCATTAAAAAAGTTCTTTAGTATATTGTAAATTTCACACATTTTCTAGGGTCAATAAGTGAAATGTATATATAGATAATAACAAATTTCTGGTTCATTTTTCTTACACTAGTGCAAAGGAACAATTGAAGGCAATCCTGTAAAGACCCGGGGTCAAGGAATTAATGATAAGACAAAAACTATCAAGAAGACATTAAGCACATATTGTTCTCTCTTTCCTATTCATGTTCTTTATCAAAGTCTCAAGTTAACTTTTAAAAGAAAAATAAACTAGGAAAATAAAAAAAAATATTCCAGCAGAATAGATTAAGACTGAAGCTCCTTTAATAACTGTTGATATTAATGGCAAGAGACTTCAACACGTTTTGTGAGATCACTTATAAAATGATGTGCTTTCATTTGAAGCCCGAAACATTTATTTTTTACTCTCTCTACAGGCATACATATATACAGATGAGAGATGCTGAAAAGTTCTTAGCCTGCCCAAGAAGAAATCCCCCCCTTCAAAAACATACATAAAGAATACATTTATATGAGGAATATCTTGTGACTTTCAAATAATTATATCTGTTCTTACAAAAAAGTACGATTCATTAGTTCTATTGAGGTAGTCAGGTTTTATTATACACATAGATCAAGTATGATATAAATTTTTATTTTAATTCCGAAATGATAGATTAGAACAATATATATTTCATCAACACAATATCCTACATTACTGAATGAATTATTTTATAATTAAAACATTAATATTGGATCTTTTACATATGATAAACTTCATTAGTATTTCAACAATTCGCTTTTATCAACTTTTCTACTTTTCAGCAGCTATAGTTTTCTGGTTAATTTAAGAATCTTGCTTATTGCCCTTTTAATTTTTCTCAAACCTATTTTTGTAATATTCTTAACGATAGTTTTATTTAACTTTCATATCCTGCCAAAATTTCAATTTCTTTTGTAATTGACCTTTGTTATGTAACCATAAGTTTAGATTAAAAAAATTACCAAAATTAGTTGGTAACTTCATTTTAAAAATATCAAATTACATTATAAAATCTAACATAGTTCAAATTAAGATGACCAGAATTTCGTTTTATTTTACTTTTTATTTGTGAGACGACACTAAATGCTTTTAGTTTGGATTAAATTCACTCACAAAGATGGTTTTTGATTAAATTTTGACAACTGTTTTATCAGCAAGTATGTATTTTAAAATTGTTAAAATTGGCGTATTTGTGTTCATTGATTCCAACAATAAAGATGCAAGAAAATAATCAGCATTTTCAGCATATATATTTTTTTAAATTTTTTGAAATGCTAGACATACGCCAAAGAGATTTGTGCAGTTTATCGTAAACTTACTGTAAATGATTGAACATGTCAAATATTATTGACAAGATTTCATACAGGAGATTTCTTGCTGAACCATTCTTAAAATTCAAGTAGATCATTTGATGTTGAGAGCGATCATATGAAGGCACTACTTGAGAATATTCAATATTATATGACAGCAATAGAACTAAATCACCAAATAACAAATAGATAATAAAAAAACATCCGACTCAAGGATTGAAATCAATTGCACCAGCTGATATATGTTAGTGCTTTCATGTAATATTTCCACATGTTAAACGAATAACTAGTTAATTGACTATTGAAACGAACGTGAGGCAAGTAAAATAAACCACTTCGAATCGTACCAAAAGCTGATCATCATCCAAAGAATATAAAGAGAATGCAACAAAATGCGAAAGGGAATGGAACAAAATGCGAAAGGGAATGCAGCAAAATGCAAAACTTGCCCGGATGGCCACTTATTCGAATTTTTCTAACATGCCTACGTCAATAAAATGAATCCTTTGAAGAACGCAAAAGTTATTAGTTTTTTGTCGAGAAAACTTTCTAATAGGATGAAATTTTGAAATTCTGACAGTTGACACAAAGATGCAAAATGGTAAATATGTAAAATTTTCTTTTATTTTCACTTTAAAATACAAAGGTATTTGTTATGCCACACACACACAATATATATATATATATATATATATATATATATATATATATATATATATATATATATATATATGTATGTATATATAAAAATTTTATTTCATTATGTCAAAATTACTGTAGATGTCATCAAGTGACAATGGAATGCCAAAAAACTCTAATTCGTTGATGAATGTTTTGCTATGCATTCTATATGTATAAATTTATTGTATAACACTCTTCTTTTATCTTTTCAATTTTTGATAAATGTATTTCACTGATTTCTTGCTTTTCTTTTTATGTGCCATGTCCCTTCAGGACGTAGGAGATCATGGCTGCAATGAAATAAAGCATCAGTTACAATCACAATGTTCTAATTACTAACCTACTTTCACAAGACGTTCAAGTCTATATTTTTTCATTTAAACAAAATGTAGTGCATAAAAATTCTACGATGGATCTTTGAAATATAAGAATAAAATATGGATTAATTGCTATATTTTTGCTCATTTTGGTCCGAACACATTTAAGTACATGTTGAATTAAAGAAATATTTATGTGGTTCGAAAAGATGAAAGTGAATTATTTTTATATATTTTATTTCAGCTGGTACATAGATAATATATATATATATATATATATATATATATATATATATATATATATATATATATATATATATATATATATATATATATATATATTCATACTAGCTTAAAGCCGCTTTATCTAAATAGTGGTGATGCTGTTATGAGTTAAAAAAAAACAACGTCAAACAAGACATACACAAATTATGGATATATTTTTTGTTTAATAACCTTAGCTCTTTTGATTATAATCTGCGTCTATTGGCTGAGATTTCTTTTTGCGAGGCAACAATAAACTACAGAAGAACTCAAAATTGATCACTGCATTTAAGTATTGTATTAATATTTAAGGTTACCTTTTAAAAATTCAACGACAACTCCTCTGCTGCTATTTTGATTTAAAAATGATTTAATGTACGTAGGTCTTTAATTTCTGCACAAAGAATTACTTCTATTTCATGGGTGACTTCCGCTGGATTAATTTCGATTATTCCTAAATTTATTTCCAAGTTATGAAAATTGTTATCGTACAAAAAATTCTTCAAAAAGAACCACGTAAAAAATATCCGAATACAATGGTAGTAATGAAAACTTGGGAATCCAAAATTTCATAATTGCAGGAATCGACCCGGAATGTTTTTAATTTCCTCATGAGTCGGCTTGATTCCTATGGTATGATATGTTGGGCTACGGCCTCTAGAAGTAAAGTTGAATAAGTGTAACACACTGTAACATTGGCATTCGAATTTATATATAAAAGAAGATGAGACATTTTCGCATTTATTATAGAGGAGATGAAATATTAGTTAGAGTTTTGTGTCCCTTTGATTTAAAATGTGTGACACACACAGTCATTTCGCATTTATTATACACTAGAAGGGGATCTTTAAAGTTAGAAAGTTGTTTCTCTTTCATAGAAAAAGTGTAATACACAGACATTTTCGCATTTATAATGCGCGTGCGCGCGCACACAGACACACACACACACACATATATATATATGAAGAAAAACATACAGAAAAAACAAAGAAAAATCTTAATATGCAATTATGCAGTATTAATGTTAATATAATGTCAACGTCGGACGTTTCGGACGTTGACATTATATTATAAGATTCTTGTTTGTTTTTTCTGTATATTTTTCTTCATACTGTCGGATCTATATCCATATATTTGCTTACATAAATATATATATATATATATATATATATATATATATATATATATATATATATATATATATATATATGTTGAAGTTGCCGTTATGAGTTATATTAGGTTGGTGCAAAAATAATGATGTAATAATGTCGTTTTTTGACGTAACGCCCAAAAACGACATTATTACGTCATTATATTTGCACCAACCTAATATAACCAACATTTCACAATCCGACAAGATGTACACTTCCATATTGACGATTTCAGTTTGCAACATAAAAATAATATTGAATCCATTTATCTTAAAGGAGGTTTTACTAACTAAATATCATTGAGTAGAAATATCTGCATTTGCAGTTTAAAAAAGATGAAGATAAATAATAAAAGTAACTAAATTGGTCGTTAATAAATATTCCTAAAACTTATTCAAAATCGTACATGTTTCTTATTCATGTTTGTTTCTTTGTGACTGCGTTAAATATGACTAGTAATGCGGCACAGTAAACGGGATAATTAATTTCATACCCTACACAAAAACAAACAAGAAATCAGCATTACCTAAACCATTTCGAATTGCAATTATCTGCACATATCAGCCAGTTTTTGTGCATTAAAGTTATTGGGATATCATCGTTAAAAACCTTCCTTCGCACCAATATGTAAATAATGATTGAATTCTTAAATATATTATTGTCTTCATGAAATTATGAAAGTGACAAAAGACAGACTAATTTTAAACTGGGAAAGACTGAGTTTTGATAGAAACAAACAGGCTCAGACGAATTATGAACATTTGAAGAAAGCTTAAAAGTGGAAAAACATGAAATAAGAAAATGCCAAGAGGATGTAGAAGACTACAAAAGAAAGGAAAGAAACAAAATTAATTGAACAAAATGGATGACGTTTTATGTTTTACATTTCCTTTTCTTTATATTTTCCGCATTAGAATAATAAATATTATTTTTTGGCTTCGCAACTTTGTTACTTGCCTCCTGGTTTTCCTCATCGCTCTTGTCTTGCTAGATCTTATCATCGGGATTCAAAGATAAAAAAAGAGAAACCATATAATCTAACGAGAAATCCGACAAGAAAATGGTGGAGTGGGGACAAAATATTTTGACAGTGTCAATGAATTTATAAAGAAGTTATTTATTTTTACTTTTATCAGTTTGTCTGTGTGTCTCTTTGTCTGACCTTGTTTTTCTAGTTTGTTCTTTATGTTGTTTATTAGCAAGTATCGTTCGTGAAAAAAAAAGTACACAGTATGATACATTTTTAGATAAGAAGACATTATTATTTGTCGAACATTATAAAATGAATACAGAAAAAGACGCGGAAAAATAAGTTTTAATTTTGACAATAATTCAAAATTTTTTATTTTCGATAAATTTAATTCATATATGAACATTTACCACTCGTTAGTAAAACCCACGGTGGTAATACAATACAATGTAATTGAGATACTTTGATAATAAAAGAGCAAAAAAACAACAAAAAATAATAATAGTATATTTCGTAGATTTTCAACGGCACTTTATTCGCTTAATAATGTTGTTAGTCATTTTCAATAAATTCATTGAAGAGAATAATTTCCACGAAAATATTTTTCTTGTCTGCTATTTTCTACTTGTCTCCATTATTTGTTCATTTTTTTCGAAAGTGGTGTGATCCTTTTCTTGGTTGTTATTTATTTCCACTGAATAGAACAGGGATACATTAGGAAAGTCAGCCCGAGCATATACATGAAAAGAGCGCTTAAAATATTGTGTGTGTGTACTTAATATATTTTTGATTTCTTCTTGCAAACAAGTGATTCTTGAGTATAAATGAAAATCTAGGGTACGATCGCTGCAAGAATAACATTATCATCATCGCACAATATATATATATATATATATATATATATATATATATATATATATATATATATATAATGTGTGTGTGTGTGTGTATTTGTTGATAAAGACGAAATATAGTAAATCAGGTTTTAAGAAATGTGTTATTAACGTTGAGAGTTTGAACATAAAAAGATTTTGTAGAAGATTGCTTACATTAACCTTGACAAGTTGAGGAAAATCACCAACTTGAGAAATACTGAAGAATAATTATACAATTATGGATTATAATGAAGATTTACTCTTGTGTTTATTTTTGAAAGTATGCTTTACACTTTTGTAAAATAAAAAAAATAAAGAGATCTAACATAAGCAATTTTTCATGAACATTGAACTTAACCGAGAAAGAGATAATTAGATGATAATTTATTGACACCGAAATGTTAACTATAAACGTTTTGCATAGTTTTATATTAGTTAAAAAACAGAGTAAATACATTATTTTCTGTGTTATAAGGTGAAGATGGGCGGATAATTAGTACGAAAATTTTCACTTTTAAAAATAAAAATAACACAATGCTATATACATATTCGACATTGCAAGAACCAGTAAAGGCACGCATATATGCACACAAAGAAAGCTGGATGATACAATGACCGAAATGCTATGATAAAAAAGATAAAAAGCCAAAGAAATTAACCAGAATTGAGCAAACCGTAATCATTAAAACACGTTGATTTAAGAAGACTCTGGCAAAATAACTATTTCATAGATTCAGACGTATTTTGAAGCACAGAATTTGACAGAAAGTGACTGGCTTTTTAAAAATATTTCAATCTATTCGCTGCTAAATAAAGATATAAGATAAAAAAAAAGTCACTTGTAATATTTTTAGCGCTAATTCACTTTCGAATTGGCACTTCTCGCTCTTTTCTAGTGCTAATTTGCTTTCGAGTTAGGACTTTCAATAGCATAAAAAAGGAATCCGTTATGGATTTCCATGATATCCTCTGTTTTGCATAAGTAACTCAGGTGTTCCGACTTTATTTGATTTTATTATTGCATTTAAGAGAAAACCTGAGTTCTACTCCGTAATATTTTTAATGCTGATATTTATGACGATGCCCAGTCAAGCATTGGTTTTATGTTAGGTCTTATGTTGGGATGTAAACAACAGAAAAAAATATTATAAATCTCTCTTTCCTTTTTTGATAAAGTATTTTCTTATCATAAGTACATTATCGTTTTAAGCTATTTCTTGGATTAAAATGTTCATCGGTTCAGTGCCATCGGTGAATCTGATTCATTTAAAGCTTATTAAACCCAAAGTATATATCTACCTTCCTATGTATCGTGTACGTCACGGTCCGAAAGAAAAAAAAATTGAATTAAGTTTTCTTACTTCTTTGATATTTTACAGCAGGTAAATAGAAGAAAACATAAAAGCATAAAATAAAATATTTTCTTCTCTCGATTCCTTCTGCCTTTCATTTTATTCACTTTTCTTTTTCTCTCTCTTTCTTTTTCTCTACATTTCATCTGTCACACCTTTTATCGCCTTTACCTCTCTGTCTTGCTTTTCCAAGTTGTAGTGTAATGTAGTTGAGGATTGAAGAAATGGCTATATATATATATATATATATATATATATATATGTGTGTGTGTGTGTGTGTGTGTGTGTGTGTAAACCAATTGCAAACAAATTGTATATTCACGAACCCAAATCTGTCTAAAGGAATAAAATTATCAACATCTATAGGAATTCGAAATGAGAATATTGCAAAGGATAATGAACTATTGAGATTTATTGTCACTTGAAGACTGTCAGTTCCTATAGGTGTGAAGTTTAAAGATGTCACCATTTTCAGTCTAGCTTAGATCTCATCAAAGTCCACAAAGGAATAAAGATGTCAACGTTCTAGCAGCTCGCCTGGATAAACTGAAAGGGGAAAATGTGGGAAATATGTAGACTTTGACAGAGTATCATTTTTAAATTGTAGAATATGAGAATGACGATAGTTCCTAACATTACTGCAACAATTGGAAGAGTTTCAAGGAAGGTGTTGGCTGAATTTTAGTATTATTTTTAAAAGGTATACTAAAGTAAGGCATGAGATGATTTTAGTTACATGTAAATACTACTACACAACTGAAAATGCTGCTGCTCGTGTTTTAAGAAATAACAATATTTTAATCAAGCTTGGACGATGTTTATAACATTTAAAAGTTGCAAGTTCTTATCAGTTACCCGAATCTATATGATTATTTAGTTACGTCACCAAAGAAAAAAATATGTACACCCAGTATATAATATCACTATTTAGTGCTGTTTAAACTCCATGAGTGTTAAATGCTGATAGCATTCTTAGTTGAATCCAATCTAGTGAAGAAACTAATTATTTTTATTTTGGCCTTGGTATAACTTGACAACACTATTCAGAACAATGACAAATTTTAATTAGCTAACAAAATAAACGTAGGACTTGTATGCATGTTTTGGGCCTAATATCCAACAGATTCTCTCTTGATAGCCATTAGGCGTGTCTAGTTGACGTTCTGTGATAGTTGCCTTTACTTGATGGCATAGTAGATGAACCCATTGTAATGCATTTATTAATCTAAAGAGGAAACTTGTAATATATATATATATATATATATATATATATATATATATATATATATATATATATATATATATATATATATAGTCAGCTTTAAAAGTGATTTTCTACAAGAGAAATAGAATCTACAGGAATAAACATAAAATGTTTTTCAATACCGGAAACCTGCAGATTAAGCAAAAAATTTTGAATATTTTTTTTTTTTTTTTTTTTTTATTTCTGACCAAATATTAATGAAATTATAGAAAGAATAAGAAAGCATGTCGACAGATTGGTAATTCCTTAACCTAATTAAAAGTATACATAAAGGGACAACAAGAGAGACAATGAAGAAAGTGGAATAGGCTAGGCTGATAAACAAAATAAGCTTATCGGATGAAAAAACAAATTAAAAACCTGAAAATCTCCCATGACACAAAAGAATCAATCATTCTTAAATGTGAAGAGTATGGACTGAAAAACGTCAAACAGGAACTAGTGAATGTTAGTAAAGAAAAGCAGTGTATAGAAACGAGGAAGATAACTCAGTTAAATTACTTAATATGTAATGAAACAAAGTTAGTTACTGCACTAAAAAAGTGAAAAACGTAGCCAAGGAACGTAGATTAAAAAGATATGTAAAACCAATGCGAACTTTAATCGAATGTTTGAAAAAATGAAAGCATATTTTAGTGGCAAGTAGAGAGAGAAACAAAACAAATGGAAATTATACTGTTCTGAAAAAAAAAATGAAAATACTGAGGAGAAATACAAAATGACCAACGAATCTAAATTGTATTCGCTGTCAAATAGATGTAATATAAACATAAAGTTAAAATATATCTTAAGAGTGAAATCCAATGTAAAATTACTAAATAGAAAGCTTCAGATGTGATAAAATTCTTGGGTCGAAAATATTTATATTTCTAAATGAAAGGTTACACAAATATCTATTGGAAGGAATGATTATTGAATAAGGGGAAAAAGATTTATACGCCTCTGATGCCAAAAGACTTTTAAAGAGGAATAACAAACAAGTACATATATATATATATATATATATATATATATATATATATATATATATATATAACGTAGCCCCTGTTGATATGATTTTTTTTTTTAACGAGAATGATATCGAACTAGCCTGCTTGACTATTATTACTACAGTGGTGAGTTTGATGATCTTTATTGGGTGTTCTATGTGTTAAACTATGCTGACCTGTATAAATGACAGTCGGGATTTTGACCATATCGGAGGTGGAACGTTCACACACTTTGCATCTTCTCCATTACTCTTATTATCCTGAAATCCGAGGTATCCCAAAAGGAGAAGTTTAAGACAATTTTCAGGCATCACCTGACAATTTCAGGTATCATGCTGGATTACTAGTAACTTTGTGCTCAATATGCAAAAGTTTAGAGTGCTTAGATAAATATTCGCTTGTCAGTTTACCTTTAATTAAAAGAAAATTTAATTAAACAAAAAAGTGATATAAGCATTCACAAGTTCTCTCTCTCTCTCTCTCTCTCACACACACACACACCTCTGTTTCTTTTACCTTCTTTTTAATATGCTTTTGTAATAGTAATCACGGTTGTGTATCTTACAGTTAAATAAATATCTTTTTATGGCCATCTTGATATTTACCCATGTCTCCCCACAGAGACGGGATGTGACACAATGTTGAGCTTAATATGAGGAACCTGAGTGTGTACATTCTTGGCAGGCACAAAAATTGCCTAGCTCCCGAAACCGTCGGTTACGCGGACAGAGCTACAACTGAGTCGCACTCTACTCGAAGACAGGGACGCAACTGAGAGATCATAAAAGAGGTACGGACGTAAAATTGCAACGAAACAGGGATATATTTAATGCTGATAAGGCAGTGTGCTAGTGCAGGTTATAAGTTTTAATATGATTATAAAATTTGCCAAAAAATATTTACAAAAATCTATAAATAGTCTCATTTAGAATTTTATTAAAATAAGACTCGAATATTAATTCTTATAAAATATGATAAATATTATAGAAAAAATAACATTTTAATTTTATACGATGATGAAAGGGAACCTTCAAGCTGTTACGCTCTAGAGAGCGACATTTCTCATTTAAAAAAACCAACAATAAAAATAATTTTAAATAAAAATATGTAACAACGTTTGAGATTTCGGTTAGATAAACCAACAATAAAAATAAGATTTTTAAAATAGCTAAACCGTTATGTCCAAGTTGCTAAATCAAGAAAATAAGAGATAAAAATCAGTAGAAATAAGAAAGACAAAGAGAATACATTAAACGATACGTCAAACGGGGATTACCTGCCCTTTGAATAGCTAAGGTGGAGAATTTACATTTCTTTTTTATTTGTCCTTTATTTACTCTGTGAAAACTCTTCAATTATGTTTTAGAATGTCAATGTTCTGAGGTAAGGTTTATATTATTTTCAGTTGACAACACACTCACAGTTAAAAGCATATTTTAGTCGTTTTTTTTAAATCATCAACACCAAAAATCGTAGTGAAAAATATCTAATAATTTTCAACAAAGCAAATAATGAAAAAAAATTGAAAATCACATAAAAGAAATTTAAAAAATAACAAAAGGATCATTGACATGATAATATTGGGAGTGTTCAGACTCAAACTGACTAAATTAATCAAAGCAATAACTCAAAGAAATGGTGGAATTTGGGGAAAAACAAAAGCCTGCACTTACAACATTGAATGGCGGAAGGAGGCTTACCACATGCACACAGTTTCTTTTGGCTAATGAACAGGGTAGATCATCAGGATATTGATACAATCATTAGTGCTGAAATAACTGATCATAACTTAGATCCTAAACTATATAAGATTATCACAGCAGAAATGGTTTATGGTCCTTGCGCTACAATGTACCATCTATGAGAAATGGACAGTGTGAGAAAAGTTAAAACACTTCATTAATGAAACTAAAATTCAAGTGACAGGATATCCTATCTACAGAAGAAGATAACCTGGAAATGGAGGAAGAACTGCTGTCATAGCAAGAAATAGGCACACTTAAACAATTGACAGATGGATTGTTTCTTATTCTCCTGTTCTTTTAAATGCCTTTAAAAGAACATATTAATGTAGAACTATGCTGTTCTGATCAAGCCATCATATACATAATGAAGTATATTAATAAAAGATGCGAGACAGCTGTTTTGAGACTAGGAGATGCAGAAAGGAATTCATTAATGCAAATGAAGCTGCTTGCAGGATAGAATGTGCCGTTAAAACGAAGTTTTAACCGAGCTTGTTAGTTTATAAATATATACCTAATGTGGGATTTATCTGCCGAGGAACTTCGAATGACCGCTATGACTTTTATGGTAATTCTTCTGATGAACTTTCCTCCATGGTACTTAGACTATGAATTTAAGCGCAGTACTAGATTGACAACAGAGTTTAATCATTTTACAGTGGAAATAGCTAAATGTAACCCTAAGTTCTATGCTAACAGTTTCTTCTATCGCACTTCTCGCTTGTGGAACTCTCACCCAGCTTCTTGCTTTCCAGTCTTTCTTTGTTCTTCAAAAATTTAAATGCAATGCCAATCGTTATCATCTGTTTTCTTAATTCTTGTTCTCTCATTGTTTTATCTCCTTTATAGCAATTTTTCTCATATGCTCTAACACTAAGTAGCCACATTTGTGTTAGTAGCATTATTGCTTGCTTTGTGTGAAATATTCCATACATGGTTTTTTTCGTTTAACTGTCACACATGATGTAATTTTGAACTGATTTCATTTCCAGCGTTTTTACGCCAGGATTTAGTAAAACTCTGGTTTACTATACTAACAACTCCGAGTCTTTGCTAATGACTGGAAGAGTTGAAATACTGGAAAAAAGTAGAATTAAACATGAACTTTTGACAGTTTATTCAAAATTTTAATCCTGAGATAGAATGTTTCATTCGAAAATTAGAAAAATCTAATAAAGAAATTAAATAGACAAATATGTTTTCTATCATTTCACCTCCAAGCAAGGTTATAAAGTCACTAAAACGACGGTATCAGAAATATGAGAAAAAAAGTTATTAAAGAGAGAGAACAAAATTTTTCTGTTTAACTGCTTATATACATATGACCCTAGCAAAACCTTTATAATTTTTTTCTCATCAAATAATATATATATATATATATATATATATATATATATATATATATATATATATAGCGAACCACTGGTTTCTTGTCTGATTTTGTGCTTCAGAACAGTTCAATCTTACCAATTTTACAAAGCTGGCGTCAACTCGTGGCATGGTTTCCAGACTTCTCCCAACGGTGCCTGTATGCAGGAATCGTCTACCCGGCCGATATTATCAGGATGACATCTCACTGACAAATCGACCATAGAGTGATTCAGACCCGGATTTTATGTTCGCAGTGCTAACACTATATACATATAGACATATGCACTTTTACTCATTAGACAAAGGTTATGAAGGATAATCTCTCACACACACAGTCCCTCTCTCTCTCTCTCTCACACACACACACATACATATAAATATCTTCGCTAACTTTTAATTTCCTTCTTTCGTGGAGTACAATTATATCGAATGTGTAAATCTATACAATTCATGTAATATTGTTGTTATTGGCATGCGAATCTGTGTTTATTTCCATGGAAAATAAGATACTCTAATAAGAATTTCAGAAGAAATATATTTTGAAATATAATTAACGATCGTATTCATGGCTAGATCTTAATAATTTCATTTGTCAGAGTAAAGATATTTTTAATTGTTTCCATTTTGTTTAAATGGAAGACAATCGTAACGTCAGTTAACAGTTGGTTAAAATAAACACTGTTTATTAAATGAACAGGACTATTGCCCAGTAATATTTTGCTTTTATTAATTAAAAATAATATATAATTATAAATGAATGGTTACTGAAAATTTATCGAAGTTATGTGCATGCTTCCCTCTACCATAAGGTTTTCTTCGGGTCTAGGTAATTGTAAAATTTCTTTGAATTGGCTTTTGGTCTCATTGGACGAAGCTAATCTTGAAATGAAATTCAAGCACTTGCTCTGTAGAATCGATTTTTATAATT
The DNA here is from genome assembly GCA_963932145.1 of Acanthosepion lycidas. Taxonomy (NCBI): domain Eukaryota; kingdom Metazoa; phylum Mollusca; class Cephalopoda; order Sepiida; family Sepiidae; genus Acanthosepion; species Acanthosepion lycidas. Next base: position 68,237,238 of record OZ010577.1, read on the forward strand.
TATGATTTATTTTGGATGGTATATAAATTATGCCTTCAAAAAGAGAACATTAATTTTCCTAATGTCATTTGTATATTAGGAAATAATTTGTATTGAAAAATGATTCGTTGAAATAGTAGGATAAGTCATTATGTATTGGATTATGTTACGATTACTTTGCAGAAATGTATTAAATGTGTTCCAAGAATGCGAAGAAATCACACTAAGATGACAAAATGTAGTAAAGAATTTCCAAGAAGAAAATTTTTGCAAGAGAAATTTAATCCTTTCCTTACGCTCACTCCCGAAAATAAACAATCTATATCCTTATATTTTTATTCGATTTAATAAAAAATGCAACAAATTAACAAATAATAATTTCTGCTGGTTGTATTTTAATCTTTTCTTCTATTGTGATTTTTGTTTTTACAATCTCCAATAGCAGCAGCTGCTACTGAACTCGAAGCAACAACCTCAGCCGCTGAGAAGAACGCAAGGCCTAAGATTATCGATTACTACTACGCGCATTTCTACTCACTCCGTAATTCTATGCGATGATAACCGAAGGGCAGTTTTGCATGTTGCATCGCTGTAATTTTCGCCGCAAAACCAGTAGAGGATCATTCTCAGACCCTCATTTTATTTCAATCATTATAATAATGCCATCTATGGACTCAAAAACTTTCGGCTAAGTGTTCTATGTGATCCATCTTCATATTCTACTTTTGATAAAGTGTCGATGACCTAAGAAGAGTAATACAGAAACTCTCCAGTATTACTACCGTACAATCGGTAGAACTATGCAAATAAGGGGTTTCTTGCTGACATTTAAATTTATCGTTAATATGAGCGGCGTGTTCTAATATTTCAGAGCTTCTATTTACTGTCGGTTAAACTTTATTGCGGCGTCGCTTTGATGGCAGCAATTTAAAGGTCGGCAGATCAACTGTCACTTTTCTCTAGCATTCCATTCATTGAGAAGTGGGCAAAGCACACAACATTGAAAAATATAGTTTTTAAGGAGTATAGGTCGGCTCATAACCACAGCATACCATTTTGTCGTACATTTTTTATAGTTGAATGTTTTGAAAATAAGTTAGCAAGCGAAATATAAATTTTAGATATGAATAAATAAGTTTGTATATTTCTGACTGTGACTGTTATACCTTTTCTGAATGGTGAGAGTGAAATCAGTTATAATATTGTGAAATATAGGAATTTTTTGAATGTTGTTGTTTCATTGAAATGCTTCACTATCTGCTTAGATTCATTATCTACTTACATTAAATAATTTTAGCAAAAGAACCAATTTGAATTAAGAAGATAAGTAAGTGTAAAATGATGGAATCTTTCTATTTCTGCATGAGAAGAACGAATTTATCATTAGTATTTTCGCAATGCATTTTTAACTACATTAAATACTCAGTTTTAAATACCTTTAAAAATATCAAGTTTTATTCTAAATATCCGAATCCTTGAAAAATAATATCATGAATCATGCCAATGCTATCGATTAAATGCCTTTTGTTAAATGTAATGAAAGATATAGATATATAAATTCACAAAGTCACAAGAACACCTTAACCATATATATATATATATATATATATATATATATATATATATATATATATATATATATATATATATATATATATATATATAGCTATAGTTATAGATGTAGATATAGATATTCTATTCAAATATTATAAAAATAAATAGACCTTGATTCATATAACGAATATTCTGCTATATTTTTGAAACTGAGTCCATAACTGAGAAATGTACAATGTTATAGATAGGAAGTGAAGTAATTGAACACTTCAAGCAGAAAATTACCAGGACTGTGAATCAAGAAAAGAACAACTGTATATCAAATAGGCAAATTGAGTTCAATCAAATGGAACACAATAAAATAAAAAACAACAACAAAAAATAACTGCGAAGAATAAGAAAATTGGAAATTCCACTCAGCAATTGAAAAAAGTATTTAAATGTTTAAATTACTTATCAATCTCCATTGAAATAGATTTGAAAGCCTTATAGAACTATACAAGAGAATAAATGAAATACTTCGATCAGAAAACGAGAAAAATATTAAATGTTGTGCATCTTCTGGAATAAAAATATTTTAGATGTGTAAATGATGGAGAGAAGGATGTTAATGTCAATATTGATCATTGCATCGATTTTGTACTCCAAGGAAAAGAGAATTATACAAGGCAAAGTAATGAAAGGTTAATTACAACGGTAAAAATGTGCTGTAGAGAAAAATAAGGATCGGAAAACTACAATACAAGAAGACCCCGAAAAGAAAAAACTTCACGAACATTTCAAAACAAAATGGACGATAGATAAAATGGTATTTGATTGTGAAGGGAATAACGCAGTAACATTTGATGGCAGTTGAGAATAATTTCATATAAGAAACAATTATATTAATGTCAAGACATTACATGATTCAGAAAAATAGTAAATGTAGAGAGTGTGCAGAGATGAGAGTGTCAATCATAAAAGATAATTGCAGCAGAATGTCAGTCGGTCTGTAGAAATAACTGGACAAATCAAATTTTGACACAACGCCACACTTAAGAGGATCCGATCCTCTTACAAACGCTTGAAAATTAATGTTTTTAGCGTTGTAAATCAGACTTCTTATTTGAATACAAACGTCAACACATTTTCTCATGCCCCTGTTTATTGTTTACCGTCTCGTTTCAGTTAGTACATTTTCTAAACTAGATCCGAGATTTGACTCATCTAGCAACCTTAAAAATTTCGTTCGTACAGTTCATTTTTCCATTTCATTACTGATACGACGAAGCAACGCCCCCACCCGCATCAAAAATTGGAAGTTAATGACAGCAGAAATAAATATGTTAAATTTTAAGTTCATTTTCTGAATGCTGAAACTACAATCTAAAGTCATATTACAACTTCTCTAGACATAAACGTTCACTAAAAATCCCTTGCTTATTAAATGACTTTTTTTAGCTAGATTTTTCACTCTTTTTTAGCTCGACACTTTACCGTCATACTTTGATTGACAATCAAACCGTGAAATTGCTAAAACTTTTTAGATAAATTAATAAATAATGGGGAAATCTAGAAATTCATAGAATATTTGTAAAATACACCTCCAAACCTCAGATAAATCACTTTTACATATAGAGTTATACCTTTTCTAAACTTAAACATCTTTCAGAACTTATCCTGAAATTATTTTCATTTAAAAGATTACGGATTATCATCACGATCCAAGTCAAGCTAGCAGCGAATATCATACAAATCTAGTCGGCGATTTTTTTCAGTATAAGTCGTTTTTATCCCGTTAGTAAACATTATGAGTACGATAACGTAAGTAGTTTTCTTTTCCATATCTTGCCATTTGATGGATTTTTTTCTTTCCGTAAATGAGCAATAACAGTACAAGCTACGTCGTTTCCATCTGATGGATTACAGGTTTCTTTTGCCTTGGTGAGCAATAAAAATACAACGTACGTTATTTGCTTTTCCGTCTCTTCGTCGGATGGGTTATTTTTTATGTTAATGAGCACTAAGAAAATGTTTTTTACCTTCCCTGTCGATTTCCATCTAATGGATTACAATTCTTTTTTGCATCGATTGAGTACTTAAAAGTATGATTAGCTGTTTCCTTCCTTGTATATTTCCTTTCTATCTAATGGATTATGCTTTTCTTATTCATTGGTCAAAAGTAAGAATACAGCATCGTTCTTCGCTTCCTTCCCAGTCAAATGGATTAACGTTTTGAGCGTTTGTGAGCAATAAAAACGATGATAGATTACCCTTGTTCTACTATTGGCGTTGTCTTACAGAAAATAATTTTTGTACGAAGTTGGTCAATGCCTTTTTTTTGTCTCTTTCCATTTGAAGGATTATATTTCCTTCATATGTTAACCATAAATGATTCACTGCTTCCTTTGTCTCGAACCAATATTATTCCTTATCTCTTTCCACTCTATATTTGTTCCTTTCCTCTTTACTTTCTATCTAATGATTTGTTCGTAATAAAAGCATAAAAAAATAGAGCTTCATGAAAAAATAAATGACTTGGGCATGAAATGAGTAAGTATATTAATTTGTTAAAGTGGGGCGTGGTCGCATGGTTACTGAGAGAGTTTTATATGGAACATTCAGGAATTTTGTTCTATAAAGGATTCGGTGCTTATTTCTGCAAATGCTTTTCGAACACTTCCTATCATGTGTGCTTTTTTCTTTCGCAATATATATATATATATATATATATATATATATATATATTCTTTTTGTTTACTTCCTTTTCACTTCATTACTTCTTTTGTTCTTGTATATATTACATTCATCTATAGATTATAAAGCATTTACAAATGATAGATAATATATTATTTCAGCACTTCAATTGTTCTTTCTGGTAATAGCTTTATAGATACAATTCACAAACATTTGGTAAGATTTAAAATCGAAATAACGATCTTAATATTAGATTTAATTGACTGGAAATGCAGTAATTCAATTCTGTCAAGCGGGAAGTTATTTTTGAGGCCCGACTACTCTCAATACTATTTCGTGTGCAATATATTCCAGTATCTTTGAACATTTGCAAATGCATGCAAGCTGACATATACAAATTTGATTGATTAAGCAGCTTATAATCCTGAACTCACCCATGTAAGTTAATGAGTAAACGATAATGAACGAAAAGACGAAATATGAAATAGATTTTAAGTAATAATCATAAAATTCATTAATGTATGAAGTTATATCAGTGTTTCTCTCTCACTCTCTCTCTCTCTCTCTCCCTCTCTCTCTCTCTCTCTTTGTCACATACAGATGTGCGACCGCGCAGCTACACACACACATTTGCATTTTTTTAAGTATTTAAATATGTTGGTCATTCAAATTTATTGAAATTGTCTCAAATTATGTTAAAATAATTAGTTATTCTAATTGCTAGAGTTTTAATGGCATTCGTTTTCTGCAGCCGGAGTATTTCTTTTTAAGCTTTTTTGTCATTTCATTCCTGTCCTATTTGATATATTTGCTGCTTGTCATTCTTATTGCACTTGGGGGTCCCAAATAAAATAGAACGTATTGACAAATATTGTAAATGGAATGATCTTCCTAGTAAAAAATATGTTTGTTCGCTAAATATAATATTATTAGTTCCGTGACTACATTGCTAATATATGATGTTGCGCCTATTCTTCTAACTTAGAAGTTGGAATAAATGAACAGCCAATGAGGAATGAGTTCTCTAGTAATGGTTTGTCAGATACGCTAACCATCGATCAACAACCAGTGCATTTGTAGTCTTTCTTTTAGCATGCAAAGTAAATCAATCATTTGTTATTTATATTCAACTCTCAAGAGCTGCAAATCATATTTTGTGTTGAAAGATTTCTTCCTTATTCCAAACAATAGGAAATATTGTTAGCAATATAGTGTTATTATGAAATTCTCTTCTTGTATACTGACTATTTATGTAATATCTGTTTGCGTAAAATATTTAGTTTCAAGATTGGTCGATGGCAACTATTCATCTGATTAATTATTCATCTAGGGCTGCAAATACTTCACCAGAGAATAACATCAACATAATGTGAAGTAAAAGAGACGAACAAACAAAAGATTTTGGAATAACTCCGTGGTCATAATGACCTGCAATTGGTGACTGTAGAGATATGCTGTCGGACTAAATTAAAGTGGAGTCAGATAATCCACACTTATCTCGCGTTTGAGGGATTAGGAAAATGTATGTGGACTTGATTGGGTCGAGAAATTCAATTTCCATGCTGAGTGACTGATGACGGCAAATACAATCTAATGATACATTTCTTGTTCGCACAACAGAATGGGCGCAGTTATGAGAATCAGTGCATTCATTTGTGTCGTCTGTCTGTTATTGTGATGAGAAGATGAGGATGAGGAGAAGGCTATGTCAATCAATCAAGTGACTTGGCTGTGCTCGGTTAATGATAAAACAGATCAGTTGTTTTCATCACTGAGGCATGGTGAAGTTTGAAACGTGTGTGTTAAATGTTGCCGCTGTAAACAAGCAAAAGGAAAACTTTGCGGCTATATTAACTTTAAGAAAAAATAAACGTAACTATTTGGTTTTCAAAAGATTACATTTGGTATATCAATAAAGCAGCAATTGTTTGTCCGTTCTTATTGATGTAATACATATACTATCATCTTAAATCGTTTTTTCTTTTACATTTTTTCTTGAAAATTTAAATTCTGTTTCGTCTAAAATAAATTCTGAAGACAAACTAATTCATCGACTGTTCATAGCAGTCAGTACTTAAAACATTACATAAAGTATATCGACATTTCTTGTATATTATTTGTGTTTATACAACTAAAAAATTACAAGTTTTCTGTTATCAACCATGTTCGAATTTTAAAAAAATAAATTAACATGCAGCTTTTATTTGGAAATTAGGCTGAGGAATCCATGAAAGTAAAACTTTTACTCATTATTTACATGTACAAAAAAAATATAAAATTAAGCATTGTAAATATCTATATATAACACGCTGTAACAAAGTTTTTGCTGCTAGGATTCTGAGAATCTGTACTAAGATTTATCGTAGCATGTCAGAGTTTTACGTTATGAGCATGCACATGATTAATCTCGTATTAATTACACTGGTTAACAAAAATCTTACCTTGTACATAGACACATGATGTTAGACTAGACTTAATTGAGTACGATGATACCGAATTACTACTTACAACTTTCATTCTAAGCCAGATGTTTGAGATAAGCGTATAGCATAATTACGTTCAAGTTAAATATATTCAGTACCGTGAAAACGTCTTCGGACACTAAACTGTTATAAATCTCAAATAATTTCCAGTTTATATGTGGATGTTTCATATCGATTTTCTATACATGAAACGCTCTATTGGCATCATTTCCATATCTAATGATCATGTTTTGCAGAAATTGTTCTATATTAGCGTGGAAGAATGGTTGCATATCAGGAGTGGAACCTTTAATATTCTAATATTTTTCGTTGCAGGACTGAAGTTTACGGGATATAGTGAAATTTCTTACATGAAATTACTGGCTTCTTTTTCACGACGAAAATCTCCATAGATATCCGGATGAGGAAAATGAAGATGGCCAAGAATATGAGCTAGCGAGAAATTGCTAAGGAACACATTGCTCAAAAATTTCAACACTTCCAAAATACTATCGAATTTTCAAGGCACCAAAACTGTTTCGGATTGACAAACATGGAGTCACCGCCGAAAACTGCAGAATGGAGTGGTACGGAAACTGATCAAAACATCAAAAGCACAACAAAAAAGACTGCGTAGCAAGTGGTGGATGAATACTTGTCCAATGTGATGTCTGGAAATACTACTAAACGCATATTTCGGTATATTGTTAATTTAAGAAAAATTATAGTTAGTATTAAAAGATGGCTAAAAACATTAGAATTAGCAAATTGAAATTTTGTTTTTTTAAATAGAGAAAGACTGAACAGGTTAAAGAGACTTAGCAAATATTCTCTTCGTTCTAAAATTATGGCAGGACAACAAAGACATTTACTGATAGTAGCTGCATATTAAGTAAACATTCTAAAACACTTAGATCATAATTATTGCAACTGATTAGTTTTGAAGAAAGAAGTTTACAGATAGGTATTTATGTATGTTTTTTGTACTCATCATATATGACCAAGAACAGAAGACAAAACAATATTTTGGTTCAAAGATCATATGATACTTTGATGAAAGCGAAATTCTTTTAACATGGTTTGAATCTGAACAGAAATCACATGCAAGGAAGGATTTGTACGAGTCACTTCGCAAGTGTAAGGAATTAATCAAACTAAGAGAAACCATATGAAATATTAACAATATACATTAACTTTGAAAATTATATAATCAGCTTTTCACTACAAACATTTTTATCTTATGTTCATGTGAGGTAGCCAAAAACATTTGCATAGTTGGAGGTCGTCTCTCATCTTTCTGTCAAATCTTCTGTTATAAAATATGATAATTATGTATGGATATGACTCTCATAGGGCTAAAACACAGCGTAAACTATCCACTATCTATCTATCTATCTATCTATCTATCTATCTATCTATCTATCTATCTATCATACATAAATAACTATCTGTAAACTTCTTTCTTCAAAACAAATCAGTTGCAACAACTGGTAATTATCTGAAATTTACAATAGTTTAAATTTGCGGGAGAATTTTGTGCAATACTGTATATTAGCATCAACTTGAACCGATGGTATTGGGATTCATTTGTTTTAGTTGTATAAAAGGTTATTGGTTTTTAATGAGTTGGAAGCTATGATGATTTAAGAAACAACATTAACATTAACAGGTTATCAAAGAATGAGATACCTTACTTAAATTATATTCTAATTGCGATTTTTGTAATCGAATGGATCTTTTGATATAAACGATGGACATGGTCAGACATTCCATCAGAATATCTCTAATGATAGAATCGAGGTATAAAACCGGTTCAATACAAACATGACGGATGACTGCTGCTGGTTGATATAACGGGAGTTCATCTCGACACAGAAGCGCAACAGTAAGTACCGAAAACATTTCTGAAGATATCAGAAATAAAGTATTTTAGATTTATTCGCTTATTTCCCATCGTTATCTAAGTTTATCTATCTATCTATCTATCTATCTATCTATATATATATATATATATATATATATATATATATATATATGTGTGTGTGTGTGCGTTTGCGTGTGTATGTGTGTGTATGTGTGCGCGCGCGTGTGTATGTGTGTGCACGTGTGTGTGTGTGTGTGAGGGAGGGTGTACTGAAAAGTTCTCGGCCATACCGACTTAACCAAATCTGACCAAACAGTCAAATGAGTGGCATACGCGATTGGGCGATCATGTATCTTTTGATACATGACTGACGAGGCAGATTTTTTTCCCACAGTAGGTTGCCATTTCTTTCTGCGGTAAACTGGTTGCCAACCAAAGGCAAAGAACTCAGTCTGCCCTGCTATTCAATCCGAGGCTTGGGGGATAAGAGAGGGGATCATACCTTCCCCAAGGGTATTTACTCGTAAGTGAATCTAATGAACTCGACTGGAATTCGAACTCGGCTCTCCGAGTTCTTACTCCGAGCCGAAAACTACATAATCTAACCAAACTACATAATCTATTTTGGAATTTCTTTTGGACTTTCTGCGGCCCCGCCTCGTATTATATATAATACTAATATTTACCTTTAAAATAATTATGGCACGTGACTATCCCCAAATCCTGATGTATGACAATTTTGAGCCAAGATTTGGTATCAGTGTACTTAATTTAGTCGAGTAAATCATCATTTGTCTGCACAGTAAACACAATAGTTCTTTGTTGGACAGTGGTAATATTCCCTTTTCTTCAAAATTATGCTCTGGATAAAACTGTTATTAAAAGAAACAGAAAATATCTATGATTTAAAGTGATTTAAAGGGTCTTTATTTAACAGTATGCGTCAATAACGAGAGGGATTAAAACATGATATCTGAATTTCCATTTCGGGTATGAAATTGGACATAGCTAAATGTACTAATCCTATATCCATTAAATGGTTTCTTGAAAAAGTATTAATTATTCAAGAAACAATATTTCAAACGAGTCTAAATTTAAATATATTTTGCATTCCTATAGCACTTCTCTAAAGCACATTAGTAAATGCATATTGTAGAAACTAGTCAAGGGGTTTGAAAGCATATGTTTAGTGTCTGAACAATATGAAGGAATTACTCTTTCATTTAATATGTTTTTTTTTGGGTGGGGGTAATTATGCGTTAAGGGAAACTTTTGACAAATTTGGAGGAAAAATATACAATAAAAATAATTAAAAAAATTACAATTTCCCCTTCAAGCAGAAGAGATGAAAATCTGAGATATTGTAAATTGATGTATGAACAAGGATGAATGCAAATTTAATATTTTCATTATCAATTACACAATTGATTTGTTGGTAGAATGTATGTAATCTTCCGTATTTGTTGACTTGGTTAATGCTTATTTCACCTTATAAGTAGTAAATATACAAGAATACTTTCCTCTTTGTGAACAGTTGCTTAAAAAATCACGAATCGTCTTCAAGCGATGTTATGACAAACACAAGAAGCGTTTATTGAGTATCAACCATACGTTTTCATGTAAATCCGAAAATCTTTGTATTTCTTTTAAGTATTTTTCTATTTTCTCCTCCATTCATTTCTTTTTCTCTCCCGTCTTTTTGAGAATTCATTTCGTTTTTAAAGAATTATCTGCCATTTCTCCAGAAACTTCTCTATTTAGGCCTTCACATACCATCTCTTTTAACGTCTTATTATTTTCTGTATCTGTCAAACTTCCATCCCTTACTGTACTATTATTTCCTCGATTCTTATTTTTCTATGTAAACTCTCGTCTTTTGGCGGCTATTGAATTCCAGTTGGCTTCTGTAGCGACATTCCTTTTTTGTCTAAATATATTAATTCTCCCTTTTGCCATTGATTTCCTATCTGTCTCCCTTACCATAATTTTATGAATAGCGATTTCCTACCGTCTCTACGTCTCTAATTCTCATCTACATGTTCTCTTTATTTTATTCTCTATCCAAATGCAACATTCCCTATTTTCATCCCTTTGCCTTTCGCTTTTCTCTCGAGTCCATACATGTGAAATCAAATCACTTTTTCAACCAGTACAAGCTAACGCATGGTAAACAAACGCCATTGTTAATCAGAGATAACATGAATAATGTCTTTATAATTCGATTTCTGTCGTTATTATAAATATTGTTTCCATTTATTAGTTTTGCATCTCTACACTAATTTCTAGTGGATTGCTTTATATTGTGTATGTTCTTCTATTCATGTTTAACCAGTTTGCTGTTGGACAAATGACTATAAATTTAAAATTCGTACTCTCTTAAAAATACACTCCATCGTCTTCAATGGTTATGACGTCTATTTTCCTATTCTTGTTTCAGACGTTTTACAACTCTCATGAAATGATTTGATATTTTTTCACGCTTGTTTTCAGTTTCCTTCAAATTCTGGTCGCGATCATCACCACTAAAATTATCACAATTACAGTATTTGTGAAATGTTCCAAATATTCATGCGCTAAAATAACTTCACTAAATAAATTAGTAATACTATGTAGTTTTTCATATAGAAACATTGAAAACATAATAACACTAATAATATCAAATGTGATTATTCGCTAACTTTAAAGACCATGAGAGCTGGCTACACTTAGCGTACATTAGATTTTGCAGTTCGTACTGAGCCAAGCCATTGAGCAGGGCTATTGAGAGATTATTTCCATGTTGAATCTTCAAGAAGTAGAAAATTTTGCTTCATAAACGAAGCCTCTTTTATTTGAATCGAATGTCTCTCGATTGAAGAAGTTATGTTGATTTCGGTTTTTGTGTAAATGTCTTTTCTTAGTGAGAATTTAACGATAAATCAGACACACGACAGTAAAAGATCCGTCTACTAAAATATCGTATAAATTCAACAAAAAAAAAAATAAGAAAGTAAAAAAAACTGTTGAGGGGTTCTCCCATTTTTACACAAATGGACTCACCCAGGGTATACATATACTACTGCTAGTGAATATCCGAGGTGGCCGACGAACGAGCACGAACGTAACGAGCAAGAGTCACAGTGAACGAGCACGTAGACTCAGTAAGAAGTCATACAGCGACACGTCGATACCAAAGACTGTATATATATTTTGCTACTAACCCGTATTCCTGGAACTACTAACCTGCATTACCAGTTTGTATTATTACGTTAATACATTTATTTTCCTATATTCATTTTTGGCGTTTGTTATTTATTGGTACCGGATTTCAACCCGGAATCCTCAACAACTTGGCGACGTGGACTTCGAATTCACATGGAAGAAAAAAATATTCTCTCTCGTCGACCACAAGAACTGGGCGACGAGTACTTCGGACCTACACGGAAAGAAAATTATTTTTTCTCTCGTCGACCACAACAACTTGGGCGACGAGGATTTGCACTTCTCGGAGACTCAAAAGAAAAGTTTGCCGTTTGCCAGTGTCCACAACAACTTGGCGACAAAGATTTACGAGGATAAAAATACGTAAAATCGAGTTTTTCGTAAGACGCTATCATGGAGGAATTTAAAAATATTTTAGTAGAGCTTGTAAAATACCAAAATGAACAGAAACTACAACTCCAAGAAAGAATGCAGGAGAAGTGGCAAAAGCAATTATTACAAACACGGAAGGAAAATGAAGAAAGAAAAATGCAACTAATATTAAAGGTAGCGGGTAACAAACAACAAAATATCGAAAAAGAAGCGACTTTTTCCCAAGACGCAGTTTGGAACACAATAGAAACATTCAAATACTCGCTAGAAGATGATAAAAATTTCGGGGACTATTTCAGACGTCATGAAGACATCTTCAACATCGATTGCCAAAATTGGACGGAAGCTAAGAAGCTACATCTATTACTCAGAAAATTGGGAACAGAAGAATACACAAATTTTGTGGATTAGATTTTGTCAAAAGAGACAAACGATTTAACGTTTGACGAACCAGTTACATGCCTTACGGAGTTTTTCAGTCCAAAGACGTCATTTTTTCGCAAAAAAGTTGGAAATGTCTTAACCTCGTAAAAGGTGAAAATGAGGACTACTCCACGTTTGCCGCAATCGTGAACAAACATTGCGACGACTTTAAATTGGCAAAATTAACTCCTGACAATTTCAAGTGTCTTATTTTTGTACAAGGGTTAGTCCCAGTCAAGAATAGTGAAATGCGTAAAAGAATGCTTTCAAAACTTCAAAATGAGCCTGGATTAACACTACAAAAATTGTCAGAAGACTGCCAGAAATGTTTGAGTATAAAGAAAGACTCGAAGGATATCGAGGTACAGGAGTAGCACACATCCGTAAGTTGAACAAAAGTTTACGATTTTCACCCTCCTCGGAAAGAAAACAAAAATTTTATAATAATGAAAAAAGTACAACGTTCAGAGCAACTAATGACAGAAATCAAGAAAAATATAAACCCCTCACCATCTGCATGTTATCGATGTGAAAGATTACACTGGAATAAGGATTGTCGTTCTAAATATAAAAACTGTCTAGCGGGTGGAAAAATGGACAACAAGACATCCCAATGTAGGAACAAAAAACCTACTAGTAGGATAAGAGCTACTAGAATGCATGACGAAGACAATATTAATATAAGAAAATACGTGGAACTTGAAATTTTAAATAAGATAAAATTACAATTAGACTCGGGGTCAGATCTGACGATAATTAACCTACAAACATGGAGAAAGTTAAATAGACCGACTATGGTACATACACAGAAGAGGGAAGCGTATAAAATTCGAAGGAGAAGTAATCCTAAATGTAAAATTCCACGGGAAAACAAAAAAACTCAAAATATTCGTAATGAAGGATACAGAAAATCTGGTGGGCACAAACTTCGACGTATGGGATTTACCTATCAGCTCATTTTGTAAAAACAATAGAGGGCGAATCGCCAGAAGCTACAAAATTAAAGGAAGGATTACATAGTCAATTCTCCGAAGTATTGGGACGATGTAACAAGTTTGCAGTTAGAATTGAATTAAAAGAAAATGTTCAACCAGTATTTAAAAAGAAGCGAAATGTGCCGTTTGCTACCATAGAAAAAATCGATAAAGAATTAGAGAGACTTGAATCCTTTCAAAAGTCGAGTTCAGTGAATGGGCGGCACCTGTAGTCTACGTAAAGAAAAAATCTGGAGAAATCCGTGTTTGCGCAGATTTCTCGACTGGGTTAAATAAGGCTATGAAAGACCATCACTACCCATTACCAAGCCCAGAGGAGACATTTCCCAAGCTTAACAGTGGTAAGGTATTTTCTAAAATAGATTTAAGCGAAGCTTATTTTCAGATTCCAGTAGAAGAAGAAAGCACAAAAATTCTATGTATTAATAGGCACAAAGGACTGTACAAATTGAAAGAGATTACCATTTAGGGTAAAAGTAGCACCATCAATCTTCCAACAGACGATGGATACAATGCTCATGGGCCAGTACTTTGCTACCGCTTACTTGGACGACATCCTAATCGAAAGCGACAATGTTGAAGAACATCCATCGCACATAAAGGAAGTTTTTAAAAGACTTCAGGATTTGGGGTTTAAAGTAAAGGCGAAAAAATGTGATTTTTTCCTAAATTAAATCAAATACTTAGGCCATATAATTAATGAAAGTGGCAGAAAACCAGACCCAGATAGGGCATCTGCAATAAAAAAAATATGCCTGAGCCGAAAAATGTCGCAGAATTGCAAAGTTTTCTTGGTCTAGCGAACTATTACGGTGAATTCATCGAAAATATGCACAAATTGAGGGCTCCCCCCAATGAGTTATTGAAAAAGAGAACAAATGGAATTGGACGGAAGACTGTCAGAAAGCGTTTAAGGAGATAATACAAAAATTAACTTCTGAGCTAGCATTTTAACCCCAAACTAGAAATCATCATTGCTAGTGACGCAAGTTCTTACGGAGTAGGAGCTCTCATACTACACAAGATGCAGGATGGCACAAAGAAACCCATAGCACACGCATCTAGATCATTGTTACCAGCAGAGAGGAATTATTCGCAGATTGAAAAGGAAGCGTTAGGCATAATATTCGCCATAACTAGCTTTCACAGATATATTTATGGAAGAGAGTTTACTCTTCAAACGGACCGTAAACCTCTTACGATTTTTGGATCAAAAAAAGGACTACCAATTTACACTGCTAACAGACTTCTAAGATGGGGAACCATTTTATTGAATTACTTGATTTCCTACCATCGAAGGAAATTGGGCATGCTGATGGGTTGTCGCGATTGGTACCTGCGAAATGTGAACCTTTGGAAGACTCGATAATAGCGGTATTGCGAGCCGAAGACGAAATCAGTAAAGTGTTATACAATACAGTAAAGGGACTACCTGTGACCTTGCTAGAGATACGACGAAAAGCAGAAAAAGATGAATTTATTCAGAGGAAAAATAAAAAATAAAAAAAAGGAAAGGAATCTAGCAGACAGTTTTTCAATTTGTGATCATATATTACTGTATAATGAAAGGGTGGTCATACCAAAATCGTTACAAAGGCGGATTTTGAAGGACTTTCATTTAGAACATCCAGGAAAAAACGTATGAAAGCACTAATGAGAAGTTTCGTTTACTAGCCTAATATGGATGATGATATGACGCAAATCGTGGAAAGATGTAAAGGCTTTGCTGCTGCAGCAAAGGAACCGCCCACTATACAAAAACCATGGCCTAAGGTGGACAGACCTTGGTCTAGAATCCATGCGGACTATGCAGGACCCATAGAGGGGTACTACTACTACTTAATAACGATAGATAGCTTTAGCAAGTGGCCAGAAGTTTTCAGATTCAAAAACCCGACGACTGAAAATACTATAAATTGTCTACATGAATTATTCGCGAGATTCGGCGTCGTGGATTGCTTGGTAACTGATAATAGTACACAATTCACCTCCAGCGACTTCCAAGAAAGAAGTAAAGCATATTAAGATAGCTCCGTACCATCCGCGATCTAACGGGCAAGCCCAAAGATTTGTAGACACGCTAAAGAGAGCTTTGAATAAAAGCAGATTACATACCGACAGAAAGAGCTATACAACAGTTCCTCCAAGTATACAGAATAACCCCGAACGGGAACACATCATCTGGTCTTTCACCAGCGGAAGTGATGTTTGCCCGCAAAATACGGTCTGTGTTTGATAAGTTATTGCTTAACAAAAATAAAAACCGGCATACACCTATAGTACACAAGAGATCATTCAAACCAGGGGAACGGGTCTATTTCAGAATGTTTAGGAACAATATGGCTTACTGGGAACCAGGGACAATAATTAACAGACTAGGAAATGTGATGTACACAATACAAGGCGAAAAATTTACCCACAGAAGACATATCGACCAAATACAAAAAAGAAGGGTTGAGGAGCCAAGCTCGTGACCTGCAGAAAATGACGATTCCATGGAGGCGATCTTTGAAGCATTTGAGATTCAAAGACCACAGGAAGACACAGAAACTGGAAGGACAAGCAAGAAAAGAAAATTTACAGAACCTCTAATTATCAACCATAATAGGAAAAAATATTAAATTCCCCCCAAAAAGGAATCTGAGTTGGGTGTTGAGGGGTTCTCCCCTTTTTGCACAAATGGAGTCACCCAGGGTATATATATACTACTGTTAGTGAATAACCGAGGTGACCGACGAACGAACACGAACGTAACGAGCAAGAGTCACAGTGAACGAGCACGTAGACTCAGTAAGAAGTCATACAGCGACACGTCAATACCAAAGACTGTATATATATTTTGCTACTAACCCGTATTCCTGGAACTACTAACCTGCATTACCAGTTTGTATTATTACGTTAATACATTTATTTTCCTATATTCATTTTTGGCGTTTGTTATTTATTGGTACCGGATTTCATCCGGAATCCACAACATTAACGATATTGGTAACTGTCGAGAATTTGTATCGCGACTTATCGTAAAAACTGTAACAATTGCATCTTTACTCAATGATTTGTTTATCTTTTCTTTTTTATATTTTCCCCTTCTTTTAAACAATGAATTTTTTCTTCTCCCCTTGGTAAGTAAACTCACAGTATTCAAGAGTCATTTGCAGGTAAACATTAATCACAAACTCTTCCATTTGGAAGACAGTTTGTGATTAGTATTTACCTGATTTGTTTGTATAAATGAACATAATTGGTCACATTCTAGTTTTGACACTAATCTGTTTAAAACTTGTTTTAATACTTTATCTTTCTTCACATCTGCAATATTTGCCATATCAATTTTTCACATTGATTAATTAAGTCTCATACTCTTCATTTTTAGGCTGTTGTTAAAAATGTTTCTATTTTCATTTGTGCAGTCATAAGCATTTGTTATTTTTTCTACAATTTCTTTTGTTTCTTGTATTATTGGTGGATTTGATTTTCTTTTGGCTTCTGATTTTCAAATTTTCTTTGAACATTCGTTTGTCGTTCTTTTCACAATTGTTTTTTCTTTCTGGCTGGATCTTTTCGGTTTCTTTTTTTTCGGTTGTGTATATTTATAACTTAGTTAAGAGTTTTATATTCTAATAAAACTACTTTTCCTTCTTCTCTTAGGAATTTATTCAGCAATATAGCAGTTTAATAGATTTTCTATTCTAATGAGCTAATTTTACAAATTTACACAATATTTCATTTATTCCACTAAAAATGTTTTATTCATAACTGAAATAATTTGCATACAACGTTTGAAATTTCAGTAATCAAATTTATTTGTTATTTGTTTTCTTGTAAAAATTAAAGAATATTTTATAACAGTGTTTTATCAAAGTCTTTTGAAATTAGGAATTGTAAAATATCAAACTGTCAATAAATTAACTACAATCAACCAATAAGTTTAATATGATTCCTCATACAAATATTTATTTATCTTACCGTGTACAATACTTTCTATAATTTTTATTTCATTTTTGATAGTTCAACATTCGTAATATCTTTTCATCATTATACAAAAACTGCACATTATGTCAGATTTTCGTAAGTCAATATTTCTACAATAAATATTGCTGTTAATCATCGTACATTGGTAATATTTTCAGGATAGACTTGTATCTATATATTGTGTTAGTTTCAGTATATAAAATTTATTTTCTTAATGACTTATTTGCATTATGACAAACTTAATTATGCAAAGTCTGACAAAGATAAAGGTTTTATAAATACATATTTCATTAACGCTATATCCTGTATATTTGAATAAATTTACATTTCATTATTTGTCTGTTATAAGGACTCTTTGAGATTCTATAATATTCATCAGACTTTCTTCCAATGATTATCTATTACCTCAAATTAAACATACATAAGTTATAATTGTTTTAGCATGAAAGGCCTATGCTAGTATAGTTTTTTCTATTCTTAGGCACATCACTTTTAATGATGAACCACATCTATTTTGACTAGAGAGGGGAGCATTTCATTAATTCTGTATTCGCGAAAATCCTTTGACAAGGTATGTAACAGTTAGCTTTGCCAATGTGAATTCGCATTGTCTGCATGAAGATAGACATTAGTTTCAGTGACGTGCACCATTTAGAAAAAAGTCTTGTTCAAGAACTTTCTTGTTTTATATCTAGAAATTCATAGGTATCAATAAGTATACTATTATATATATTTATTTCTGTGATAAAACATTGAGCAGCCTAATAAAGTTATACACGACCAAACAAATTATTATAGATATTTATCTTCAGACAGGCATTATAAATTAAAAATCATAAACATGAATTATCTTGAAATTATATCAAATATCGGTCGGAAGAATACCAACTTTATTGTGACAAGCTAACACAATGTCATGTGAGCGAATACCAGCAAGTTGAAATTTCTGTATAACTGTTAAAAGTTTTTTGTCTATTTATATAAGTAATTGTGTAATATTTCATGTTTTTGCATTCCGCTGATGGTAGGGATTACGATTCCTATTTCTGAGTTTATTATGTACATCATTCCTATTTCACTTTTTCCTCAAGATAAAAAAATGTCTTGATAAATAATCAAAATTTCATTATCCTCTGTTTTAGTGCATTGCTGGACTACAATAATTAAGATCTGTTGACATTTCAAAATGTTAGTTTTGACGTATTATAAAGTAACTAGTTCACGAAGACGCAAGAAACAGAATGTTATAAACAGAATGCCATATAACTACGTTATATAAACGATACCCATAAAGATATTTACTTGTTGCTTTATGTTTACATGGAACACTTACAAGACAGTTGCATCGTCGACTCCAATATAATGTGCAATGTTACCTGAATTATCGACATTGTAACAAGTTCAAATAAAATAAATAATTTTTCCTTTAAACGTTTTCGTTATTTTTATTTTTCAGCGTCGTTTTTGAGAGACTGGATCAAGTACAATGCAAACAGAAATCAATTCTATTGCGCCACATCTCCGAGAATTTATCGTATCAATAAAATGATATATAACCTATATAAAATTATATCTAATCACAAGCCGATATGTTTAGAGCATCTGATGAATAATAAATTCATTATTGAGTGCAAAACTAGACAACACAATTGCAAGTAGTTGCTTCCTTGCCAAATAAGCCATCATAGGAATTAATACTTTCAATCCAGAATGAATATAAAAGTTTTTTCGTATAGATTCAATTAACTGATGGCAACACAAAGGCCACAAACATGAAGTGGGGTTTTAGAAGAGAAATAATAATATATAGAAACAAATGACAAGAAGATGTGAAGAACCACGAGCGCTCATATCCTGAAAAGACATTATAGAGAGATAGAATAGGGCTTGGCAGAATTTTTCTTGGTATATATTCTTGTTCATCCAATAGATATTTGGAACCAAATTCAATTCAGATTGTAGCCTTAGTTATTGGTGAGTCCGGTTGTGTAGTTTTAAATTTATGCCTGTACTGGAAAGAAATTGCAGAGTCGAGAATAGAGAATGAAAATTAAACAGATTAATCAAACTTGGCCAACATTTATCGACGAC
>OZ010577.1:68259326-68306826 GCA_963932145.1 Acanthosepion lycidas
ATTTCTCTTTTCTTTTTCTCTTCTATTTATATCTAACAATCTTTCCACGATCTCATCTAATTTAATTCCTTTTGAACAAATACGCACTCATTGATCCTCTTACATCTGCCATACACTATCATATCCAGAATCAGGCGAATGCAAATAACAATATACTCTTTAAGATAAATATAATATATGGCTTGGTTGCTCGTCAGTGCAGCTGCGTATACGATGCTCTAATACAAAATCTATTTTACACATAAAACAAAACTTCTAATTACTCAGAATTAATCGATCTTCTATTTTGATAGTCTTTACAAAAAATCCCTATATTTTTATTTTATTGAATTATTTAAATTTCTTACAGGCTTTTTTCTCTTCCAATACAGAATAATTAATTAAGTGTGAGGCAGATTTAAAGACTTTACAGAGAAAAATGGCAACAAGGTGATTTGTGCAAAATATGTTTACATCAAATGTTGTCATGTTTGGACTCGTGATGTCTGTATATTGTTTGCTAATTAGTTATAGAAAAATAGATATTCATATTCAGATGAAGATTGGTTGATTATTCAAATGCATCTTCTGACATTTATTTCCCCTGATTATCTGCCACGGGTATCGAATAATATGTGGAAATGAGTTTCACCGTTTTGTAATAATAATAATAATAATAATAATAATAATAATAATAATAATAATAATAATTTACAACAGAACTCAAAGGAAATAATAATAATAATAATAATAATAATAATAATAATAATAATAATAATAATAATAATAATTTACAACAGAACTCAAAGGAAATAATAATAATAATAATAATAATAATAATAATAATAATAATAATAATAATAATTTACAACAGAACTCAAAGGAAATAATAATAATAATAATAATAATAATAATAATAATAATAATAATAATTTACAACAGAACTCAAAGGAAATAATAATAATAATAATAATAATAATAATAATAATAATAATAATAATTTACAACAGAACTCAAAGGAAATAATAATAATAATAATAATAATAATAATAATAATAATAATTTACAACAGAACTCAAAGGAAATAATAATAATAATAATTTACAACAGAACTCAAAGGAAATAATAATAATAATAATAATAATAATAATAATAATAATAATAATAATAATAATAATAATAATAATTTGCAACAGAACTCAAAGGAAATAATAATAATAATAATAATAATAATAATAATAATAATAATAATAATAATAATAATAATAATTAGTACAGCATGGGAACGTGGAACACCACACTATACTTAAATCACACCAGAGGCACTGCCATCTCCAACCGTCTGAATATCCAACGCTGAATCTTCCAAGAGACTCCTACTCCTTCTCACCCTTTCTGTTTTACTTGTCCTTAATGACCTTTACGCATGAACTAAACAACAGTAGGTATGGTTACAAACTAGACAAAAATATTCAATCACCTACTCTACATGGATGATCTCTAACTCTTTACCAAAAACGACAATGAGTTGAAGGGCCTTCTCAATATTGCAAAATGTTTCAGTGACGACATAGGTATGGACTTCAGATTGGATAAATGTGCAAAAGTAACATTCAAGAGAGGGAGAATTATAGAAACAACCTGAATAGATTTAGACTTTGTGACAAAGATTAGGGAACTGGAACAAGATGAAGCCTATAAGTACCCAGGAATTAGCGAATGAGATGGTATACAGCATACACAAATGAAGGAGAAGGTAAGAAAGGAGTACTACAGGCGTGTGCATCTGGTACTAAATACCGAGCTGAACACAAAAAACAGAATATCAGCCAAAAACATCTTGGCTGTACCTGTGGTGCAATACAGCTTTAACAACATTAAGCGAATGGATGCCAAAACGAGAAATCTTCTCACTTGCTACTGCATGCATCATCCCAAAGCTGATGATGGTCGTCTGTATGTGCCCAGATCCGAAGAGGCAGAGTATTAGTTCAACTAGAACTGTCCTACAAAACTATAATAATTGGCCTCCAAAGATACCTAGAAACTACAGAAAAATGGATGATGATATGTGTCAAAGAACATAAAAATAGTAATCGGCTTTCTTCCGTAATAAAAGAAGCCAACACGGAGTTCCAAACGCATGCAGAAATACAAGTAAAGCACATTACACCGACTGAAGCAGCTGCAAAATACATAAAAAAGAAAGCAAAAACAAATGCAACCGACCACATACAGAAACAATGGCAAGATAAACCGCTTCATGGTCAATACTCTGCCCGTACCAAACAAGCTGATGTAGACAAGCCCCGTACCGATTTTATACGATGTAATTGGAAAATAACTTTCATTACTGCAAATATTTCTCATGCAAACAAAATTATCGTTTTCTTTTTGCTGGTGACTCCAATAAAATATTCTTGTTCCCTTCCATCCGGAATAAACGGGTATGCTCGGCTATTTAAATTTTAATTTATTCAACCTGCCCACTTTTATTCCAGGCCTGAGTTTATTTACCACCTTTTTTTTAACCATTATACTTAGTTCAGCCTTTATATCTCTTATTTTTTTTAACCAGTATGCTTATTTCAGCCTTTATGACATCTTCTCTTGTTTTTTTAACCAGTATGCTTATTTCAGCCTTTATGACATCTTCTCTTATTTTTTTAACCAGTATGCTTATTTCAGCCTTTATGACTTCTTTTATTTTTTTTAACCAGTATGCTTATTTCAGCCTTTATGACATCTTCTCTTATTTTTTTAACCAGTATGCTTATTTCAGCCTTTATGACATCTCTAATTTTTTTAACCAGTATGCTTATTTCAGCCTTTATGACATCTCTTATTTTTTTAACCAGTATGCTTATTTCAGCCTTTATGACATCTTCTCTTATTTTTTAACCAGTATGCTTATTTCAGCCTTTATGACATCTTCTCTTATTTTTTTAACCAGTATGCTTATTTCAGCCTTTATGACATCTTCTCTTATTTTTTTTAACCAGTATGCTTATTTCAGCCTATATGACATCTTCTCTTATTTTTTTAACCAGTATGCTTATTTCAGCCTTTATGACATCTTCTCTTATTTTTTTAACCAGTATGCTTATTTCAGCCTTTATGACATCTTCTCTTATTTTTTTAACCAGTATGCTTATTTCAGCCTTTATGACATTTTCTCTTATTTTTTTTAACCAGTATGCTTATTTCAGCCTTTATGACATCTTCTCTTATTTTTTTTAACCAATATGCTTATTTCAGCCTATATGACATCTTCTCTTATTTTTTTTAACCAATATGCTTATTTCAGCCTATATGACATCTTCTCTTATTTTTTTTAACCAGTATGCTTATTTCAGCCTTTATGTCATCTTCTCTCTTATTTTTTCTGATAACAGATGAATTTTGAATTAATTTTCTAGCCTATCCTTACATTCCAACCTACTTTACTATTCTGGACTTAAGTGTATGTGGTAACTAGATTATTAATTTCAATCTGAAATACAATATATAATAAATTTTTGTTCAGTGTTCCAAACCGGAAGATTGTTAAGCAAATGTAATCACGTAAACCTAGTATTGTGAAGTGTATCAGACAGGTGGCATGATTGCAACATTCATTTAGTCAATTCAGCAACCAACAGCTGATTCAACTACGGGCAAAATTTCTAAATGAAAAACATCATATAATGTTTATCTTAAAGTATTTTTTTACAAGAATATGGATTAGCATAAAATTACTATATTTGAATTGGAAAACATTCTCCATTCTTACTTCAATTAAGTAAAAGAAAATAGAAAAATTACAAATGGCCTTCCTAAAAGATTTCATACTTTTTCAAAATTTTTCATTTTCTGAACATTTTCAGGAGAAAGTTCAGTCCAGCGTAGAGCTTGAATTGTTTTATAACGCTTTTTTCTATTAATGCAAGCGAAATTTTGTATATCATCGAAATGTCCGTCTGCTTGAAATGTGCGCGAATACAATTAGTGTCTATTGTTGTTATTAGTTTTACATTTTATTATGATTATTATTACTTTTTATCATAGCATTCTTGGTTGTTATACTCAAAATTTATCAATAGTTCTACTAAATACCTTAACACAGAGGAATGTGGTGCAGAATTACTACAGTGAGGTTTCTGTGAGTTAAGTATTTAATGCAACGTCCATGAAGATTACTTTCACAGATGTAGAATGCAAATTGAAGCCGTGGGAGAAAACACTGTTTTGATTTCTGATATTGTGCTTTTTTGCTCTAGCGGTTAATGACTTTACTAATCTCGAGTTTTATGATAAAAATAAAAAATAAAAAAATTATAAAACAGATTAAATTAATATTAAAATAATAATAAGGAACCTACTTCCTCTTAAATGTTCAGGAACTTATAATAGTATCTTCAGTTCACAATGGATATTCTAAAAAGCTTTTAACAAGCTTGTAACAAATGTATTCCCTCGCTATTTTATTCTGAATATTCTAATATTAACTTGCTTATAATCAATTTTTTAGTGAAAAAAAAAGATACAGAATATGAATTATTTGTTTTTAAGCAACAAATCTAGTACTAAGATTATTTATATTATTAGGTTGGTGCAAAAATAATGACGTAATAATGTCGTTTTTGACGTTAAAAAATACGTCAAAAAACGACATTATTACGTCATTATTTTTGCACCAACCTAATAAATGAGAAACTAAATATGGATTTTACAACTTTCACGTCGGTACATTAAACACTGTTCTTTATATATAAAACTATTTTAAGAAAAAATTCGAATTAAAATTCGAATTTATATACGAACCCGTGTTGTACAATCAGTTGATTCTACTATATGAAGGTTTTTGCCTGAGTTAAATGCACTTAGTGCATAAACGTCTGCGAATAATGTGAAACCGATCTCATCATACTTCATATAGTAGAAGTTGTAGACATTCGATGTCCTGTGGACAGAAGCTAATATTCAATATTTGTCCTTTTTTATCTTGAAATCTATTCTTTCATAAAATCTTCAAAATAATTTACGAATTCACTCTAAATATAGACTTTTGTCTTTTGCATATATGCACACCAACGCAGCCCGCTGTTCGCCCATTTCAGTTCGGTATGCAAGAAGAAAATCAGATTTTATTTTATTAATAAATTGCATCGATATTAAAATCTAACATTCTCGCATCTGCTATTCTAGTGCCACCAACTGCGACTTGATCAGTTTTCAGTGACTTGTAATTGCTTCCCTCGAGCGTACGACTTAATGTCGAGGTTAACTCTCTGGGTATGAGGCCATTTTGAAAATTCGATGAATTTTGTTGTCGGTGTCATGATCTTTGAAAAAAAAATGAGGTCAAGACATTTGGGTTTGAAATATAAGATTTTGGGTGCCTGATTGAATAATGACTGGCGTTTTGACACGTGTTGATTTAATGGTGTCTGGTTAGAAAGAAACAGGAGTCTAGGATATAGAAGTAAAGAAGTGCAGATAACAGATATTTAAGAACTGCAATTGGAGTAGGCGAGAGAGAAGAAGAAGAAGAAGAAGAAGAAAAAGAAGAAGAAGAATGTATTGAAAATTGCCATATTCATAAAGTTTCAGTCGTTGTACGCTTCGGCCTTCTTCAGGTAATTGGAATTTCGAACCGAACCCTTTATTTCCTCCACCGGGGTAGGATATTCTAGTTCAGGATGTTTGTTATTTCCATTTAGCTCAACTCTCCAAGTTTGGTTCACCACTGCTACCGGCTGGTATTGAACTGACAACTCTTTGTGTCCCAGTGGATAAAGACGTTGGCTAGATCCAAAGAGTCAAGAGTGCTAGAGAATTTGTGTGTGTGAGTGAGTGTGTGTGTGTGTGAGAGAGAGAGAGAGAGAGAGAGAGAGTCCAGGAGGAAGTAAATATGTATGTATATCTATGTAAGTACATATCCAAATATAGTAGTTGTCGTTTGAGAACCATGGTAAAGGAATGTATATTTGTTTACAATGTAGCAAGGCTAGCTGTCTAAGGTCATCAGATAGTCGTGCAAATGTCATATTTCGTCTCTGTATATTTTATGATGACCACAAAATCGAAAAATTGAGAAAATTAATTTATCAACTGATTTCATTGATTTTCCATCTGTTTACATACACATCTATAGATCCTCTTTGAAAAGGCAGCGGGCGAAAGCGAAACGCCTTATATCTTGGTTGGTCGAACTAATCTATTTCTAGAAATAGGGAAATTTTGGTCACCTTCTTATTATTTGTTTATTTATTTCTTTTTACATCCTGGTTGGTTGGTCGAAATATGGCTTTGTTTGTCTTATGATTTTTATTTGTCATATCAGTCTATATATAGAGATGGTGAAATGTTATCCTTCTTGTTATTTATTTTTATTTATTTCTCTATCATCACAAATTTCATTGAAATTATATATGATATCATTGAGAATGGATTTTACAGAAAAAAACAAGCGTAAGATCTTTTTCGCATTGTTCTACATATTCCTCTAAATAATCTAATGAAAATGTTTAATATTTTATAACACATTCTTAATTTTGTTAGAGAGAACTACCACGCTTTTAAACTAGTGAACGTGTTTAAACGTTTGTATTAACGAGATAAATGAAATCCTTTCTTCCTTTTCTGCGAAAGACTGTCAGCTGGAAGATAACGTAATTAAATCTATCAAATAATATTTCCAATCTTTTATTAAGCCAGCTAGTATTATGATATGCTTTCAATAAAAGTATAACAACTAACCAAAGCGTAATTTTTCTGATATACACTTAGTGACAGATGGACTTTTGGTGATGTACCTACTGAAATAAACGATCATTTTCTTAGGTCTAAATAACGTTTTCTTATCGATTCCTTCTATGAGCCGAGATGAAACGACAGAAAATTTTGACCTTACACATTTATACCAATGTGCACACAATTGTATCATAAACTTGTGTCCATTGACAGAGCAAACGCTTGATCGAATAATTATTTTTGTACCAAGGGACCAGAAAAAATGTTTTAGGTCTTATGTTTCAGTAGAAAGATGAAATAATAAGAATATAGGAAAGCAAAGAAAACGATAAATAAGAGAGAGATAGAGATAGAGAGAGCGATAAAGAGAAAGAGAGAGAGAGAAAGAATAAAAGTTTAAAATAGAATAATCATAAACGACTATCATACAAGAATTAAACCATTCACCAAAATGGAAACAGACAAAAATAGTTTGCCCAAAACGATCAGTTTCGATTTATGATTATAGCCTATCTCTTTAGTAGTGTCGACGTAAACCGATTTATTGATTGTGTCATATATTTTACTTCTACAGTAAAAAATAAGGAATTGTTAATTTGTTTTAGATTTATTTTGGTAAGTTTTTAAAGCTGCAAGCTCTCGTCGATGTTTTATCGTATTAGCTGTATTGCATTGCATCTCCATATTGTATATTTCCTCCTACCAACTAGATTACTACTGAACAATAATAGTGGATCACGGGAATGAATGGTTTTTTGAAGGAATTAAATATTGTTTAATGCATCGAATATTCTATGGTACACAAAACTGAAACAAATTCGAAGAATATTTTAAGAATTTTAGAAATTTCTTTATAAGAAAGAAATGTTTAGTTATATTTACTCCTGTTTTTTTTTAATTCATGTCTACTCATAAATACAATATAAAAATAAATGAAAACTAAAAAGAGGGAATCGATGAAATTTCATATTATATGAAAAACAAACAGTTTAATTGTATCAGTTCCCATGTAATAATTGTTTTGTTTTTTTAAAGAAACATCAATAGAAACCAATGTAAAATAGGAGTTGAGTAAACAGAAAAAAGATCAAAATAATGAAATTAAATAATCAATAGAGAAACATTGAAAAAAGTGAGACAGAGAAACTGATAATTAAAAAAGAATGAATCAAATCTGAATACGACAATCTGACATAAGACAAATGAATTATAAAATATTGATGTCCGACGGTTTTGAGAAGAAAAATACATTTTAACACATAAAAAGATAGAAGGGAAACGATAAAATACAAAGGAAAGAAAATCAGAGAAAAAAAGGACAACAACCACGGGATTGGCAATGATTAAAAAAGATATCCGAGCTTCCCGACCTTGATTGACATTTACTTGATGCCATGATAGTTTCCGTCATCTGATATAAACGTGCTAAGAATAGATGGTACTGATGGATCAAAATACAATTCGATTTTCTTGTTAACATCGAATATGTTTTGTAAAAATGTCACCAATTCTTTGCTTCTTTTACTTTGTTTTTCGAAAATATTTCAATTTTTATTTGTTATTTTTATTTGCTTGATCGATTCTCTTGTTACGCATCAGAATGTCCTCGGCAAAAAGAAAAACTCAATATATTTCTTAAAGCCAAATTGAGAATACCTTTTAATATTTTTAATTTCACGTAGGATCGCAGTTTCCAATGAAATGCTAAATTAGAAAGAAAGTTGATTACATGAACAATAGGAAAGTGAACTGCTGAAAAAATATCTGATTCTGAATATTGTTAATACTTTTCCATTGCTCTCCTTATTTGCACCATTTTCAGGTTTCATCTTTTTTCTGTTATTATTAACGTCTTTTTACAGATTGACGCTTTATCGTTAACAATTATCCATCATTTATTCCAACTCAAGATCTAAACACATCATAATTTTTCAATGGATGGAACAGGTAGTAGATTCTTTCGAATCTGTACGAATTTATCTAGCTGTTTACCGTTGAAATTTTAAAAAATCACAGAATATTATGCAAAGAACAGATTGTATTTTCTTCATCAAATGCAGAGATATTTCTAACTTCCTCTTTTCATTCTGATTTCATTCAACAAATAATAAATCCACTTCGAAAGTCTGAATGAAACTGAGTATTATCTAAGAAAATTTATTAAAAACATTTTAGAAAGTGCAATTTTATCGATACTGGGTGAATAATTTCTTACATATTCTTCATCATATATATATATTTTTTTTATATATTTATAGTAATTTTTCACAGTTGTCCTGCTTCGGTCGATTATTCGAAAAAATAGTTCGACTTGAGACGTTTTCATTGTAACTCATCGAATACAATACTTGTGATGATCCAAAAACTCCTAGTTTCTGTGTTGAGATCGGTTTGATGTAATGATTAATTTTCTTTTCTTTTGTAATAAAAATACAATGATCATTTTGCCGACTATAAGAATCCGGTAAAAATAGTGTCTTTCATTTGTTATCAGCAGATTTTTGCAAATGACTGAACCTTTAATATTATAGTGAATATTCACGAGAACCCAAATTCCTGCTTTAGTTTTTTCTAGTTTATGTTAATGTAAAGTGGAACATAATAATGTCTTGTGAATGTTTGATAAAAATACTGTTTTAACAAGGGGAGTTTATCAGAAAGATCATATTTTATTCTTTTTAATCGTGCTAATCCATCACTTATTTACTCAATACATCTGGGTACAAAAATATTTTTTTTATTTTCTGTGTTGCATAATTTTCTATACACCTGAAAGTGTTTATATCCTATTAGTTTGAACATTAACTTAATAAACAACACATCTCATACAGCTTGATTTAACAAATTTTAAACTGAATCTAGTTGTCCTCATATATTATTAAATTGATTTAGCTTTAATTCCTTTAATTCCTAAAGTGAAAATACTAAAACTATAAATTTTAATATTATTTTTTATTTTGTTAAATAAATAATTTTAAGTGTTTTAACATTGTTCTCTAAATTTTATATTTTCTCTCGTAGTATTTTCTGCATTTAGTTTAGTTCTTTTCGGTTTTTGTGTCTCAAAGTCTCATCAATTACAAAATAAAAGTTTAAGGTATGTGTTTAAAAACCTCATTCAACAATAATTTACAATTATAAAATTATTTTATTGAGTTTCAGTACATGAAGTCTGGATAGGTATATAATGGGACAAAAGTGTTCGACTGAAGATAAAAGTATCTACTTAATATATGTTATAAATGACGATATTATAAAATTAGGATTTTCAAAAAAACTATATTTTTATATTCCCAACCAATAAATTGCATCTGATACTTGGTGGATCCGTGACTGCAATAATGATTTCATATTTTCAAAAGCCAGAAGTAAAAATATTGTTAATACGTATATATATATATATATATATATATATATATATATATATATATATATATATATATATATAAATATATTATAAATAATATATAGCATATAATAATTTTGATCTTTGACATTGCATACGAAATCTATTGATGCACAATTTCTGAGTAAAATCTGAAGTTATATGGTTTCTGGAATAACAATCATTATTTATGTTGTATAATGAGCAAAGTTCAAACATACAGAGATTCCTACAAATAAAATATAAAAACGTGTAACATTTTGTGTATTTTGTTCTTTATCCATTATTCTGTCGCGGTAGTTATCATGCGAGAATCATGCCCACAGGAAATCCTTTCGCGTGCAATTTCATCACAAATAATTTACTTTGACCAACAGGGGTACGTTGGAATATAAAACACAAATTCAAAATATACGAATTCATGTTACGTTATATGACAGCAAAGATAATTAGAAAATTATGACCGTAAACATACATATATATACCCGTTAAATATTTTTTTTATCTAACCAGACCGGTTTAAAGGGATTTAAGTACAAATCATTCAGTTTTCTTCTGCTTTACAAAACTAGTAGTGATATAAAATACAAAAGATAGGAATACTTGCCCTAGTAATATTTACATGTTAGTCACACGGGACTAAGTTCGATTTCCCCTATTACTGTGGTTTAGTTAAAGAGTAAATAAAGTTTATTAAATAGTTTTATGGGCACCTTCTCTCGGATTGAGGAATCAGAGAGCCGAGTTCGAATTCCTGTCTAATCTATTACATTCACATACCTTTACCGTTGGGAAAGGTATGAATCCTCCCCCACCCACATCTATAGGTAAATAGCAGGATAGACCGGGTTCTATAGCCTTGGATGGCAACTGGTCTACCGTAGAAAGAAATGGCAACCAACTGCGGGAAAAAATATGCCTTGTCAGTCATGTATCGAAAGATACATGATCACCTATGCATGGATTACACATAGCACATAACTGACTAACTATACAGCAATAGTGAGTAAGCTAGTATTGCAAAGCATGATTACTGATTTCGTTTTATAATGTTTGTCTTTGAGCTAGTGCCAAGCTTTGCAAATATTTTCTACTCAGAAATGAACGAATTACAAAATCTATAAGAGACTAGCATAAAAAGGACGTCAATGGCGAATCGTCTCCGTCCATTCAAACACATGCAAAATGTTGATCAAATATTACAAACAAAACTGAAAAGGTTAAATAATATTAATTTTCTTTTATCTAATAAATCAAGAGGCAAAACGATTTCAAATACCAAAGGAAATTTTCTTAATTAACTTGACTAATTAATATAAACGGAAATTAATTATATCGTCATACTTACAGAATGATGTTTAATTAGGATATCGGAAGGAGATATTGAGTTTTTTGTGCAGAGTTTTAGAGAAGCAAAATAAATTGATTGCGGAAAGCATGCTTCCTTTGTTTGTACCAACAATATTTGCTTGTTGTGATCGCATAAAATGCTGGATGCTTATAATGAATTACATTCTGTGTCATGTCCCAGAAATTATGTATTGGTACATAAAAAGTGTGTTTTTTTTTGTTCAAATTCCATCAGTATGAGTTCGAATTCAGATAAAGGCTTGAATATAAATATTATATCTGCAAACATAAGTACCTAAAATGATATGCTAAAAATAACGGGAAACGTGTTTGGAAGCATGCTCTATTAGTTTCGTGACAGTTTGTAAAAAGAAAAAACAGTTTGAGTTAATTTTTGCTTTCTTTTGTGAGAAACTTCAGCTGAAACTATTGTTGATAAAAATCCTTTAATGAAGTGAACGAACGGAAGATTGACGCGTTGTAAAGTAATGGATCTCGGCTCGGAATCAGAAAACAGATCAAAGAGTCGGATATCGAATTTCACTCGCGTTCGTTATATTCACTTACACGCGATAACACTTGTGGGGAAGGGTATGAATCCATCTGTTTTCCACCCACAGTTATTGGTTGAATAGCAGGACAGACTGGGTCCTCTAGCCTTGGTTGGCAACAAGTCTCACGCAAAAAGAAAAGTCAACCTACTGCGGGAATATCTTCTGCCTTGTCATTAATCGAAAGTAACTTGATCGCCCTAGCGTGTTTCACATAGAGCACATAACTTATTGACGAGTGGAAGTAACGTTTAGCAAACGTATTGAAGTGTTACCTGAAGACTAACAACAACCTGGTCCAACTGTACCAAGCTAAAATGATAGAAAGTTTGGAAAAGTTTGCCACGTAAATGAAAATCGCTGTTGGACTGTTGATGAGATATTTGAGGCAATTAACTTTTGAAAGTCATGTGTGTATATGTTGACAAAAGATTTTGTAAATTAGTATCTCGCTCGCTCACAGATGATTAAAATGATCATTGAAACGTGTACCACGATTTAAAAGAACAAGTTCGAAATGACCCACAAATACCTTCCAAGATTGTGACTGGGGATAAGTGGTGGTTTTCCGGCCCCAAACTCGAAAAGAAACAAGCATAGAGCAAATGACATCAAATCCATCAAGACACAAGAAGACCATATTGATTTGTATTTTGATGTGAATGAGATCATACACAAGGAATGTATTTCTCCTGGACAGACAGTGAATCTGTAGTTTCATTTAGAAGTATTGAGAAAATTGCCTGAGAGCGGGTGTACTAAACAATTCGAGATGTAGTGGAGCGTCGACTGGATGCTTCCCCGTCAATGAACATTCTCCCTAGGTTTGGGCCTAAAACCGCCTGGTGCTTGTCCCTTACCTTTTTACCATAGTCATAAAACCTCACATTATGTGACATTTTGTTTGTTCGTATGAATTGTAGTCTCAGATGTTTGCTCTTATGTGACATGAGTGGCATCCAACGTGATCTACAGCTGCTGTTGGCCACCCGCTTCAAGGTTTGACGTGTTGTGTATTCTATTAGCTAAAACTTGTTTGGTCATTATTCTCCGACATCTTTTATCAAAGAGGGATCTTCACTGAGAGAATTGTCACTTACTGGATTTTTTCTTTCTCTAACTATTCTATGTATACCTTAAAGATGGTTGTACAGAAAAAATTCTAGTAGATCAGCAGTTTTTGAAATACTCAGAGCCGTCCATCTGGTACTAAAGATTATGCCACGTGTTCTCATGTGGATCGCTACAATCTTAATGTCTTCATGTCTAGTGTCGACTGTTATCTTTCCTACATATCATCATAATCTGCATTTCTTACCTCTAGGGTAAGATAGGGAGTCAAGTTCATCCCAGATCTCAAGTGGGACTTATATATATGACCCGTAGCTAAAGCTACTGAAAAAATGGTCGATTATTAGGTATCGCTTCAGAAAGTAGCTGACCTCTTGTTATGTTCTATCATTACAAGACTCAGATAAAGCCAAAAATGGAGTGTTGCTTTTATATCAGAACTGGATCTCTCCAATTCTCAGTTACCAGCCTTGTTAGAGTTCAAAATAGTTTACGCCTCATTCTGGTGGATAAATGTTCAAGCCTTCAACTCTTTTTCCTACAGACGAAACGTCGTAAAAGATCGCCGTGTCTACGGCAAATGTTCAGATGAGCCACATTCTTTAGTGTTACCAATTCAAACCATTACAGACCCGCTATGCCACGTTCACAGAGAAGCATTCTCATGCCCTTTGTATTCCACTGGTAAAGAAAATGTTTCTCTCAGAGAGTTTATTCCCGAGAATCACTACCTCGTGTAAGTGACACCGAGTGGATTCTTCTCCGATCACTAAATCTTAACCTGTTCAAATGTAGAGTCGTCCATTATCTATTCTATCTAATCTGCACTTATTTCATCCTCTTGTTGTTCATACAACAACCTCAATCGGTAAACCTCTACCTTCAGAGGCTCTTCTCTTTTGTAATGGGGGAACATTTAACAAAATAAAATAATATATTAATATATCAGTTGCTAATATCTTGGGAACTTTTAAACATGTTAAAGAAACATTTCTCACTTAAAGCAAAAACGTCATGATATAAATTTAGTCTTCGGCATGATTATTTTTCTCTTCTGGTAAATCTTTCCAAATTTAGTATTTTATTATTTGAAGTATTTTATTATTTGACGATTCTGAGTTACTTATCATGCCATACTCTCGTGCTAACAAAGTCAGTATTTCCTTAGATTCACTGCTAAAACTGTGGTATACATGAAAGTAAGAGAAAATAAACCCACAAAAATGAAACATGAATCGGGTACAGATTGCCTCACCGTTGAAACCGAGATTTACAATATTTTACTGTATTTATTTATTGATGCTTACCAGTTCAATCTTACAATTAGTAAGGTTTTGAATTTTCATTAAAAGAAGACAACACTATGCTAAGTAGACATCATTTAATATTCAATTATAATAACGGGATACATTCTAGGTTGCCCTGAATGTTTCAAAGGTTAAAGTTCGTTAATGTACATAATACTGGAACAACTGTCATCTGAGAATATTAGATTCGTTATTTTTTAATGTTCTGTATTTTATTTCATATTTCCCAAGTATCAGGTAGGCAGGATTATTTTCACGAATTTTTAGAAATAACTTCTTTATATGCTAAAGAATAATATAAAGTTTTTAGAACAAAATTACAAATTATTTTCGAAGAGGCTTTATCCAAAGCGATATAACATAGGTGTAATTTTGTTTGTTTCGGAACTTAAGAAGTCTTTAAATTAAATTTTAACTCCTCTTGATTTCGTCTATTTTGTTGAACATACGATAATCATTTGAGGAACGACATAATGATCAACTTGCTTTGATATTTTTATAAGAAAATTACTGGTTATCGATTTTGTCACAGACTTTTGCTTCAGGAAAATTTATAACACTGTAATCATAATTAATATCCTGAAAAATGGCTTAAAGATTTAACTATAACCTACCCATTAAGATATTTAGGTAGGATTGTGTGTAACATCGATAAAAAGCCTTGTGATTTTTTGACAGTCTATACGTATAATTTTATAAGTATAGGTCGTCTTAACAGGCTAGTTTTTCTCTTTTCGAACAAGTTTCTTTAAAAAGGTTCGGTTTAAATTATCTTTAATGTTTTTGTTTTAATAGGTTTTCTACATGATTGTATCTTAAGAAATTTTAGAATGTTTACTAGAGTTTGAAAGATTGTAGTATCAACGATAACTGAAATTTATAGCGTCGGAATATTGGCTGGTCATGTATGATGAGAAAATTTTCCATTTGATCAAAAAATTTTAGCTCAAGATAATGTTGTAATCTGAAATAATACGTTATCAAAATCTGGCCGATTATTAACACAACATGCCTTCCTTTTCAATTTAATATTTTGACTAGTCGCATGCTAGGCTTTCTTCCTCATCCGTAAATGGTGAGCCATCAAATGAATGTCTTTTCAAAACTCAGCATGCATGTAATTCATACATACTTGTACTATAATTCTGATAGAAATATTTATTACGAATAATTTGATTAAAAAAAATAAATTTTCCACAATGCAATTTTGTTGTAAATTTCATTTTTGTTTCTTTGATCACCGAGCTTTTGAATAATGCGTGCTCGACTAAATTAGAATATCTTCTTTTATTTTTCATCAGTGTATTCCTAAAAGAAATAATAATATACATAGCCTTGATGAATTTTTCGGAATTCCCTTTAGTTTTACAATGAATTTTAAATTAATGATTTAAAATTTACGACTAAGCGCTTTATTTACCGTAACACTACCAGGGAGGTAGAATGTGACACACACGGCCCAAAGTGCCGCTCCGAATGAACAATTCATATTCTTTGATAATTCTTTTCCCCATAGTTGTTACGCTTTATTAGAACTTATAGTTTTCTAATATTTGAACCATAAGAACCACAAATGGTTTGTATTTTAGTGAAGTTTTGTATTTTTTGAAATCTGTAAATCTCATGTGAACTGAATTTCGTGTGTAAATTCTTACTCGTAGTCCTAAAAGCCGCTCTTTACCCACAAACACTCTGACGACAGACCTGAATAGTCAGGAAGTAATCTATATTTAATTTCTGTATTTTAAAAATGTTAATACCTTTTGACATCTATAAGAGAAATAAGTGCAAACTTTGCGATAACTGAGATCTGAACATCACTTAATTCAGTTTCTACCATTTACCTTTAATCTATCTTACATATTTATCAGTCTACCATTCGTCCTTCCTTTGAATATTACTGCTACAGCCTCAATTTAATGACTTTTCGATTCTTGTTGGTACGATTATTGCTGAAAATATGTTATTTATTAACATGAGACAAAAGTCTCATGTTAATAAGTAACATATTTTAAAAAATTATTTAAATATATCCAGTTTGTGATAAAAAGTGTAAGACAACGTAAAATAATATGAGCCGATAGTGCTCATCTGAAGGGACTGGGTGTAACGAGAAAGAAAGCATTCATTTCAAACCAGGAATAAAGCTTTAATATTGATAGAATTTAGTTTATTATTTGGAAAATCTCTTAAATGTTTACCATAAGAAATGTATAGTTATCATTTTTTTAAACACATTTTATTGTGTTTTAAAAGAACACATAAAAAAATTCAGTTTCACTGTTTATATGATGTCACCATGAGTGTCTTGAAATTGATTCTATCAAACATGAGAAGGTCAGAATTTGAAAACAGTTGCGCATAAAAATCCTTGAAAACAATTGTAGCAACATTCGAAAGTACTCGGGAAGAAAATAATATAAAATAAGAATAAATATGATTTTTGCCATATTTACCGATAACACAAAAAACCTAATTCGGAAATTTAAAAAATGAAATAAAAAAAATTGATAGACAGAATTGTCCATATTATTTAACCAAACATTCTTGAGAAAATTATTGCTGCCGAAATACACCTCATATATATATATATATATATATATATATATATATATATATATATATAACAATTAACTGATATCAAACAAAAGCCAAAACAGTCTATCTATCTATCTATCTATCTATCTAGATAGATAGATAGATAGATAGATAGATAGATAGATAGATAGATAGATAGATAGATAGATATGTAACTATTCGGTAGTGAACATCCAAAACCAATTAATCTATATGTGAATTCTGAGGGAAAGTAAAAAGTATTGATCTCCATTGCGCTAATATTACTGGAATGTTCAAGTTCCCATGAAGAAATATGATTCACTGTATTTTATGAAATTATGAATATCTTTAAATAAAACTGCCACTTTCGAGAAGCAAATTTTTGCAATTTACAATAAATCTTAATCTATACACTGCCTTTGTGGAAGTTCGTTGTTATTAGGTAAAATTCTAAAATTCTGAAGTTCTTGTGCGACATTTCGGTTATACTCTCAAAAATTTGTCAACGATACCTGCATGAGAAATCGTTAAAACCGACTTAAGACTTTTCAACAATTCTATTCCCTACTTCTTGCCTTATTAGTAAAGCAAACATATCTAAAGCAATTGCTACTTGTTGACGTTATTTAAGAATTCCACTATAAACAAAGAATAAAGTGAAAATGTTCAGATCACTTCATTCTATCAACAAAATAATAAATTAATAATATAAAGTTTGTAAGAAAAATATCACAATGAGTGAAGCAGAACTGTTAAAAAAATGACCTTTTAAAGCAAACTACAATCTCGATTGCATCAAAACGTGGTAAAATTCAGTTTACAGAAAGAAAGATTTAGATCTTTATTTTGGTTAAACTACAAATCATGCCGCCATTATTATTATTATATTTGTATATTCACACCAAATCTCTGTTGTTCATCGCTGAAGACTCAATGAAAGCAAGCCTGCTCAAATTTCTAACACCCTTTTCAGTATTCTCGAAGAATCCAGTAACAACATTGGCTCTGTACAATCTCAACCTTTCTTCTGTTGTCCAACTTAATCTATCTCAACTTTAGCGTTTTGGGAAAGCTTCCAAATGTACCTGTTATTATCGACAAGATCATAACCTTTATACACTATATCTTTCTCAGAATTCGGACAAAGTCCAGATATATATGCATTTTTTCAATTTCTTAGTTTTCACTTTGTGATCCATTTGCACAGGCTCGCCAATAAAATATATGAGATTCCTTATTTCGCCTCGATGAAAAAGAACAATCTTTTTGTACGGATGTCAAAATCACAGAATATATTATAGTTTTATTTTCAGGAATAGTCATTGATTTGTGCTGATAGCATTTGCTACATGGCTAAAGTGACTTTGTGCGCACAGCTTTCAGTGTTTGACTAGCTTATTCTGACATTTATTATTATTATTGTTGTTGTTGTATATGTTTTTTGGGTTGTTGTTGCTTTTCTCTTTTACTTCAGCTTCGTTTTCTTCTTTCTCGGCTTCTTTTTTGATATGTTATTGTTACTTTTTGTTGAGTGTTCGAACCAGAAACTGTTGATTTTCGCTGGATATTAAGTATCAACCAGCATGTCTCCCCAATACGCCAAGACATTTCTTATAATTAATATTATCCATGTTCTGGTTCGTTCCAACTCTCTCACTAATTTACAAATGCTACAGATTTTTACCAGGGCTCTTCAGGACAGACGGAAACGCTCTGATAATAACTTGGCTTCATATTCCACATTTCCTAAGTTCTCTTTTTTTTCAGCTCTAGCGTTTGCTCCGCCGGAACAGTGGAACCCACTATCCGATATGCGTTCTTCTTTACGACGACAAAAAATAAAATACTTAGATGATTTTATCTGTTTTATTCTTGAAGACATATTCTGCTCTGTGTATATGACATTGGTTATTTCCACAGTTTCCACTGGACAGTATTCCCCACCCTGTCGTGCCAATTCTTGTATTACTTCTATGCTAATTTGCTGATTATATTGTAAACGACCCATCTTCATTTCCATAAAGTCTACATTTGCTGTTTTCCTGTATTTTATTTATATTGTTTTTGACCAACGCAATTCTTATACCAGAAATGGCAACCATGCGACTGGGGTCAATAAATGGAGGAGTATATGTGGAAACCTTAATTTAATACTAAATAACAATTACTGAGAACATTTTTAGCAAGGAACTTTTTACATTATTTACTATTGTCCTCATCTTTGTCGCCATATTTATCACAACGTTTCGGCCGTTGTACGCTCCTACCTCCTTCAGGTGGTTGCAATTTCGAACTGAACCCTTTATTTCGCTCACTGGGGTAGACTGTTCTAGTTCCAGGTGCCATGTTTGATGGATGTCAGTTATCAGTTATCTCCTGCTAACTTCCCTCTGAAAGTTCTCCACTGCCTTAACCGGGTATTGAACTCACACACTTTGGGTCCTGTCACTGGATCTAACCAACGCCTTTATCCACTGTGCGATTGAGGAAATTCCAACCACCTGAAGAAGGCCGGAGCATACAATGGCCGAAACGTTGTGATAAATATGGCGACAAAGATGAGGACAATAGTCCGAATAATGTAAATAATGTACATAATACCTCATCTCAGAAATATAGACAGGAACTTTTAGTAATGTCCAGTAATTAGCTAATTAGCAACTATATATAATTTTATGAAGGATCTTCAATTATTGACTTAAACGCAATGTACAAAGTGTTATGGTTCAGGTTAGGACCAAGGAAGAACAACACGAACACACAAGAGTAGAAATAACGAAGATATATTACACGAAATAATAATACAAGATAGGGAAGGTGTTAGTATGACTGTCAGTCTGGTTTGGAGTGAACTACTATCGGCTCAATTCGGTATTTACTTGCCCTCCCACGAGGGAAAGATGTGGCACAAGGCCGAATTTAACGTGGGTTTTCCGAGCCCGTAGGCTCGGACAAAAAATACCCGTAGAAACTGTAAAAACAGAATCGGGTTGGTCAACCTCCCCGAACGAGACTCTTCCCTTAGGCGGAGCCTCGTCCGGGTTTCTCTCTGCTCAGAGGCAGAGAGTTCGACCGTCAAGCCGAGAAACTCGGCTTGATTCGGTATCTAGCCACCCCACCAAAAGGGTTGCATGTGGCACAAGGCCGAGTTTAACGTGGGTTTCCAGTGCCAGTAGACTCGTCCAAAAAATGCCCGTAGAACCCGTATAAACGTGATCGGGTTGGTCAACCTCCTCGAACGACACGGGCGGAGCTTCGTCCGGGATCCTCTCTGCTCAGAGGCAAAGAGTTCGACCGTCAAGCCGAAACGGCACGACTCGATTCGATATTTACTTGCGCCCCAACGAGGGAAAGATGTGACACAAGGCCGAGTTTAACATGGGTTTCCGGAGCCCGTAGGCTCGGCCAAAAAATGCCCGTAGAACCCGTATAAACGGGATCGGGTTGGTCAACCTCCCCGAACGAGATTCTACCCTTCGGCGGAGCCTCGTCCGGGTTCCTCTCTGCTCAGAGGCAGAGAGTTCGACCGTCAAGCCGAGAAACTCGGCTTGATTCGGTATCTAGCCCCCCCCCCAATTACGAGGGTTGCATGTGTCACAAGGCCGAGTTTAACGCGGGTTTCCCGACCCCGTAGGCTTGGCCAAAAAATGCTCGTTTGAAAAATTTATTTTTTATTTTTTATTTTATCATTCCTCCGCAACTACAGTCATTTTACATAATTTCTTTTCCTTTTTTCATTCGTCAGTTCAAATATTTACATATTGACCAATGTAATGAATTTATCCAATCAATTCTATAAATATTATCAAAATATTTGTCAATCGTTTTGACAATAGTTTTGAAATAATATGTTAACATATTCATAAGAATTGGTCCTGCGAAATTAGTAATTTCCCATTAACACAAACAATTATTTAATAATAAAAGTTATTGAATAATATTTTTCTCCCATTTAGCTTCAATCCTGGCGTGACTTCTTTGCTGTTAACAAATTTTCTCACAAGAGAAACGGTGCTTTCGAAGGAAAGTGATTGCTATATTCGTTTCTTCTTTGTTGTTTTACTTTCCCACTCCCAAATTCGTTTCAAAATTATTATTATTATTATTATTATTATTATTATTATTGCATTTACCTGCTCACAGGAAACGTTTGGTGGTTATCGCATTTTTGGATGAAAATTTCTTACCTTTCGTAAATTGTTTATCAAAATGCTGGAAATTCGATTTCTAATTTACAGATAAATATCAATATATTGATTTATTTGAATTCGTCATACTTTCACACGAAAATATACGCTAGATAGACATTCAGAACCAGTTATGTAGGCTACAGACATTAAAATCTATCCGTCTTAGCCTTCCATATATCTCCATGCAATTGTGAAGTCAGTGTTCATTGCTAACTGACAGGTCCATATACAAAAGTGCGAGTAATGAATCAGCCATGTTTGGAACCGCTTTCACAGTTGATGTGTAACTATTTGATAGATGATGAATCCGTATATCCCACTGGTTCTAGTGATTGGTATTTAAACCCATCTACAATAGCAGCATTTAGAATGCTAATTTTGAAAGCAGACGGATCCTACACATTTAGAACACATATTCCCGAGGCTATTGACTTCTATTTAGCTTTACACAGCAGGAAACGACGCTTAATAAATATCTAGAGAATTCAGATGTGAAAGGTGACATGTTGAAGACTGTTTATTTTTATATACTAGCGATACAAAATATTTTTCTTTCTAATCATCATGAGAGCAATCTTCTTGCAACACACAAGTCGTAATACTACTACTAGGACAGCTTCGCAACATGCACACACACGTATATATATATATATATATATATATATATATATATATATATATATATATATATATATATATAGTCGAAGGTTAATCAATATTTACGTAGTGTGAAATATAGTTATTGCCTGAATGTTCTATATTATTAATATTCAATAAAAATGTGCATTTACTAAAAGTAGATGATGATGAAAAATTGTATGATCTTTTACATCATTAGGTTGCGGAATTACTGACCTTAGTACCCACCCATATATATATATATACATACACACACACGCACACACACACACACACACACATATATATATATATATATATATATATATATATATATATATATATATATATATATATATAGTGGAATCTCACGTCGCGGACGACAAATGAAAACGCAGTAAAATAAAGAGGTGCTCAACATCACTTCAGATTGTCTTTGAGATTGTCTTTGAAAAGTTAGAGTGGCCTTCCAATTGACCTGCTTGTGAGAAGCTGGCAAAAGAGAAGTTCTATACGAGAAATATATATATATGGGAGAGATCACGTGATCTAAAAACCCGGATCTATGAACACAAGCGTGACTTGCGTTTAGACAGTGATTCTAACTCGTTCATCTAAAACGACGTGGGACATAACTTTGATTTCATTAATGCCAGCCAAATTAAGAAAAAAAAAAACATAACCCTTTAAGGAGAAAATATTATGAAAATATATTCATAGCATTACTACTTACCATAAACACTTGCTTAAAACATTACATCATATCACCATGTTTCTACGGATCCATTATTCATGAATCTCACCTATGTCTAAAATAATGAGGATTTTACAAATTTCGTTTTTTCAAAAGTACGCATATTAAATCTAACCAAAACTAAATTATTACAATATCTTACTTCGTTTCATCAACGGAGTTGACAATCACAGACTTTCCCAACACATACATACACGAAAATATAAAAATCCAATCAAATACAACATTATTTTGCAGCATATCGCTACATTTCATCGACGAGAGTGACATCAGTAGACTTCCCTTATATACACACTTATACACTTACATGAATCACGTTACTGTCCTACATGCACCTACACACTCTTACACAATCACACACTTTAACATCCTAAATGTTACTCACACATATTTATATATTATCTATTGCGTTTATACACGTGACACGTTACTGACCAATGAGAACTACCAAAAATCATTACATTCCAGTACTCTACCTTTTTGCTTTTTCATTTCTATTCTCCATCTCTGACGAAGCCTTAATAAAGGTGAAACCTGTTAGATTGAGATTCGTTTCCTACTTTGTTCTTTATTTCATTTTATCTATCTATCTATCTATCTATCTATCTATCTATATCTATATCTATATATATATATATATATATATATATATATATATATATATATTGTTAATTATAATAATGAAAACGAACACTTAAAATACCATCGTGATATTTATTTCATTACAACCGAAGATTCGATCCCAACTCTTCAGACAAACTCTTACACACAAATATCTGTTATTAATATATGTTATAGACTGATCTATATATGCTTATAGACTAGATCGCTAATTATGTAGTTTATCCCAAATAAATTTGTTCCTTACATTACACAACATTTCTCTTTTATTTTTGCATATATAATTTTTTAATGTAAATTGAATTAAAGGATTCCAAAGCTTTAGATCAGTTTTGATTAATTTCATTGTTTAACGAAGAATGTTACATTTTTGAGATGGGCAAAGGAAATGACCAAAAAATAT
Organism: Acanthosepion lycidas; assembly: GCA_963932145.1. NCBI lineage: Eukaryota > Metazoa > Mollusca > Cephalopoda > Sepiida > Sepiidae > Acanthosepion > Acanthosepion lycidas. Next base: position 68,282,850 of record OZ010577.1, read on the forward strand.
ATGGATGTGTATGTCCAGAAAGCGGGAAGACCCGAGTTTTCAAACTGCATCGAATACGCTATAGTAGTTTAAATTGACTCAATTCAATTCCTTGTTAGATCTTGAGAATTTTTATGAAAAATACGCTGATTAAGATGTCAATAAAGTTTTCCCGAATTCAGAAAATATTAGAAACCTTATACAGAAGTACTTCAAATGTACGTATATGCGTTTTCCTGATGCGGAATATTCATCTGAAGCGTAAAATTTGAATATCGCTATTATAAAAGTTATATAATTTCACCATTACTTCTCATATTGTGAAATGATGGTGTTGCACAGAGCAAACGATATTAAATTGAGTGAAGGAAAGTAGAATTTCTCCGTTAAATGAAGACTTTTATTGGCGATATAGCGCTCACTTAACAGTTGAAATGAATAGCGCATTCTATTCTTAATAAAAGGAGTGATTAGTGAAATGAAATTCTCAACTCATGGGGACGAATTTCCAACAATCCGTGAAAGATGCATTAAAAGCCTCAATTGTTGCCATTCACAACATATTACTGATTGATGTCGCCATTAAACAGTTTAAATATAGTTTGCGCGCTGTTGATTAATATGATCTCATTGCCAAAGATAAATTGTGTTATGTGTATGTCAGTTTAATCGCCCAAAATATTATGGCTGCTGCAGAGATATCAAATACCATTTACGAAATTAGAAACCTTGGAATGATTAATCACTCATATCTGAAAATGTGACATGATACAGCTCGATATCATAGGTGAAAATACGAGTGTCATGAATTTATGAGGAATAGGTAAAGCAGTCTTCTACCTAACGCTGCGTCACTCACGAGAACAATTTTCGAAAATCATCCTAGTGCTCATCAAAACTGTCCTAGGAGGAACTGATTACTATCCATGATGTCAGCAGTTATCATAAGTAACAGAATGAATATGGTGGTAGAAAAGATTTTATTTCTTGAAGATAGAAAATGTGAAATAGCCATCATTACGTCGTGAAAATAAATTTCCTGTATGAATGAAAGTGTCTTGAAAATGCATTTACAAATATGATCAAATTCTCTGTGTTTGATGGCTATTGTAAAATCAGTGAATTTAGAATGTCATCTCGACTTTCTAGCATTATTTGTTCAGTAAGCTGACCTTGTTAACTGATCAGTTAACTAAAAAATGTCCATGTTCTATGAGCGGTACCTCCCGAAAGAAATATTAACCGATCCCACATATGCAAGCTGAGTAAAATGTGAGAATGTACGATGAGAATGTACAGAAGCCATAGTTGAGATTTCAAGTTTTTATCGTTAAATAAACTTCTGCATACACGATTAAACTTGTAATATCTACATAAGAATAGAGGAACAGACAGAGGATATATATATCTGGCTATGTGGTAAAAAAAATGGAAACCCTGGTCATCATGTGAGGTATTGATTGAATGCCTTTCCTTGAAAGTAATTATTCTTACACCTGAGTATTGGTTTTATTAAATGATGAAAGTCTTTGGAGGCACCACTGTTGGCTTCGGAACAGCAACAGTGGCAACAACAGCATCTGTAGTAGTAAAAGTAGTAGTAGTTATTTTTGTATTTGCCACTTTCTCACTTATTACATATTTCAAATATTTTCATTTTCTTTGATTTGATTGCATATATTCCAAAATATTACATGTCCTTTCTCATAGTAAATAACTAATGGACACTGTTCAGAAAAGAATAACTTTATGTAAGATTTCATACCCAATGTATTTATTACAGAGAAAGGGCAATGAAATAAAAACGGAGAAAAACAATTTAATGGTGATTTTAATCAAGCAGTTATTAATTATAAAGGAAGAAATTGTTTAAGGACAACAGAAAAATAGTGAGTTTCTCTCCTGTTTCGTCAAAGTTTAAAGAACGGCGAAATGAATCCGGTCTCAGTTCTCTATGATGCTTAGATAGTTTGGAAACGAGGCTGGTTCAGTGTTCGTTTGATTATATCCTAATAACATTCAACTGGATGAATTTGCTCTCCAGTCTAAATCTGCCATCCCGTGATGCTGCAGATAACTTTTGCTTTGTGCAGCAGAATGACGTTGCAGCCTGGGTGTACATACGTGTAAAGCGGATGATTCAGTTGTCTTCCTGAACTGAATGCTTAATTTTACTTTCATAATTGATGCCGTTCCACACCTTAAAGGAACGATTACCTGCTTGGAATAGTACTATGATAGAGTCTTGAATAAAGCTTCCTTTGAAGCTCTCTAAACTTTGAGGGTAAACATGATCTTTGATTTTATAATAGCCGGCAAAAATCATTAACACTAAACTAAAATTCATTCAACATTTTGCTAACTTAAGAATAAAAGAAGACAGTGATTTACCTCTGGAACTGTTATCAAATGTTTACAATGCGTGTCATGTAAAATACTTTTTAATTTATACGTGACTAACTTTTGGCTTTGTGTATATACACTGATGAACATTAGAAGTACAAAACAAACTGTGCCTGCCAAATTAGAACTTGGTCAGGCACGGATTATACAAGCGCTTTAAAGTTTTCATCGGGAACTGGTAGAAGAATGTTGGCACAAAATACTTTATTGCAAGTTACATAATGGAGATCCTGCAGAGTGAATGAGTTAGTCGAACACATCTCATAAGCGCACAATGTTATTGATGTGGGGGCCAAAGTTGGGCCCACAGAAGTAAAACACGGAACACGGATTAGATGTAAGAAAGATATATTAACAACAGGTTACAGAGATAGTGTAAGCGGCGCTTACTATAAGTTAGTGTCCAACACTGGTAGTCGTACTAGACTCTCTATCACTCTCCGTCACTCTCCTGTAGAGTGCTATGTCGCCTACTTAATATAGGCCTGGAAGAGTCTATTGTGTAGGTAGTTTCCGGTCTCACAATACACCCCTTTCAAAGAGTTTTCTTTTTTGAAAACGAGAGAAAAAAATAAAACTGTTAATACTTTTTCCTCTTGGGATTTATTGTTTCTCAGCTGGAAGTAGAGATCTTGATGCGTGAGCCACAGCTTTTCTCGAACCATCTGGCAGTTCATGTAATATGCAAGCGCCTATGCCGTACGAGCTTGCATCACTTGCGACTATGATGTCGAGACTAGGGTCGAAATGTGTGAGGGAGAAGTCTGAAGTAAGAGTTTTCTTGATCTTCTCGAATGCGTCTTGGCATTCCGGGGTCCATGACCATGGTTTGTCCTTTTTTTAAAAGTTGGTTTAGAGGCCCTATCAAATTTTGCATGTTCTTAATGAACCCTTGGTAAAAATTAGCTAGGCCGAGGAAGCTTCGTAACGCTTGAACGTTATCTGGGGCCGGCATGTTTCTGATCGGGTTGGCTCTTTCTGGATCCGGACGACTATCTTTATTTATGATGTGTCCGAAGTATTTAATCTCTGGTAAGAAAAAGTCACACTTTTCCTCCTTAACCTTAAATCCGTATTCTTGTATCTTTTCGAATACGTTTATTATATGGTTCCGGTGCTCTGCCGTAGTTTTACTAGTAACTAGTATATCATCAAAATAGGCTGTTGCGTAGTCAAAATCGCCCAGCATGGCGTCCATGACCTGCTGGAAAATTGAAGGCGCAACCTTTACTCCAAAAGCCAGCCTGTTGTATTTGTACAACCCTCTATGGGTGTTTATGCAGAGCAATTTGGAACTTTCTTCTTTCATTTCTATCTGAAGGTATGCGTCCGAGAGGTCAATTTTAGAAAAAAAATTTCCACCATTGAGTTTATTGAAAATTTCTTCAGGGCTTGGGAGAGGATAGTGGTGATCTTGCAAGGCATCGTTTAACCCTGTGGAAAAATCTGCGCCTACTCGTATTTGATTGGACTTCTTTTTTACGTGGACCGTAGGTGCTACCCACTCGCTGAAATCTGTTTTTGACAGAATACCTGCTTGTTCGAGTCTATCTAACTCTTTATTGATTTGCTCTAGAGCAGCGAAAGGGACATTCCGTTTCTTTTTGAATACCGGTTGTGCACCGTCCTTCACCTTGAACTTAGCTTTCATTTTAGTACATTTCCCAAGGCCGCCAGAAAAAACCTGGGGAAATTGTTGTTTGAGTTAGATTTACCAAATTGGACGTTGTATCTTGCGACAAAATGTAATCATTGAGCAATCCCAAAGATTGAATTCTTCTATCCAATCAGTTCCAAATAAGTTGTCTGAAGTTTTTAATACGTAGGCTTTGAGCTTTTTAGTAACTCCATTTAGTGTTACTGTAAGTATTACCTCGGATAAAATGTTAATATTTTCGCCAGTTACGGATTTTGCTGTTTTATCCGTTTTTAATAAGGTCGGCTTGTTCAATTTTCGCCAAGTACGCCAGTTAATGGTTGAAATATCAGAACCCGAGTCAAGCTGGAATTTAATGGACTTATTGAAAATATCCACTGTTACATATTTTCTTAAATTCCTATCGACAATATTGTCAGATTGAGCTTGCCTAATTTTATTTTGGGGTTTTCTCGTTCTGTTGGCGTACCAGCACGAAGTTAACGTATGACCACTTTTATTGCAATTTTTGCAATATTTTTTGTTCTTAACTGGACAGAATTTCATCCAATGCCATTTACCACAATGGTAACATGGTCCGGGCGGTTTCTTTAACCTATTTAGGTTTTGGTTACTGCGGAATTTAGGACATGAGATTTGCCTTTTGTCGTTTTGAGGGGAATAGGAGTTAGACTTACTTCTGATTTTATTAATCTGAGTCACACCTGATTCCTCGATAATGTTTGAGTCACGCTTTACAGATATTACTCTTTGACAGTCCTCTGCCAGTTTTTGGAGAGTCAATCCTTGTTCGTTGTCAAGCTTAGTCAGTACCCGTCGTCTGACTTCGGCGTCTTCTGCAGATACTAGACCTTGTGCGAAAATTAAGCACTTAAAATCATCGGCAGTCAGTTCGGCTAGTTTAAAATCATTACATAGCTTGTTCACCGATGCTGCAAACGTTAGAAAATCTTGCTGGTTGTCTTTGACTGTGTTCAGGCATTTCCAACGTTTGTGGAACAAGGTTGTGTTAGGCCCGAATAATTCCGATAGGAGCTTAAACGTCTCTGAAAAATCCAAGTCAGTTGTTTTCTTGGGTAGTATGAAGTCTACGAACCTACTATGTTCTGTAGTCCCCAGTTTTCTCAATAGAAGACGTACCTTTTTTTTACTGGGCCATTGTTCACAGTCTACGTTGAAAATATCTTCGTAGCGTCTGTAAAAAGCCTGGAACGTTTTGTCTTCCTCTGGTACGTATTCAAAGGTTTCCATTGAATTGTAGATTATACTCTGGGAGAATATTGTATCTTTTTCAGAGTTTCAGCCTTTTAATGCATTTACGAGTAATTCTATAAGTTGTTTCTGAAGCGTAATTTTTGGGAATTCCATTTGCTGTTTATGTAAATCCAAAAATAGTTGTTGTTGTCTTTCTTCTGATTTTTGTTGCTGGTTCAAATTTAGTTTTAACATTTGGGCAACTACTTTTTGCAAATCTTCCATATTTAAAAATGACAGCGCTTTTTTTTTTGCTTTGAAACACGTGTACTAAGAGGAGGTACACAAAAAAATCTTGATAGATTTTTGTTCCTTTTTTTTTTCTTTTACAGAAAAAAAATATGGACAGACAATAGTTAAACTAAACTAATTATGTCTGTTTAGCTTTTTTTTTACGTGGTTCCGTTAATTTTAACGTAATTGAATAATTTTTCACCACACTTATGTATTTTTTTTTTTTTTATAGAGGTAAAAAAAGAAGAAAACTCACCTCAGTGAATTTGAGGGGAGAATAATTTTATGCCGGAGTTCAACTCAGTTACATAAAAAATTTTTCGATAGTTTTTTCCGAAAACTTGAGTACAATGGTAGTAGTTGATCTTGTGTTGTGAGTTTTTTTTACAAACAACTGTTGTTTTCTGTGTGTGTGGGTGTGTAGAAATCGTTCTCGTATTGGACAGACTTTAATATTCCGTAGATGTCGAATCGCTAGTTTGTCAATGGCGTTTGGTATTGGAACATATGTACGCTGGGTATTTAGCTTTTAAATCGCTACCAGCTTAATTTCACGTTCAACACTGCTCTGGGAACGCGTGGAGTTTGTGTATTTTTTGAGTACTGTCGCTATTGATATGGTGAGAACGAAATTCTCGAATCTTTCTGTCGCCACTGTTGTGGGACTGGCAAGGTATTGCGATTTTTCGACGTGAATGCGTTTCTAGAATTCTTCGTCGACCCAGATGTGGGATTGGTAAGGTATTTAGGTTTCGCCGTGAGTGCGTTTCTAGAATCCTCGTCGCCACTGATGTGGGGACCAAAGTTGGGCCCACAGAAGTAAAACACGGAACACGGATTAGATGTAAGAAAGATATATTAACAACAGGTTACAGAGATAGTGTAAGCGGCGCTTACTGTAAGTTAGTGTCCAACACTGGTAGTCGTACTAGACTCTCTATCACTCTCCGTCACTCTCCCGTAGAGTGCTATGTCGCCTACTTAATATAGGCCTGGGAGAGTCTATTGTGTAGGTAGTTTCCGGTCTCACAATAGTTATGTTGATTTTGGAAAGATGGTAACCAGTGCAATAATTCCTGTGAAGCAGGGCAAATTGTCCTACTGAAAAGATGTCATTACCTTTCGATTGCTATGAAGAAGTGCACCTATTTCAATAATTTTGCGGAACGTGGGTAGCTAGGAAAGTGCCTTTCAAGGGTTTTTGAGCAAAACGTTGTCCACTACTTCCACCAAACTGTTTTCCGACTGTGGATTCTGTTGCAATAATTTCCTCATGAAAACAAAACTTGTCGGATTTCTTCTATTAATACAATATCCAGATGGACATTTGTTAAAATTGTTAATTTGACTGGCCTTTGGCTACGCATCCCCATATTGAAGAAGGGCCGATTTTCTCTGATGCATTCCTTTCTTGAACTTGATGAAAGGCATCTGCAACAGTCGCCTGTTTTGAGGTTGCTGCTTGTTCACTTCTTCAATCATAAATTCTTTGCTTCCTAATATATGGTCAGCAGTTGTTGCATTCTCGGACTACAAGTCTTACTATTTCGGAAATGCTCGGGCCCAGCCTTCTAGCCATAACAATTTACCCCACAGCAAAAATATTCAAATTTTACTTTTTTTTCCATAACTACAGCATTTAATACATCAAAGCTGAAATTATCGAGGCCAGATAATTTGCTTATATAGTTTTGATTCTGGCATGAACTTTTCTTAGAAAAGTCATTTTTGACATAAAATACTGATTATAATTTGGGGGCTCATATATATATATATATATATATATATATATATATATATGTATGTATGTGTGTGTGGTTGTATGTGTGTGTGTGTGTGTGGTTGTATGTGTATGCATGCGTATGTGCTCATAAGAACTCTATGATATAATGATGAAAAAGTATTTCAATAAATCTTCTTTTTAATGCCTTTAAGTAATTTATAATATTAAACACAAATGCAATATATATATATATATATATATATATATATATATATATATATATATATATATATATGTTAATTATCTAATCGTAGCTTAGATGTAGTAAAAAGTCGAATATATGGGGTTCGTAATTGTTCTAGCGAGACAAACTTGTTAATCATTACACCACATCGAGATGCGCCATCCAATATATATACGTGTAAAATATATAAAGCATATATATATATATATATATGTGTGTGTGTGTGTGTGTGTGTGTGTGCGCGCGCGCGTGTGTGTGTGAGAGAGAGAGAGAGAGAGAGGGTGAGAGAAAGATATGTATATACTAAAATACAATTGAAGAATTATAAGCACTAAACTTCATTTTCCAATGTGTCGTGCATGCCTTTTGTCATTAAGCGGTGATTTGCGCGAGTAGTTTCCATATCTTCTGTTAAATCAATACCCCCCCCCCACGAGATACGTGGTTGTCTAAATAAACTAACCGTACAGCGGGATGACGGAAAACCATTCTATTATAATTCCTAAAACAAATCATGGTTATGAAAATGAAGAGGAGATAACGGCGTGGAGTGGGTCAGGTCCGTAGGGACTGACTCCTCGTTCGGTAAGAAAATGTGTGCGACAATGTGTTACCTGATCATCATCTAGCGACTGTTCGTCACAGATGGTCGTAATCGGGGTTGGAATTGCGTAACAACCACAAATATGGAAAGATCTGGAATACTAAAATCTGAGGTGATTTCGGCGTTAACCAAGGTGAACAGAAGCAAAGTAACAGGAGTAGATGAGATTGTAATAGAAATGCTATCAGCCTTAGACTTTACCATCGACAATATTATGTAAATTATAAATTGTGAGGACATATCAAACGTCCTTAGGAGATCCATCTTCATAGCGCTTCCTAAGAAATCCGTGGCAAATGAATACATACTCCATTAGACAATTAGCTTAATCAGTTTTCATTTGTATCCATGCTATACACCTACAGAAGTTTTGGGATAAAACAATCTTCAGAGTATTCATGGACTCTGCCAACATTCTGGAAACAACATTCTGGAAACGTGCACAGTTCTTTGAGTAGCTAAAAGACTGCACTATATTATAGGTTCTACCATGACTCACCTGGACCAATTCACGAAGTTTTACAATTCTTTTAGCTGTAATCAGAATATCATATTTGGTCAACGCCAGCTGGCCTGTCACTGCCAGGCTTGTCACTTACTCTCCAGGATTATTACCATTAACCCTGCTGACCTCTTTTCGTACTGTACATACATCAAGTGAAGCGTTTCCATAAACATTCACTAACTCTTTGCATTCTTCCAAAAACTTAACATTTTGATAGCTCTTTGCTTTCACGTATTAAATTAACAGATATTGCTCCTTCACACACCCTTTACATATTTCTCTCTGTCTATCAGTATAACAGTAGTCTTGATTCTTTGGCAGCATTCTCTCTTTCATTCTCTTTCACTATCAGTTTATCGCTCTTCAGAAAAAATTATGACATATTTATAATAATATTCATATATTATTCAGAATTGTAAATAATACATCATCTATTCGGGGATTAATTATATTGAGATCTTATTACACGAGAAAATGCACAGTAAATCTTCTTTGGATTGATGTATGTGCGTGTGTGTGTGTGTGTGTGTGTGTGTGTGTGTGTGTGTGTGTCTGACATTTTTATGCAAATGTAAAGAAATTAGTAAAGAAAGAAAGAGAAAGACAAAGAAGGGTAAATATTGATGCAATTCTGAAAAGTAGAGATAAATTTTAAATGTCTAAAAGAAAGTAAAAAGTACGACAGCGGAAAGGGAGTTTCAGATTGAGATGATGGTTAACAAGTAAGTGTGGTTAATCATTATTACCTATTCTTCAGTTCAATGCTCCATATACGTGTTCTATATTTAAGGCTGTCTGCCAAATCTAAATACCAAAAAGATGAAAATAAAGCATCTATGTAACTTTGAGGAATTTGTCTAAAATCCTATAATTTTAATTTCATATCAGCGAACAAAATCGACTAAAACTTAAATCTACAATTTCAGTAAAAGCATTTTTTACGTTTTGTTTCGATATTTTGAATGTTAACCAAGCAAGTGAGATAATAAAAAAGATTTTGGAATGTATTTTGAGAATCATAAATCAACAGTCAGGAAAACTTTTCTAGGAAGGAAAATTTATGTATTTGTTCGCTTGTTTTGTTCTATTTATCTCATCTCATATAAGTTTAATAAAATGCGATGTTAAAATTTGTTCCAGTCAAATAATAATAGAACATAAATATAAAATCCTTTAACTTAATACGAAGTATTATATATTTGCTAGTTCTGCTGGTCCAGAAGTAGCAAAACATCCCCAGTGCAAACATCAACGTGCTTAATTATAGGGAGTGTATTTTTTGGTTTGTGAGCTTCATTCAATTTTCTCAATACATAACAAGAGTTCATGTGACCAAATAATTCCATTTTGGTTTCATCTAACCATAAAACAATATTTACTCCCATGTTCTAGACGCCATCTAGTATAAGCTAATCTCTTCTTTAGGAAGTTTTCCTTGGGTGACAAGCTCAAAGTCCTGATCAATGAAAGCATCTAGTGACTATCTTTGCCGATACATTCAACTCTGATATCTTTACATTATGAGCACCTAGCAGAGTTGCTCGGCTTTGCCCGGGGTTTAAAACGTTAAAATAAATCTATAACAACAATAAAACTTCAAATTAATTTATTCAAACACAAAAATATCTTCAAATAGTTTTTACACTACAATACTTCTTGATAGATAATAGTTTGGGTCTTTTCTTGTGGAGTATGAACAAACAAATTGGTTTTACTTCCCACACGTGAACAACTAACATACAACTGCCCATGAAAGAAACCAGATTCTTCTAACTGTAGTTTAGTAACTGATAGAGTCTGGCCTTATGCTTTGTTGACAGACATAACAAAACTTGTATTGGAAACTGAAGTTTCCTAAACATGAATGGAATATCCGACCTTGATGAATTAAGGGGAATCCTAGGAATGAAGATATCTTCGCCTTTTACATACCCAGTAAGAACTGACTCCTAAATTATATATGGCATCAACTTCTTAACCACCAGTCTGGTGCCATTATAAAATTTTGGTAGGTCCAGATTCCGTAATAGAATTATAGACATCTCCATCTTAAGTTTCAGTCTATGTGACGGTAGTCCGGGAGGTTCAAGAGAATTCAGAACATCCGTTAGATAATTGACCACCTGTTCCGGATGTGGGATGGTATCCACTGACCGATAAGAGATATTTCCGGGAGTGACTACAGCAGTTGATCATTGATCCTGCCAACTACTTTTTTTTCTTTGGAGCCAGTATTGCCCTGTCACATAACCAAATGTTGATTTTGTTATGTTGGAAGTTTGGGAAAATATTGGCCTTAAGCCCACCAGCAGTACTGACAACATTGCAAGCATGACTAATGGTCATCTCTAATCATCATCTAAAGGTACGTTGCAATTGCCAAGTCTCAAAATGTTGCAAGAGAACTCAGCTGACAGCTGATCTCCAAATAACTATACACTCATATTGGTGCTTAGAGTCAACATTCGAATATGTCGTCTTAACGGAGAAGATTTGAGATATGTTCTGACTTTATCAACTCTGGACTCTTTTGGTATGACCGACAGTGTTTGCCTAAAGTCACCAGATAGCAGGAGTGTAATACCTCCCATAGGCGATTGACAATCCTTAATGTCTCTCACGGTTTGGTCCAGTGATTCCTGAGCTGCCCAGTGTGTCATGGTACATTCATCCCATACGATGATCTCAGAAGTTTTGCTCCACACAGGGGATTGATGTCATAGGATGTTTCTCTCAACACCTCTGTGGGTAAGACATCAGTCCCATTCCGATGAGTTTTGGGCAACCCATAAGTTGCATGTTTGCAATAGAACTGCAAAGAGCAACCTAGGATTTCCATGGGATTGTCACACAATAGCCTCAACCATTCTTACATGTCACTGGGCATCATCTCCCCCTCCCCCCCCCACAAAAAAGAAAAAAAAACACACTTAAATATCGTAGGTCGTACGTTTACATTTCTAAGATCCTTGAAGGATGTTTAATTTTGAACCGTGAGACGGAGATAAAAGCATTCATTTTGGCTGGGATGTACAGTGTACACTCTACCAAGGCACTCATAAAACCTAATGCAAGGGTATTCCGGTACATCTTGACCTATCAATCTACGCACCCATTACTTTTTTGTCTTTCCAGATGTAATATGATGACACTAGAGTGTACAAAAGTGTGCGGGCAAAAGGATCATATTGGTACAGCCTAAAGAATGCTGTGAGTGTGGTATCATTGGATGTGTGTGCTACCTGAACAGTATTTGTTTCAGTGATGTAGACACGTTGACCGTTTTCCAATTATACTTCAAGTTGCACAATAGCTGGGTGTCTTTTATGTAGTGGGAAGCCAAATATGCGCCAAAAATGTCCCATTAATCCTGATGCATCTCCCCATTCGATACTGGGTTACCTCATCTCGGCTATTTTCTTGCTGCAAGCCGAACATAGCCGCATCTGATCACTTATTGATGTACTTGCAAACATACTTGATGGATTTGGGCGAGTTGCAGATCTCAACATTAATGTGGGCATTAAATGTCTTTGACAGCAAGGGACAACAGGGTACTATACACCGGTTGTGAACCTCATGTTGTCCAATCTTTGCTGAAATCCTGCCATAATCTGGATTTTTACGCTGGTAAGAAGGGTATCCGTCATTACTAGTTTTTGTTTCCGTAAGAAATTTCTTGGGAAACTTCTTTCAGCATACATTGTTTTTCAGACATAGGGTGTTGAGGTTAAAGCCCCTCCCACATTGGCCATATTTCATGTTCGATTTAATAGTTTCATTTGGAAAGTTAGACTGTCAATTTCATTAAAATGATTTTTTGTTGATAGCCAAAGCAGAATGTTAGCATGTGGTAACCGCGTTTTTGCACTCGATTGTGCATGTCGCACTTTACAGATGCAAATGTTTTCCCCTTTTTAATCAGATCCACGAACTTCTTCAACTTCTGGCGAAAGACTGGCAAGTGAGTCAGGTCTGTCTTCAGCCTTTTGGCACAGAAATTTCCATCTACTTTGGGTTGCATGTAAAGGTTACGAAGATATCTGGCCTATCATAGTGGCGTACATAGGTCATGGCATCCTGCATCATTTCATGCATGTATCGAGAACCTCATCTAAAGAGCTGCCCAAGATTGCTATGTGCGCTACATCATTGTTTACGGCATCAAATGAATTTAATTCTCCGAGCGCAGTTGGTTTGGATCGTTTCTAATGAAACACAGCCTCTATTTTAGCAGCCACATCAACTGCATTTTGATGAAAGATCACGAGAAGGATGAAGATGATTGAATGAGTTGCCACGCGTCATAAAACACTGTACATAGAATTCCTTACACGATACTTCTTTGTTTAACATATCCTCCAGATTGCTTGGATTACGATGTTTAATACCAAAATGTTAATCATCTTCCCCATTAACAAATAGCATAGGAAAGTGAAGAGCATCATAAAATCTATGTGTTCAATTAATTCATTAAACCCTCTCGGATGATGTCCAGAACTTAGCTTGTCTGCATCAATGATCAAATTAACGTTGTGAGTAGGAGCACTTTCCAGATCCCATTAAAACTCTTGACATTGCTATTTCTACAATGGATCATCACTTTCATCCTCAGTGTAAGCTCGAGCCTGGTGCCAGGTGAAATAGAATTACGCCTGGCTGCTTGTTGCCAAAAAAAAAAAAAGTATAACTGAAGAAATTGTGGCTCTTCATTTGTTGGTGGCTGTAGGGATCATGGTACACCTGACCCTGCACTTTAAATGTGGTCGGGAAACCACCTTTCCTAATAATGTTACCCCCGAATGAAGACACTTGAAAAGCACAATTGCACTTCCTAATGTTTTCCAAAAAGTTTTTTGACTCTTAACTTGTGCCTGAAATAAAAACTTTATAGGATATGGTGGATCTTCCAATAATGGAATCCTGACACTCGAACAACACATTCCATGAGTTTCTCCTTCAAACTTATTGGCTTCACATTTTACCACAGACTTTAGACATAAAGCCTATTGTGACTTTCTTTTCAGAAGCGGAGTCATGCTCTGGGTGATAGTTAAAAGGTGAACGGTCCCACGGGCAGCTATTATCCATTTCCGAGTTCTCTCAACCTGCTACCTTTATTGCCTTTGTTCAGGAGTTTCAGCTGATCTGTGAACAGCCCTCTAGGTTCCTTCGACTTGTTGTTTTTCGTCTCTTTCCTGTGTTTGCTCAAGAGTCTCAGCTGTTCTGCGAGCAGCGGACCTAGCTCTGGCTACCCGAATCCTCTCCTGTATTTGCTCAGGAATTTCACCTGCTCTGCCCTTTCCTTCCAAGTCTTTCCTGTCTCTGATAATGCATAATTCTGCATCTTCCTGGTTCTTTTGGCATGCAGTATTTCTTCCCTTTGTACTGATGTTTAAAATGACCGATTTGAAGAAAGCAAATATATTTCTCTCTGTGTTCCAGTATCCGCCATAGGGAACCCCTTGCATTTGCTTTCTATTGAGTTGCTAGAAGTATTGTTTGACGTTGTTCTATAGCGGTGTGTGACTTTGAGGTTAAAATAAACAGTTGGTTTACCCACGCTAAGAATAATAATAATGGAATAACGATACTTAGCTTTTTTGGTAGTTCTTTGAAATATCAACCGCCTCGTTAAGGCTATTAATGACACTGGCGAAAGTTTGAACGATGGACGCGTGGACAGAAACACATTTCGCATGACTTCAGCCGCTTTTCTCTTATTGATTTAATTTTTCTCCTTATTTTATATCAAAAAGTGTTTCTTTCCTTTCTTTTTTTAGGCTCCATGGCTAATTCCTATAAAAACAACGTTTTCATTGGTCCAAAGAAAATTTCGCATAGGGTAGCGAATTTCTTTTCGTCTTTTTCCTGAGTTCGACCAAATTTGAAAGGAGTGGGTAAAGGGAGCTCTTATTATTTCACACTCACATTTTGCTTTAAAGTACACATCCAGAAACAATGTATTATTTAAAATACTAGTCGTTTGCAGATTATAATAAGCTTAATAAGAATTATGATTAGTAAAAATAGTTTTATTTAATAACATTGTAACTAAATTTAAAAAAAATTAACAACTTTATAAATTATTGTAATTAAAATTGTAAAAAAAGGAAACGATTCTTGTAAAAAATCATTTTTCATTGGAAATCATTACATTTGCCTTGATAAAGTCTTTTTCATTCAGTTTGTCTCTTCTACAGATACACTCCATCTGAGAAAATAATATTGAAATCTCATTTTAACAAAGGTATTTACCAAAATTACAACAAAATATTTTGGAATACTAAAGAATAAATTGTCAATAAAATTGTCATTGGCTCCAACCACGGCCTCAAGACAACTCCGGAGTCTCCTGCATCTCATCTGGACGGTCTCCTTGTTTAAGATGGTGAATGCTACCATAATCCTTGCTTTCAGTTCATCTGGTGTTACAAGGAATTTTGTTGGCCTCCAGCAGTCTGGGGATTAGGTGGCCAGATGTAAAGTGTGATGTGGTCGTAGAAATTGTCTGACAGATATAATTGGGTTCTCCTGCTTATGTGGCATAGTGCAGAGTCCTGTTGCCAGACATAAGTTCTTCCAGTAGGCACCTACTTGACCCAGGGCATCTTTAGTTCCTCAGGGAACTTGATGTAGGCCTCCGTGTTGAGTCCGAGGCCCTCATCAACAGATTCGGGAGTTTTTTCTTATCAGAACGATCAGAGTGAGTTTTCCGAGCTACCGTACCTTCGTAATCACCATTAGACTCATCCAACTCTTCTGAATCATCTGCACTGTCCTCAAATTGAAGCCCAAATATTCTGAATTGTAAGCATTGGAGACAGCATGCAAATGTCCAAATTTCTGGTGGAGTAAATAGCGCCATGCTGCTCTTTTTATCACAGAAGGTACCCCTCTGACCCTATTATACTGTGTAGTCGACAAAATCAAAAACAAACGACGCGCATAAAAAATAAAAAATTCCGGCAACTTACCCATCGCACCCTGTATACACGCCTATACATGCATATTTAATCCCAAACAAGGTAATAATGTCCCTAGGACACAAGGGGTTATTAAATGTGTGAGAATATCAGAAAAAGAAAACATTATTCAGTAGAAAGAACAATAAAAGCAAATAGATTTTCAGGAAAGAAAGACCAAAATTATTATTTACTAATAATTATTAGTAAAAAAAAAATAATAAAAATTATTGCTTACTAATATATTTTACTAATATTTGAAGAAATTAAAATTATAAAACAAATTACATATAAACTTTTATTTTCCAAAATGATAACTATCTTTTTTTTATCGTGTTAACAGGTAAAATAAATTGGTACAGATATTGTAAAATTAATCTTTTTTTTATTTCGAAAACTTCTCTTTCCATTTTCCAAATTTTATTTTTTCAAGAGACTTTTAAAATAAATTTTTTTATCTGAAATTTCTGTCCGTCTTGGAAAGAGAGTTACATATGTGATACTTATTTTAAGGCTTCTGCGGAATCTGTATTCATCTGCATCCTCAGGATCAAAATCATCTTTTGAATTCTTTGACAAATGTTATTTGACTCCACTCACAACAGACACATAAACAAAAGATATGTATTATAGGGGCAATAACTTAATTATCTCAAAAGAGAAACTTCTAGCACCAGCTCTCTGATAATCTTTGTATGTATGTGTTTGTGTGTGTTTGTGTATGTGCACGATTCACTCAGAGGTATATATGAAATACATGTACACAAGTGTACACACACACACACACATGCACACACGTATATATTTTTGAGGTCGTTCTGAAAAGTTCTAGATACAGTCAAGTAGCCCTTTCAAAAATCTGATGTTTGTTTAAAGTGGGCTTTGCTGAGGAATTTCTCATTAATCTTTATATACATACACACATTTTAATCTGTCCGTCTGTCTCTCTCTCTCTCTCTGTCTCTCTCTCTGTCTCTCTCTCTCTATATATATATATATGTATATATAATGTTTTCATTTAATCATATACCAATAGTAGTTCTTTTTCATTGAGAAAAAAATTAGATAGATAATATAATTAGAATGAAGGTTTACAAGAAAGTTCTGGTCTCGATCCACTTCGATTAAACATAGGTTGCTTGTTTTTTAATTTTTAAAAAACTTTCTTGCATGCACGCATGCGTGGGCGTATGTGTGCATGTATGAGTTTGTTTACCAATACAAATTGCATCTTAATTTAAAAAAAAAATGGATATTTTTCCGTCGAGCACTAGGTGTATTTAACTTCTATCGTCAGCCGTCTGCAGATGAGAGTCGGTGAATAACTCCGAGAGATACAAAGAGTTGAATTCACGCGGCTTTTCACTTTACACAACCGCTCCCACCAGAACAATTTACTTACCATGTCATATTCTTACAATCCCACCCCTTTTTACAAATATATTTCGTCCCACCAGAGCTTCAGCTTTACTCCTAACCCACCCTTTATTTCAATAAAACACTTCTTCAACTCAAAAAGACATCGCTTTCTTACCCAGGATTGCCATCCTTACCAAATGCTTTTTTTTTTATCTCTCTCCTTCTCTTTTCTTATCTTTCTTACTTGATAGGAATATAAGTCACCCTATTCATCTTCGTCTCTATCTTAAGCGCACTCTTTTAACTGGATGAGTTTGTATGCACAACACACGCACAGACAAATTAACGGCGAACAGTTTCGGGTCCCTTCATATAATACCGCATGTGATCCACGTATTTGTCTGATTATATCTTTGGGGCTATAGCCATTTCTCTCTTTCTCTCTCTGTCTATCTCTTTATCTATCTATAAATATTAAAAAGAGAGACCTTGCCGGTTGAATTTAAAAACTAGTTTAAATTCATTCTTGCTGTCTAACTACACCTTATCTATATATTATATTATATAATAGAATATCTATATCTATAGACTAATAGTGCTTAAATGAATGACAAAAAGGAAAAAAAAGAATTATTTTCTGTTTCAGGTTTAATATTATTTTGTTTTATTGTCATTAAACCACTTCTTATTGTTTCTGATAAGAAATATAACTACCAACACAAAAACAATTATAATTGAAAAGAAATTATCTAAAATCAATATAAAATTTATAATAACTACTTCAAAAACAATAATGGATTTAACCAACACAAAGCAAAATAATAGCTAGCAATATTAAAGTTGAAGCAAAAATTTATAAAATAGATTGTAAACGAAATATATAGAAACATCGAGAAAATTAAATAAAAGACATCTTTTATAAAACAACAGAATAATGTATAAATCGCACATTAATAAATCTGACCATAAATTTGACTTAAAGAATGCGGTTCTAATTAAATGATAAAATATATTATAAATCGGAAATATAAAGTGAACTAATTGGAAAAATTCGTAACAGTAAATTTACGTTGTACGTAAATTTACTATAGCAGATCATACAATACCATCTCGTATCGTCATAAAACTACTGCTGATACAATGTCAAATAATCAAAAAACGACAGCGATAAAAAATAAATACAAAATACTAAAACGATAAAACTTTTAATGTGGATAGGTTAAAAGCTTCTACATATATCGGCTGTCAAAATTTAAATTAAAAGTTGAGCGTTACAAATACAGTAATCTTTCCATGTAAGTTGGAGCTAACGTTTGTTGTACGCTCACAAATATACATGGATTTTAATATATATATATATATATATATATATATATATATATATATATATATATATATATATATATGTATGTATATATATATATATATATATATAGAGAGAGAGAGAGAGGGGGGAGAGAGAGAGAGAGAAAGAAAAGGGAGAAGTATACCCCAGAATCGTTGTCTACAGTTTTTCTTTTTATTTATCCGCAGTTGGGCACAACATTTGTATTCAAAAGTCAAAACTTCGTCTCTATCTTAAGCGCACTCTTTTAACTGGATGAGTTTGTATGCAAAAGTCAAAAAACAAGACTAGGTTTCAAAATATATTGTATAAGAAGGAAATATAAACCAAAAAGACAAATTCATAATAATTAATGCATAAAAATATTAATATATTTAAAATACCTTCAAAGTTATTTGTTCTGGGGACAAATGCGCAGATTAATAAAAAAGCAAGTTGAAATGTTTATTGTATAATAGAATACTCTTCATTTTTACGACTGATTGTTGTTTAAATTATTCATGTCAAAAATATTTACTCTCCTCCTTATCATCATAGTTTTATTTCAATTGCTTTAAGCTAGTATTGTTCATATTATCAGTAATCATGATGACAGCACAAGTAATGATGTTAGTATTGGAAAGTGATGATGATGATGATGATGATGATGATGATGATGATGATGATGAGTGTCTTCAAGTTATTTTTGTAGACAAATTATTTGCTCGTAACTTTTCATAAAGTTATCAGCAAATAATTTGTCTAAACAATTCTTCTTCTTCCTTTCGCTGTCATGTTGGTGTAAATTACTTTGAATATTTACTTTAAACCTCCCGGTATATTTGCTTATACATTCCTGATTTTGAGATATCTGCTAAAGGCTAAATGCATAGATTTAAATAGAAATATAATAAATAAAAGTAAATAAGATTATATCAAATGATGAATTGCTTGAAATATAAACTATGACACACCATTGGTAGAAATTTGTATTTATTGACGGATTGTTAGGAAGATTTAATATCGACACTTTCACTGTGATAACAGTAATTTAAGACTGGAAAGGTGTTTTACACCAAAAGACAAAATATCGCCTAGAAAAGAAGTAAACAAATATTGTGTTTTTGTATCTGCAGAAGAGAAATGTTAGGGGTGGGAGGGTATCTAATTAATCACTTTATCACTATTATTATATTTCTTCTCCTGAAATTACCAAATCTGACAATTGCAGCTATATTTCTCTTCTCCTTATTTCTTCGGCATATTTTATCCCATTTTGAGCTGAAGAAATTGTCGGTTAGCGCACATTATTTCAATTGTTAAAGTACAAGCCCAATGTGCAACTCATATGATGTCATTTACTGATATGTGTTCGTTCGTGTTCATTCTCAGTATCGCACACATACACGCTCATGAACACGCACAGACACACATTTTCTTACAAATACAAAGTTTATAAGTTTTATTTACCTTTCTACACTTACCTGCTTTATTAGAAGTGTATACCGTTCTTAGCTAACACTAAGATGTACAGAACCACACACACAAGCACATATATATATATGTGTGTGTGTGTGTGTGTGTATTATCAAACTCACGAATCCATGAGCATATTTGTTCATTTTAAAAGGTCAAAAGAAAAGAAAAATGACCCGAGATATCAGATATCTGCGGTGTGATGTATATAATGCCGATAATATTTTCGCAGTTATTTCTTAGACGGTAATTTATTAACAACCCTGAGATTGTTGTAAAAGGAAATTAATGATTTCTATAGCTGTTTAAGACATTTGTACAATCAATCTATGTAATTTTCCTTTACACGAACGCTAGAGCGCTATCCTTAACGTGTCAGTAAAATTGCACTTAGAAATATTTATTAATAAACTTCACCAATTTCTACACAAATCTACTGAAGAGCATATTACTAACAACTCATTACATACTTTAGAAGTGCACATGATCGTATATGCATAGAACCACTAAAATATGCAAATAGGTATGACATATTCACTTTTATCTATGCGTAAACTCGTCTCATAAATATACTTACATAATTCAGGTGTTGGCGGATATTTATGTAAAAAGAAAAAGTAAAAATAATAAAGTACACACACACACACACACACACACATATATATATATACATATATACATATATATATATATATATATATATATATATATATATATATATATATATATATATATATATATATATATTCAAATTTATGGACTTGTATTTAACTTGTTAAATGTAGATATTTTTTGTACTAAATTACTTTTGTTAAAACGTCCATAAGCTTTAAAACACTGGTGGACGTATAAAAACTCTCGCATAACAATACTATATTGGTGCATGTGCATATAGGAATATTTACTCTCGTAATTACTTGCGTGCACATTCTCCTGTGCGTAAGATTCTCGAAGCTAGTCGTGGGTTTTATACATTGCAGTGTTACGCGTGTTGGGACGAATCCTAACTCGATAAGTCTTATAACAAATGAATGTCCTGCGTCAGGCAACGTGAAAAAAAAGTAAATGAAAGAATAAGTAAGCTGAAGGAAAAATAAAATGAAGGCGCGAAAGAAAAATAACTAAGTAAATAAAAGGAAATAAAGGCGATAATTGAATTTGATGTGTCAAATAAGAAAATGTAAGGTAATAAAAAGAAACAATTTTTAAGAACTTCGATTTGTAAATTTAAACGAATAAGGATCGTATTAGACAAATAAATGAACGGAATCAGCACTACGGAAAGGAAAATTGAATATAGAAAGGAAAAATATTTTTTTTTACAATTGTGGGGAAAAGTAGTAAGAAAAAGAAAATATATGACCCGTAGACTTAAGAAATGTCGAAAAAAGAATCTGAAGTAATTTTGAAGAATATAAATGACTAAACTTTGACTGATAGCCTAGGCATTTTATATATATATATATATATATATATATATATATATATATATATATATATATATATATATATATATATATATATATATATATATATATATACTTTAAAAACTAGGAGATCAGTTGATTTAGCTAATTTTTTAAGTTAAAAGCTCTACATGTTATTTTTTATTTTTATATTTTTCACACGTGTATTTTTAATACGACTGTTTCCTGGTTCAGTTCAATTCTGCCCATTAACCTTTTATGTATTATATATATATATATATATATATATATATATATATATATATACATACATACATACATATATATATATATATATATATATATACATATATATACACATATATATATATACATACATACATATATATATATATATATATATATATATATATATATATATATATATATATATATATATATATATATATATATATATATATGAAGAAAAATATACGGGAAAAACAAACACAAATCCTAATATGCAATTATGCTGTTTTAATGTTAATATAATGTCAACGTTATATTAGGATTTTTGTTTGTTTTTTTCTGTATATTTGTCTTCATACTGTCGGATCTATATCCATATATTTGCTTACATATATATATATATATATATATATATATATATATATATATAGTTTTGAGGTATGCTATGGGTTAAAGTGCTCAATATCAGGGATAGAGGGAATGTAAATATAAATGTGGACCCTGAAGTCCACACCCAGAGACGACAGTCAACAGAATTTAATGAAGCAGATAGAATGATAGATAAATGTTGACATTTAGTATCAATATGAATGTAATTTAGAAACAATCAAGAAATAAATGTTAATAATCAACTGAGGCTTATTGGAAGGTTCCAAAACATGCTATTCAGCAATAAAATAAGTTTTTTTATGAGATGTGTTTTTATTACCTTTAAATGCTGTACGAATTTTCCATGATTGCCTAATGTAATAAGTACATTGATTCTGACTTGTCTTTTATTATTCAAATGGGACTATTTGATTAGTCAGACTAAGAGAAGATTTTTGAAGAATTCAGTCTATGCTTATAATTTCTTGCAAATTAGATATTTGATAAATCAAAAGTATGGTGTATGTTCATATTGTGACCACGAGACTTTCTATTACTTTAATAGTGAAGAAATCTGCGCGTCTGAAAACTGCATCGGCTTGTGTACACGTGTAAAATTTGCGCTCACTGCTATGTCGATGTTTGCGAGCATGAAAATAATATGATCATTAGGTGACATGTGTTTTAATATAATAAAAATTTGAATTTAATAAGAAATCTATAATAGAATATTTAGCCTTTTTCTTAATTGTGAAACATTAAAACTATATATTGATAATCATATAAGTAATTATCAATGATGAAAGCTTAATAAAAAGTACGCCTTATAATAACAATTTCAGATAAAAAGTTTACTTCAATTATATAGTTATAATAGTATAAAATAATTCGATCTTCATTTAAGATATTTCAAAGAATGAATGAGCGACGTCACATGCATGATCTGAAACTGATCTCTCAACTCTTTTTTTTTTTTTTTTTTTTTTTTTTTGACAAAATTGTAACAATTTAATAGATTAGTGCAAATATGACATGTTATGAAATAATACGAAAAAGTATGTAAGACGGGATTCGTGAAAATCTGTTAAATGTTTAATTTTGGTTTATTTTGTTGTCAGCATTTCGCTCTGTACGAGCATTCTCAAAACAAGTGAAAAAAAATCCAAGGAAAAATCTTTACCATTGGCAACTCTGCTATTTAGAAAACGGTGTAGTTAATGTGAAAAATATGAATAGTTAATAAAATTTAAAAACAATCGTCAGGGAAAAGCAATGAGATTGTTACATCCATGTATATAATGTATGTATACATTTTTTTAGTTCTCCACAAGATGTACCTCTTATTTTTTGCTAATGTTTGCTGTCAGACGTTGGAAAATTATGATAATGAAAATGATCTTAACTAATTTGTATGATTTTTGATAAACAACACTAATCTGATGAAGGATAGAGAAGGATGGCGAAAGAATTAAAAAAAAATTACGCTTTTCAATAGGAAATGTGGTTGAGTCGCAAAACTAAGAAAGAAAAACATGCAGAGTGAGAGAGAGAGAGAGAAAGAGAGAGAGAGAAAAGAAAGTGACAGAGAGAGAAAGTGAGAGAAAGTGGGAGTATAAGGAGAGAAAATGCCAGGAGACTCAGGAAAGGGTCTAAATTATTATATATATGAAAATACGGTGTGTATGTGTGTGTGTGGTGCGGTGCATGCATGGGTATATTAATTTTTGTTAGTGAGCATTTCTTTTTTTTTTTTAATGTAATTAATAGGATTAAATATTTCCATAAATTTCTGGTACTCGGACACAAATCGTTGTGCTTTAGATGAATTGCTTAAAGAATTATTATGCTTATTAATAAGAATACAATACATTTTTCGTGGTACATTACGACCTCTGTTCATGTGTGATTCTGAGTAATTTTCTATTGTAAATATGTAAAGTAAATAAAATAAAAAATACTAAAAAAACTGTATTTTCTTCCCAGAATTTAAATAAATGTACTTTAACCATTACGCAATATTAATAATCTTACACGCGATTTTAGTTGCTTTCTCTGTTTTTTCAAAATAATATTTAAAAAATTGAAAAAAAATCCAACTTCTAACCAAAGGAAGAGTGTGTATGTGCCTTGTTTAAATGTATGCTTGTTGTGCCACGTTCATAAACTTTAAAAAACGCTTTTCTCTTGAGTCGTTCTTAAATTACGAGTAATATATATGCCATGTAT